>CM060950.1:114138885-114633927 GCA_030765055.1 Mantis religiosa
ACCTTCGGGTCTTTTACATCAGGTTCATAATTAATCCACTGTCATTAATCTAAAGGTTACAATGCGCCTGCTCTTATAATCACCCAGAGCTAATGCATTATTCGCGACATCGAACTGCAGTTGATAAGATTTTATTTTGATTTAAATAAAATATTTGCACAAGAAACAAGGGTCACTGCTCAAAGTACTTACATCATAAACGAGCAGTTTCGATTGTTCAGGATAGAAATTATGTATTGATGTGCAACCTACCCGAAAACAAAAAATATTTGGAAGGTTTATTAAAAAAACAAAGGAGAAGCGTTTAGTTGCAGAAGAGCATCACTTTGAGTATCAAAGAATATTTGTATTTCAGTACAAATAAATTTATGACATAAGACTGAGAAAGAGGATAACGTGAGCTAATGAAACTTAATGGAAGTGTCTTTCCACCTAGTAGACCAGAAGCTCTGCTAAATTTGGAGCACCTGAGAAGTAATTCCTGACACCAGTAGCTAGTGTTTGATGTCAGTGGTGTATATTACATTATTCAAGGCCGTAATGTGGTATGATGTGGTAAAACATTCGAGTCAATACTGGTGGATAAAGCCCCATCTAACATAAACGTAGCAATACCTACTGAAATCAAGAAGGGTGGAAAACGAAGCGAGTGCAGTGACCTGGAAAGTGAGATAAAGCAATTAGGAAGACAAAAAATTGTAAGTCACCGACGTTGTTCCACTGGAAACTTTGAAGAAACTCAGAACCTGTTTTACACATTTGGGAATTCTATGTCTGACACAACGTAAAATAGCAGGCATTCAGATATTAAAAGACAGGCACGTAATTATCCAAGTAGCCATTGGAAATAAAAAATATATACTTACGTTATAAATAATATATTTCTCAGCATCTTCCTCGTGTGTGCCGGGCATGTACACGGGGCAGATGATGTTCACTTGATCGTATTCGAAAGGTATATTTCCTTTGTTCACATCAATGATGTGATCCGTGTTGTCTATCCTGAATCTGAAACAAGAAGAAAAAAAAAAAAACACTTGCGTGAGTATGCTAAAGAGTTGGGAAACATCAGTACATCAAAGATTTTTATTTCTATAGATGATGGGCTTGATAGTGGGAGCACGTGACACTGAACCACACTGTTTTATAAAGAGCTGGAAAAGCTTCCAACCCTCCCTCAAGAAATTTCATTTATATGTTCTTTCCCTCTAAATTATAATCAGCTCAATCAATCTATTTGAAAATAACAATTATTTTGATCTTTATACGACCATTTTATATTATATTATGTTTCATAGATTCTTATGTTTGATGTTCATTTTTTCCCTATGTTTATCCCCCAGTTCGTTTTCACAGACAAAAGGAATTTATGTTCCTATATTTTTCTATCTCTAATTTCCTATAATAAGTAGAGGAGGTATATTTAATTCCACCCAAAAATCAGATTTAAGTCCAACATATCTTTCATTTACTGTTCGTTTTCTTTAACTGTTAAAAAGTAATGTATCTGACACAAATTGTATACTTAGAGATCTACATTTTTTGTGTGATAAGATTTCATCTGTCTCTTACAGTTTTGTCAGTCATTCGGAGTGCAGAGGATTTCAGAGATTATTCTCAAAAAAATTCAATATAATATACTTCATTTGTCAGGAAACTATCTTGAATATATGGCATTTTAATCAAAATTGTTACAACAATTTTTGAGAAAATTACCATCTTCGAAAAATGTTGCATATAATAAGTTGTTTAGGAGGGGAAATTTCTTGCATATCTTTGTATTACATTCTTATATTCGCAGAAACACCGGCACGTACATTTTAAATTACTTTCAAATTGATTAATTTATAAAGTGAACTTTAGTGCTTAATGTAAACAAGCTTTCAAATGCATGCCTACAAATGTCATTATTCTGTGGCGTTCTAATATAACCAATCGTGAATACATATTAAAAAGTATGCACAGTTTTAAGTCTTAAAATTAAATTTTTCTAAAAATGCTCTATATTATGTATTTTCGAACAAATATTGATGCAAACGAACAGGTAATTAGGTAAACAGTATTTTAGTGGCACTGCAAATTACCCCAGTTTGGATGCTAAGAAGAAAGAAAATGGGACTTCTCTGAAAAAATAAGCCACCAATGTTTGTTATCAAGGTATCTATGGGGAGACCCAGTTTGTCAGATCTGGTCAGATCAGTCGAACAGCAGCGTCATGGATATATTACAACAACAACGTTAAACAACCTTGGGATGATATAGAGCTTCGGTGTGACTTCGTCAAATAACTGTATTATTATTATTATTATTATTATTATTATTATTATTATTATTATTATTATTATTATTATTATTATTATTATTATTATTATTATTATTATTATTATTATTATTATTATTATTATTATTATTATTATTATTATTATTATTATTATTATTATTATTATTATTATTATTATTATTATTATTATTATTATTATTATTATTATTATTATTATTATTATTATTATTATTATTATTATTATTATTATTATTATTATTATTATTATTATTATTATTATTGTCTGAGGACCAAAATTGGTGTTGTGAATGCATATTGTTCAAACAATTTTCTTTTATTATGCTGTATCGAAATTTCCCTAATAAAGGGAGAATTCGACACTTTGACATCGATTTTTTAAATACAGTTATATCGAATTACCAAATCAACCCTATAGTACATTAAATATATGAAGTTGCATTAAAGTTAAGAATCTTTGTGAAAGATGTGGAGTGAAATTTAATCAATATTAGTTACAAATTAATGTGTTTTGCCTTAGGGTGTCTAGATCTCTCTAAACCATCAGTATTTTATAAGCTGTGAAATTGTGATAAATATTTAGGTGGAGTGCATCAAAGTTTCAATCTCAGATAAATCAGAGAGAGAGAGAGAGAGAGAGAGAGAGAGAGAGAGAGAGAGAGAGAGAGAGAGAGAGAGAGAGAGAGAGAGAGAGAGAGAGAGAGAGAGAGAGAGAGAGAGAGAGAGAGAGAGAGAGAGAGAGAGAGAGAGAGAGAGAGAGAGAGAGAGAGAAAGAGAGAGAGAGCAAGTTGGGGGCGCAAGTTCCCGCTCAGAAAGATAACAGTCATCTCACGGAATTCAAAACAGGTTTTTACAACGTATGCGAAGTCAACATACCTGAGGGTGTCCCGTAATCATAATGATAAACAGGAGGAATGAATAAAAACTGAAAAAAATGTCTTTTTATCATTATAAAGAAGTCTGGTACAGCAACTATCCAGAACTGAATATCTTTTAATTGTGACTTTAATAAAATCTAATTAAATTTTCGAAGAGTACTTCTGAAAGCAAGCAATTTAGAAATCTATGAAAGAAATTCATGTGAACTCAATTGCCCTACTTAAATGCTACAGAGTGAACTGAACAAGATATAGCTAACTGCATGTTTCTTTAAAACTAGAGTGATTCCACGACTTTATTAACAACTCTTTGGCGTCTACAGATAGAGCAACTATCATTCATGAATACTGTTAAAAAATTTTATTTTTGTAAATATTATACATCATAGGTATACTGGTGACTGTCAAGAGAATTTGTTTTTGTTTGCAGGGTATATTATTCACTTAATATTTTATTTAAAGAGTAGTTAAAAATAATAGTAATATCGTTCCCATTTGGAGTATTTTTCTGTTTTTACACCATCGCAGTTAAAAACTCCAGTTTATTTCCATTCATTGTCCCAATGAATTTCTTTTCGACTTTCTAACCAATTTCAACCAGCTTGGTGCATTTTACATCCTTAATTTTACACAAAACTATATCTCTGTATTTTAGAATCTTCCTCACTTCTAAGCTTTTTTTTAAAAAAAATTCTTATAGGACATATTCAAAATATTTAATTTTAAATGAGATAACCTTTTTTTAAATTGCTTTCCTCTGTTTGACTTCTTGAGATCGCATGTTATTTGTGATATTTTCAAATAAGTAAATGAAACTATCAACTTGATTTGCAAGGGGTTTTGTTTACTTTTCTCTCATGTACTACAATTTTTGGGTTCTCTGAATTCTTATTTTCACTAGGTACTCCACGTCTTGCCATCTAGTTCCAACAACACGTATCATAGGAAGTATGTGTTTAGACTATTACTTCGGCAACATATAATAATATGATCTTATCTATATCCGAATTACAATTTTTCCAATGTAAACCAAGTTCACATTATAATCTTCAGTAGTGAACATGATATGATGAAGCTAATGCACGCTCCCGTAAAATTCGAAGTATTCTTAATAACCACTTCCCTATGAGGTAGAACCGAAGCATAGATCAAGTTTAATAGAAAGCCCGTTCACTTCATCTTATACAATTAATTTTTTTTGATTCATTTCAAATCCTAATTTTTGACACTGAGACAAATCTGTGGAGAATTTTTTATTGTTGTAATTTACGTCCTCCAACTGTAAGTCATATCGGACGATGAATGGAATGGGTGAAATGATGCTCAAATGAGCTCGGGGTCCATGGAGCTTAGAGTTCCCCGACATTCGTCTTTCAGGATAAGGTAAAACTCTGGAATAAACCTTATCCAGGTAATCCACCCTGACCGAGATTCGAACTCAGGACCTCTTGAACGTGAGGCAGACACGCTATCATCTACGCTATCGAGGCGGGCAAAATCTGTGGAGAATTCATGTTTTCAAAGCCTACATGTTTATTATAATGTATTAATGACAAACGAGCGCTTTGCAATGTCGTATCACACAGAATGCATCCATTTTAGTACATGGATTTCATGTGCTACGTACGTAGCGTTTCTAAAATTCTATAATTATATAAAAAACATAGACAATCATATTGTGTACATAAATGCAGTATTTTAAATTTAGTAAAGTGCTGTTGGGTGATTTTACAGGAATTTATGAATTAGCCATAACAGTTGACATGTTTGGTTGAAGTGGCGAAGAGAACATGAACGACCTATAGATATTCTCCAAAGATACGACTGCAATTGGATTTTCCTTTCTTGGAAGGTCATCGCAAAAAGACATTTACTAGAATTGTTCAGAAAACATTTATGAGTGTTTTCTGCGGTAATTCTTTGTGTCCGTCAAAGTTGTGTACCTGCTACTACTATTTCTTCTCAGTTATTTTCCACGGCCTTTTCTTTTTGGCCTCTTTTGTTTTCTGCTTCAACCGTCGCCTCATCTCTTCACTTTCTCCTTCACTTATTTCATCCCATTTATTACGCATAAATATACCAAGAAAAGCAGTAAACCCATCTCGGCGACACATCACAGAAACGACATATCCAATTAGTCCCAGTGTGACTCAACACATTGCTAGAAGCAGCAAATGGAACGGCTTGCTTGGAAGACGGGATGGAATCATGGAGGCCAAAAAGGAGAAAACCCTATTTAGGCACTAAAAAGCAAGTCACAAGAAGAAAATAAACTTTAAAAGGGCACTAATTAGATAATAAAACAGTTGAAATGGGCAGTTGACTAAAATAAATAGCAATGTGTTAATTCCCAAGATTTATTTCTAAAAAAAAATTAGAGATGTTTGGATTTTATTAAAATATTTTCAAACAACGCAGCCAAGAGGTAAAATATGCCCAGAAGAAGAAAGGAAAATAAAAGAATTGAATGGGCTTTAAACAAAATATAATATCTAAACCGAAGCATTAGAACTCGACAGTCTTCTAGAAACGGTTTAAAACTAAAGCCAAGGTCGTTATAGTTTAAAAAATAGATTAGTATCAACAAACAACTACGAATGGTTGAAATGGTCTTCTTTCCGCTTTGTTGGTGGTAAACAGTAGCTATGATAGATATAGTAAAGTGAAACACCACCTTCATCTTGTACTGAATTTGTTGGATTTTGACAATTATTTTCTTTACTCCTTTGTGTATTATCTTAGATGTTATACCTTAAAACAAATTCTACCACCTCATTACATTCTAATTTTAATCGTTCTGAAATTTATGATGCATTATTTATATTATGTAAGATTAGCGTCTTTCTCACCAATTGTCCATGCACTGACATATATGCTGTTTTTTTTTTTCAGGAATGTAAATGTTTATAAGGTCAATTATATGCCTGAGCTTGAGGGAAATGATGCACATTTAATTGTTTATGTTAGTACTACCGAATGGCTTAACCGCTTACGCTTCATGGCTGAATGCTTTCTTGGCTGAATCCATTACCCATGTAATTCGTGATGTAGGATTTTTTCCGAATGTTAAACCATTTGCCGTCCTTGATGCCAAGACTGCTGTAAAGCCCCTTTCTTTGCCTGCACATTTGCCGTCTGCTTACACGCAAAATGCAATGATAGAATACGAAGACCTAAGTCGTAAGTCATTTCAATACCCTGCATACTAAGAGGCAGAGCATGGTAACCCCGAGGGATTCTCTACATAAAGATCGTTGTCCCCTACCGCTACCAAGCAGATGAATCATATTGCTTTCCTCCGTTGAGAACCAAAAGATTATATTTTTCTACTGAATATTGTGGAAAGTGACCTTTTTAACGTTACTAGGCACACTCTAATTTTTTAAACGTAAACTACTTACTCTTTAACATGGTAGATGTTGGAATGTTATGATATAGGTGCACTGTTGTATGTCACAACGCAGAAATGAGATATTTTAAACACAGGTTGTTTATCAGCTAAATATTTTGAGTGGAACAATGCAATTTTATCATTCATCTCTGGAAACGAACACTGAACTTAGCTTTTTTTTTTAATCTTTCTCTCCAAAAGTCGCGAGGTAACTATTGGAAAAGGATGAATAAACCATGGTTTTTTTTTTTTTTTTTTTTTTTTTTTTTTTTTTTTTTTTTTGCCTAAAGCGAACTTTTCATTGAAGTCATAGTCTAGACGTGTAAAACAGCTTTACAAAATCATGCCAAACCGACAAGGATGACCATTAAGACATGTACTCGTGAACGGTAAGCGCACTGTTCAATCCGACTGGGAATGCCGAGATGCTGACATCTCCTCCCCTTATCGGTTGGAGGATCGCCCACCTTTGCCTTGCGTATGTGGGCGTGAGGCCGGCAATCGGGTTGGTAAGCTCAGGCGCACTTTTTGGGCTATTACGCCATGGGTTACGCTTACTATCTTTCCTGACTGTGGTATTTTCCAGCCTTTAAAGTATTAAAAAGCTGTGGTTTGTGAATGTGGCCAGTATTAATAACACGATTCTCTCTACCGCTCTCTCTCTCTCTCTCTCTCTCTCTCTCTCTCTGGTGTGTGTGGGTGTTTTAAGAAATTACAATTATTGGGAAACCTTGGCATAACTCTGTTACACACAACATGCTGTAAGCGACAGTTTTTTTAATTTTCAATTTTAGATGTATTACTCGACAGAGCGTTGAGGCTTATTGACCTTCAGGTGACCAGCGCTGTGATCGTCCCTTATCGGGTCTTATCTGGTCGATTAGAAGAGTGACTATTAGTAAGTTGATGCACTTACAGTAAGTTACGGAAGACAAATAGAGCGATTGGAAGCTGCGTGTGTCTGTATGATATGTTTTCTCGCGCCTGCCGATATATAACACGTTGCTGTCCAGAAGACATGATTACATCTGAACAGACTATACATACACTGGACTCACCGTGTATGTGCGATAAGCTGAGGTAAACATCTCTGTATTGCGAAGTTTTCCCGATACGCTTTCTCGCATTGCCATGTAATATATTTGGTATTAACATATGTAATAAGCTAAGATGAAGCTAGAAATCCTATTTTAAAACTTGTTTTTAGGCGCACGCACCTCTTTCCTCTCTCTCTCTCTCTCTCTCTCTCTCTCTCTCTCTCTCTCTCTCTCTCTGTGTGCGTGTGTGTGTGTGTGTGTGTGTGTGTGTGTGTGTGTGTGTGTGTGTGTTTTATCTTTACACGTAAGGACGCTCGAACTAATATAACTTGCTATAACTATAATATACACTATATTTGATTTAGCAAACAAGCTACTTTAATTACTCTGCTCAAAGCGATTAATGGGTAGTTTTGATTAAACATCTAAATATCTCTCTTTTCATTAAGTTGTTTTGGGGGCCATCTAACAAGATTTTGTAACATTGAAATGTATGGCTATTTTATAGCAAGATAAATATTTAAGAAGTTCCGATTGGTTTGCTATTGTTAGCGTGCGTAAATCGGTTACCTCAAGAAACCGCGTAGTTCTGATGGTGTGCAAACATATGGAAACGGTACGTGCTTGTGCATTGTTAAAAATTTTACTTATCAACAATTCCCTCCAAAAGTGGGGAGTCAAAGGAAAATGTCTGTATCTAATGCACTAACGTGATCAATGCTGTGTGTTTTGCTAGCTGGCTAAATTTTTAAATTATAATTGTGCTTTTTCAATTAAAAAGGCCAGATCTATCACAACTCATGAACCAGCATAAGAGTGTACAAAAGTTCCAATTATTGCAACTCAGTAAGTTAATTATTTAAGTTATAAATAATTTTTAAATAAACCACAAGGGAGCTAAAACATTCAGTCTCTTGGAGAAAAAGCAGATATCAGAGATTCAGTTTGGAAAGTAATAGTGTGATGTAACTTTTGTACAGGATAAAGCTTGTAGATGGTATATGTACTCTCCATTGATAATCTGCTTCAATGTCTGACATATATAATAAATTCTTTTAATAACTATAAGTCCTAATGTTTGGTTGGCCATTGGTTATTTTTAGAGGGATTAGACACATCGTTGAGCTCTTCAGCCTGAGAATGTGAGATGTGTTTAAAACCCTATATCGTCCTGCTCAGTGGAGAGAGAATTAGACCATTAAACCCTCATCAACTTCCTTAATTGGCTTCATTAGTGGGAGTAATTAAAAGAGGGAAAATCGATGGAGCGCCATCTCCACTTCAAAAGAAAAAAAAAAAAAAATATGTTCTTGTCTGAGCTTTCCAAACTCAAATTCTGCAGGCTTTCTAAAAGGTTCGCGTGAAATCTTGAATTGCAATCCCTCTCTATTAAGTAATGCATCACTGTCTCTTATTAACATCTTGGCTAAAACCTGTAAGGCAAAGGCAGCTAAATGGTGAGAAATGCCAAACATTGGTATTTTTGGTTTTCTGTGTAGCCCTGCAAATTGGAATTTCTTCTTTAATTTTGTATGCATTTTATAGTATAGGCATAATACTATGAATATATTTTTATTTAAAAATGTTAATGCATCTGCACTGTCTTACTGTATTGTTGAGCATCATTTCGTTGAAAGATTCATAGCTCCTATGGGTACTCTTTGAAGTGGAAGTGCAGAATTTAGGTAGCTTTCAGAAAAAAATATTTGATCTACAGAATGATGCCACTTCTAAATATGCAAGGTTCCATACGTTCAATAACTTGATTTTTTCCCTTTTAAGCATATACATTAGTATTTATCTCTATTTCTATTTTTAAGAACTTTTTGTGAATGGCATTTTCTGACATGAATAATCATTTTTCTCGGGTACTGCTGAAGTAAACTAAAACTTATTAATCTAATATCTCAGGGAAGTTTACAACTTCAAGGGGACCGATCGGTGAAAATCGAGCCAAAATTACAAAGCAATTGCAGTTTAGACATTTTAATTTTTATTACATTCAGTACTTTAGAAATATTTTATGTAAATATTTTTGGTATCGGAGTGAAAACGGGATATAAACATTGTTTCCACTTATAAATATAACTGGATTGTATAGTTGGCACTTGAGGCCTTTTCTGGTATTTCTAACATTTTCCCAAAATTTCCAAAAGTATTTTTTTTTTTAAATTTGCTGTATAACTAAAAATGTGTACCAATTAACAACAAATATATAAGCACAATTTCAGTCATTTTTACCAGTAAATTTTCTCGTTTGTAATATGTTATACCTTTTACAATATTTAAAATGCTTCTTATGATGCACTTTTTAAGAAATTAGAGTGAAACTATGAGAATAATTTCCTCATTATATCTACTTAAACTAGATATACAATTATTAATGTAAGGCAAGTGTGTTACGCCAACAAACTAACCCAAGTTGGAAAAGCACGTACATTTTGCTAAAGTTGAAACTCACAATTATTGAATAAAATTATTTTTGGACCAGTAATGTATATATATAATAAGCAAACGTTCTGCAAGTCATGTGACGTATGCTATGGTGACAGCAGTATTTATTCTATTTCTTATATATAAGGTTAGGAGGATATCTAAGATATTCCTTCTTGGACAAATGCTTCTCTCATTTCAGTGGAATAATTTATAATGATACTAAACGCAAAGGAGAAAAGTGAAAAGCAACCAAATACTACACTTTGTACCTAAGATAAGACTACTTGCTATTGCCAAGCTTCATCTACCACCACCACTTTTTATTATTATTTTTTTTTTAATTTACGTCCTCCAACGTTAAGTCATTTCGGACGATGAATGGAATCGGTGAAATGGTGCTGAAATGAGCCCAGGGTCCATAGGACTTAGAGTTACCCGACATTCATATTTCAGGATAAGGGAAAACCCCGAAAAAAACCTTATCCAGGTAACTCACCCTGACCGAGATTCGAACTCGGGACCTCTTGAACGTGAGGCAGACATGCTACCATCTACGCTACTGAGGCGGACCCTAGGCCTCGTGTTCCCTTCTTATTTCACATGCACCATAGTTTCCCATAGTTTATATTTTACAAACAAAAAATCACGGGCGAATGTTGTGATTTGTTACGTGAATGTGTTTAACATGTTCGGAAATACCTACCAGGTGTTGATTATGTAAGTTAAAACTGTAACATGGCCAAGTCAATTAAGGGAATATGAAAGTGGGCATCTCGCCAAAATATCTGGAGACACAGAGAAAGTTACCCATTATCAAACTAAAATATTCCGAATACTGTATAATGATATACTTTTAAACAACAAGATTGAATGGGTGCTTGCAGTTTGCTAACCACAATTTTATCAGCGAACCTTTGCAAATGTCAATAAAATAACTCACTCATAGAAATTAGCATAAAAAATGGCATTTCAGCCATGTTACTGGTCTGCTGTATAAAGTGACAAATGAGCTAAAACAACTTAACATGTTTAGCTTTGTATTACACAAACTTTGTTAAGAGAGATAGTGTTGCACTTTCTGTAGTAGATCGAAACGTGCTTTTTTAAAAACTGATGGTTAGGTCTTTTTGGCGAACAGCCATTCAATTACTCACCCTAAAATAATAATATTTGATACCCTAATATTATACTTCATAAATTCCTTGTAATTTAATTGTTAAATACGACTAAAACGTTCAAAGGAGAAAACTGAGATTACTATGAACACGGAAGACAATCGCTTTACAATGTAGAAGTAGCTAGTGCTTCTTAAAAATAGTCTTACAATGCTGCAACTTCTGTAAGTTCTAATTTGCATGCAGTTTTCACGTGGAAAGTAACACAATGATGAAATAAACTGAAAAACAAGGCAGAATTAACACGAAGTCCAACATGTTGTGAGTGAATTACGGGCGATATATCTTACAGACTTTCCCATCAGGTTGAAGTAACGGATTCTTTGCTCTTTCTAGTCGGGCAGGTCGCTCCATGTCGAAGCGATCACGCGATTGCTGCACTCCCAGGTTTAGCTCTGGTCAGAACCCTCAGCGATCAACACGTGGTATTGAAGAATACCATGCATTTCATTTTAGTCCTCTGTAAAAGATGAAGTTTGGTTCTGTGCTATCCTTAAATACCAGTGAAAGCCTCCGTCGGAGAGCTGTTTAGTTTTATAGTTATCTATGATTCAGTTTGATTACTTCTTCTCAAAAATATATTTGTATGCACCGGGAAGTGCTCTCTGGTCTCACAATCACCTCCATTTGCGATTTTGGCTTCAATTCTTGCTCTTATTTTAGATATGCTTAGAATTATCCATTTCCTGTGTTTATATGTATATTGAAATTTCGATATATTAGAAAGAAAAACTGTTTTTAATTTTCACAAAAAATCTCAAATACGGTTGAATCATGTTCAGTTGTACTATCTTCTTTCTAGCAATAACATAACATACAAACGAGACACTTAATAGACGTGCGTAGGTGTGGGGAAACCGCGCCTGAAATGCTAGAACATGATTTCATTGTAATTTTGTCGTCTTACGTTGTTTAGCTTTTTAAATTGTTCCTCATTAAGAACTTTTCTTCAATTTATTTCCTATTTTTAGTGTACATTCTTTGAAAACTGATAAAAATGTATGATCCTTTTCTCATATAAAATGTTTTTTGGGGTTTTAACTGAGCTTTAAAAAAATAAAAATTGCTTATTCTTTTTATTTCTTCTGGGCGCTTATATTACAAAACCAATATATATATATATATATATATATATATATATATACATATATATAAATTTTTGTTAGTAAAGTTGAGGAATACTATGCAATATTTGAAAGTTAAGCTTTCCAAATTTTTGTCAAGTGAGACTTTTCATATGAGATTTAAGTTTCACTTTTTGGGAATTAATTTTATGCTATAATTACGTTGAAACAATCATTATAAAAATGTGACCTAAATGTACTTAAAAATGTACATAGGAGCAACAATTGCCCCTAAGTAGCCAATAAGGATAATGATATGTGGTGCACATCTTGTTTGTCCCAATTCGCAGCTAGTAGCTTATCGGCATATGTAAAGGTGACACTCACCAACAGCAATCAGTAGGTCAGAGACAGTTAATGGCAGCGAATGGGTTAGATGGAATTCTATTATAATATTCACAGATATTATATAGGTAAACATTGATTGAATAGTACTCGATAGCTACATAAACATAGATTGTTTTAATAATGTTTAACGCGTCTTCTTACAACATACATCATTGGACATTGATGACAAAAAAATGATAATTGGGACAGGACATTTGGCAAATACCTAAACATTCTATGTCTAAGTTTAGGGTAGCTTCTTAACATTTACCAGTTATTAAGACTAAGGAAAACCTGACACAAACTCAATCAGGGAGGACGGTCGTGTTGGGATTTGAACAACGGATTTTTGTTCATGAGTCCATGTCTTAAAGACCTCGGCCATTATTTTGCAAAATAATTTATGAAAATAAGCTTCTTTTCAGGAACAGTTTTGCTAACTAATTGTTTGAACGAGGCTGAAATATCTAAATATCTAAATGAAAAATAGTTTCTTCTGTCGAACCGCTTGACGTATCCAGATTTAGAAATTGTCATTTCAGGAATATTATAGTGCAGCTTAAACATGTTCATTACACCTCATCAAAGTGATGCCCTAAATTTCCAGCAATATGAATACTGCTTTACTTATTTCACATATGTCTTCACATTTCTTAAGTTCCATTTTTAACATTTCATCACATGTTCATAAGCAACTTCCCGCGTTCTTAGGCCATTTTTTGAACCATGTTTTAATGGTTATAATCGCATCGCACAAATCTTAGTTCCTGCGCATGCCTAAATATGAAGCCAACGTCAACACTCTGAACCGCCCTTTTGATTAATGCTACCTCTCAATCAATTTAAAATTTATCGCTCCTATCTTAGCCCGTGAATACATTTTTCTTCTTGCTCTATAATGCTTTCCTTTTCCTATGTCATATTCCATTTGAAATACCTACATTATTTAATGACGTTTTTCGCTAAAAATAGCCATAATTCATCGTAAATACCTAAGTATTCCATATTGCAGTTTTAATTGCCTTCCAAACAGCTGTTCTTTATTTTCCCTCCCTCATCCTCTTTCTCAAAATCTACCTCAGAAAGGTGAAACAAAACAGTTGAACAATATTGAATAACAAAACAAGTATGTATAATAAGCTACATATCGGAAAACTTAAAGTCGATGAGCAAGAATTGTTATACAGTGTTTATTATTACAAAAAAAAAAATCAAGTAAATGAATTGATACATATATCAATATATAATTTTAATAAAAGAACTTTTAAAAGAAGTATTTTGTAAGATACTATTTTAATCCTTTTTAAACTATAGGGTTTAATCTGTAAAATAAATAAAATATCAGAGTATTGCTTCAAAGCTGTTGTTTTAAACTTGGGTTTATACTTGTAGAAGTTAACTTGCATTAACTTTTTTTGTTAACCTGTTAATGCATAGCTTACAATTGTCATATTGTTTAAGTTTGATCCTTCCTTCATTTCCGGATTGTTAGTGAGAGATGGCGAAAAAAGGACTTACGAGTCATTTGGAGCCCTGTAGCTGATTCTCCGTTTGTTTTTGAACGTTCGTTATTCTTTCATAAACTATCCGTGACAGAAAGCCGCTTTTATCGCATTCAGAGTCACCAAACTAAACCTCCTTTACTGCCTTCTTAAGATACTCATACCAAAGCCTTTAACTTTTTATATATTTACTATCACATACATGAACACATAATAATTTCTTTTTACGTTTCAGTCTTAGAGATTGGCAGCAAATTTCTACGCCTGTATGAACACCCACAAATTCTCCTCCACCAGCCAACAGCCCAAGAGAGTTCCGTTAGAGTATCTCTGTCTCTCTCTTTGTTCCCTCTCATCTGTTTACAGCAAGATCGTTTTAGTTTGAGAGAAAGGATAGGACCCGTTCAAGCGATCCATTTTAGAACAAGAGTATGAGAACAGTTTTAATTACCACCTAGACGAATATATCCTTTAGCTTTTCAGTGAGCATCTAGTTTAGCAAAGGATTTAAGGCAAAAAGCATTGCGGCGGCGCAAACCCATCCACTTATTCACCATTATCATCGGTTACCAGCGGCATGGACTTGCTGTCGTTAAATAAATAAATTACTGTTCTGTCATGTCGTAAAAACCTGCAGCTGCTTTGGGCTCAACCCGCACAGTCAGTCAGAGGTTTGAATCCCGCCCAGGGCACGAGGTGTGTTCACAGTGTCGCAAATCATGCTCACGTCCACTTGAACGTTATTGAGAAGGATTCGCTCTCGGCTACCCACGGTCTTCCTTTCTGCAAAGGAAAAAAAAATAATTCTGGTATATTATGCCTTGGAAATGATTTACTATTTTGAAAATAACCTCACTAACCCGGGGGAAAAATGGTACTGACAATAAGCAAGTGAGATGAGAGATGGGCAGATAAACAGGCTGCGTGGTAGTCAGTGGCGTGTGATGGGCACAAGAATATGCGCATTACGTCACCGCCATCAGCGCCATCCCAAAATTCGTCTTGGAATGGAACCGATGTTCTTTCATTCTGATGTAGTTTAGAACCAATCACAAACATGCTTAGAATATGAATCGTACATAAACATTCTGATGTGTTACATTTACCTGACTTTCTCTACCCTCTATCATTTATTAGAGGTTTACGAATAATTTATACGTTTATTTATTTTTTATGAACTTTTTCAGAAACAACAACATGACAGATTTCAATATAGTAATAAAGGAAATAGTGATAGTCAAATGTTTAAAATAGACGCTATGTAACCCAAGTTTCATTGAGTTTTACTGTTCACACACAGGTGCAGACCTTATTCTAAAAGGCTATATTAGGATTCAGGGATTCTCTTGTGAAGTCGTCGTAACAGATTTTTGGGTGCAATACAGTAATTCTTCTACTCATTACCTACGAGGATACGCAAACTTTCTATGCGTATTTTCACTTTAACAATTTGAACTGGAGGGAAAAAAATTGTTTTATTTATTTTGTTGTTATTGCGAAAGTGTAATAATTTACGGCATGAATTAAAATAAACGGAAAATTATTCAAGTAAACTAAAAAGATACATTTGTATAAGACAACGAAACAGGCATTACTAAGTTTTATATATATATATATATATATATATATACCTAACTAATTTTAGGCCATTTTTATCTACTTTAGAACATATTTTTTGATCTTCCTTCATAATGTTGCCATTTTCTTGCATTTACATTAATCATATAAAGACTGTTATATTACTGATATTTTACAGAATAATAATTTTTGAAGTATCTGAAATTTTAATATTAAACTAAAAATAAATATAAAGTGTGTGTGTTGTTTTACCTGCATTATTGCAAAAATCATGTATATTGAAAGATTTGTTGTGGTGTATGGGTGACTAATATCATGGAGGCAGGCGTAATTCCGCTGATGAATTGATGTCCAAAACTAGGAATGAGAAAGGTCATTTTTCCACTTTTTGTATTTAATGGGTGCGTATAGTTAGGTTACTATTGTTTTTGTGATTATGTCGTGAGATTAACTATGAAGTCTTCTCCATTCGTTTTGAATTCCGTTTAACCACAGAGCTCAAAGGATTCAATGCTACAGCTTTCTAAGTCCTACCACAAAAACAATTTTCTTACGTTTGCTTTTCAGATTTTTTAAACAAGAACACTGAACATTCTACTTGTATAGCAGTTTTATCCCTCGTAAAATAATTTATAAAATTTCTTACACTATTTTAATACATTAATTAAATCTCTGAATTAGACCATTTTGTAATAATTGTGATGTTTTAAAAATCATGGTCATCTCATAGGTATATTTAATAAAAATTCGGATCCTGGTAATGAACACTACACTTCTAAAAGGGCAAGCTTCATCAGATATTTCTGGTTCCACCGACCTTAGCAGTAGGCGCCATGATAAAATTGGAAATTAAATTCACTGAACTGGTTTCTCTTCGCGGCAAACTTTGGGTACAATTAATCTGACATCCAGAGAAGTAGAGTTTAACGCCGTTACATCTTACGGACTACAGCGCATGCGAACACTGAAGTTACATGAAATAAAATAACTGGGCGAGAAAATTTGAAAAGAAAACGTTTTGGATCTAATTTGGGATACCTTTTCAATATTTGTCAGTTATGAGGAGTGAGGAAAACCTGGAAAGAGGGTCAGTCAGAAAGAACTGTTTTGACGGGATTTTAAATCGCACACCTCCCTTTCGTTAAGTCCCTGCTTCAATATCCCGGGACGGTATATTGACATCCATTGATACAAGCTGACCAGCAAAATATATAAACAGAATCACTGCCCATATGCAAACATTTATAATATATCGATTAGTTAATGTATCGTGTTAATAAGCTCTGTGTTTTAGTTGAAGTTCAACTTCATGAAAATTTAAATATACTTTCTGCTGCTTAAAAATTCCTGTCATTTCTCCTGAGACCTTTGTTAAGTTGCGTAACGTTGTAGAATTTAAAACCCCCCACAAAGAATAGATTTCGTATAAGCGTTTTAATTACATAAAATACCTCAAGCTATTTAATTGCTCAGATTAAGTGTTGAATAAAACAGATATTTCTTGTGAAGAACTCTTTTATGCAGTAGTGGATTCTTACATGTTGAGAAGTTTCCGAACATTTCAAGAATCTTCCTAAGGAAACATCAACTCTGGCCGTAGGAAACCTACGAAACGTTACAGGGAGCAGATGCACGGTCTTAAATAAACGCAATCTAAAGTTAATTAAATAAAAAGCTTATCTTACCCGGCGGCTTGTGTTTTTGCTTTGTTATCTTTACCGAGCATTGGTTTTGCAGTTGTGCGATGAACGGGTTAGTTGAGGCCAACATCGGCGTTGTTAGAAACTTGAAATATCTTCTCCTCCTCCTTTACGTTATAATTTATCAAGCGGTTGCAAAATCCTTTGTAGACTACCGCTTACTGGTGCTCCCCAGGATGAGCCTATGCGGAGGCAAAACAGATTGTGAACTTACAGAAATGGAGAAGTAATTCAAGAATTGGCATTTCCATGGTTTTAAGTGACACAAGGCCACAAAAAGCTCCACAAAGTAATAAGGAAATGTGTATGTTACCCGTAATATTAGAAGAATAATCCATTAGGAAATGAATATATTAGTAGCACTAGGACATAAAAATAGGATACCAGGGAGGCAACATTCGAATTTTATCTGACAGCCAAGCAGCTCTCAGACATTTCTGAATGCGAATTAACATCTAAGTTAATCTGAAACTGCTTAAAAACTAGCAAAACGCAAGGTGGGTACCTGGACATATGGGAAACTTACATAATAAAAAAGCGGATCCGATCTTTTGCTGGATCGGAACATTTCTTTGAAATTCCTTTAAATATACTTTGATTATATATTATCATCGAAAGTATGGGCTCAAACAGAAGGATGCAATAAAAATGAAAGAACGATGAGCAAAGTGTCCTCACATACTGAAGAACTACTGAAATTCAAAATATTCCTAATTATTCTAACAACTGGGCTGTAATAAGGTCAGCTGTAAAAGATTAATGCAAGGAAATTGTCGATATTACAAATCTATACCAAGTAATTTAACAAGGCATAATGAATAAATTCGTTACAATTTTAGTTTCCTAAAATTAAATTTGAGGAACGGTTAGCAGTTTTTGGACAGCAAAAAGTATAAGAACAATTGCAAATCATTTTGAATGGTGCTTTCAAGCGTCATTAAATAGAGGCAAGCAGGGGTTAAATTACTGATAAATATATTTTTTGTTGTTGTTGGTAAATTGTACTTTCTTTATTTATATTTTATTTGATGACCTCATAATCTTTCACACTTATCGCAGGTGTTGTTCTTTAATAATGACAAACTGTAATTATTATACGTATTTTACAAAATATATTTTCGTCGTTTTCTCAAAACATAATATCAAATAATGCAAATTATTGTAAGACGTAAATTATGTTCTTAAAGTTTTGGGAAAGTTGGATAAAATTAAAAGGATTTACTTGTACCACTAAAAGAGATAATGGAGGAAACAACTATGTATGTCCGTTACGTATTGGCCAGTGAGAGGTGTTACAATTCCTTGTGTTGAGACAAATTAAAAATATCTGCCTTCATCTCACAGATGTAAAGCTCGGGCTTGAATCTGTGAAAGTCACTGCTCGTTTACTTAGTTTTTAAAACCTCTTTCTCATTAACATATTAATAACCTGATAATTGCTAGGACAGTGTACGACGATGAATTTAACAACATTCTAACCCGCCACTGACTGCTCTGCCCGCGAACACGTAACTAATTCACGGCAACTTGTGCTGGACACAACTTATTTTGATGTACACATCTCCAAAAGAGATATAAAACTGGTTTTCACGTCTGTCAATATTGCTGCACAAGCGACGAAGAGATAGTCCTCCAAGCTTGTTTCTATGCAGGCATGTCACGCTTTCAAAATCTGCTTTTGCATCAGAATATGAGAGGTCATCTTTCTGAACAGCTAGATCACATCGCCCTCTTTGCTTCGCATTTAAACTCTTTATCATGATCCAAGGCAGCAGTTCTCTTCGCGAAGCACTTGAAGCAACGTAACTGTTACACGTCTATCATAAACGGCCATGGTTTTAGCGAGAAACTCATCTTCAACTTGAGGTCACGATCTGTACTTGTGCTCGTGATAGTTGATGAGTATTTTCTATATTATCATATGTT
Organism: Mantis religiosa; assembly: GCA_030765055.1. Classification (NCBI taxonomy): domain Eukaryota; kingdom Metazoa; phylum Arthropoda; class Insecta; order Mantodea; family Mantidae; genus Mantis; species Mantis religiosa. The sequence goes on from CM060950.1 coordinate 114,158,259, forward strand.
GTATCCCAAGTTTTCAATCTTTTATCTTTTAAACAATATGCTTTATCAATAATGGCACTTTTAAAATAAGGAATATTTAAATAGCGAAATCATTCCCTGGAAAATTTTTGCATCGTTAATTAAGTGCACCTCTCTAAGCCAGATATAGTAAAGCAAAAGAAACGGAGATAACTGTGCACCATTTGTGGCAGCTATTCAAAAAACGAAGCAGCCGGCATCAGTGAATACAGCAACACCCAGGACAAAGGACATATCAAATCATATTTGAACAAGCGTCTGTGTAAGTGCTTTTCTTGTTAACTTGATCACTGCTATTTTATATGTCTTTCTGGAAACTTTTGTGCAAGAAAGAGATTGTAGATATTATCTAATGCTTCATAATGGTCCTTTCGCACTTACAAGGTGTAGGCTAAGATTAGAAAGTGGAAGGAAATTTGGAAAAAATCGAACACGGCTGAGACTCCAATGACAAATTTACAGCTTTTCGTGTACATGCGGGAACTGTGTCGAGATACTTCAACGCACTGTAACTTTCTCATCTCATTCCGTATCTTGGTAAACCTCCAAGGCGGTCCAGATTACTCCAAGATATCGTACTTTAATGGCTAACTACAAATTGGAGTAGTTCTGACATCAAAACATCCAGTTAAACATGTAAATAAACAATACTACCAAACACATTTTAGGCAAAGTTGATTAATTTCTTTTTATAAAGTTCAGTACTCTCAAACGGTTGTTTGCCAAGTTTGACAGCATACAATTTCTGGGCCTTCAAATTGACAGATGTTCAAATTGGTAAGCTCACATAAAGCTCACATAAATTATATGTTATAGAAACTCAGCTCTGCCTGTTATGCTATCCGAGAGCTGGTTAATGTGAGCTCTATTGATATACTTAAATTAGTGTATTTTGCATACTTTAACTCTATCATGGAATACGCAATATTATTTTGGGTAAACTCAGTATAAGAATCATTACTAACACTCGTAACAAACGTTCCTGCAAATATCTTTTTAGAACGTTGAAGATATTAATCCTTCCTTGCATGTATATTCTCATATATTCTCGATCCTAAAGTTCTTTGTATGTAATCGGGCCTCTTTATAGCAAATAGTATAATTCATAGAATAAACAAAAGACAAAAGTATAGTATCCACTATCCCAGTGCTAAACTTTTTTGCTTTCAGATACGTGTGCATTATGAAACCATCAAAATATTTGACGCTCTTCCTAATGAACTTAAAGAAAAAAATTGATAATTTCAGTGCTTTTAAAAATGCTGCTAGATAGTACCTATGCTCAAATCATTTTATTCTGTACAAGATTATCTGAACGACAAATTATCCCGATAATGCTTATGTAGCTCAAAGTAGAAATACATTTAGAGCTTATGTCACATTCTTAAGTTTAAGGATAAAATATAGCATGAAATATGATAAATCGCACCCCCCCCACATTTTCGCTATTTTTTTGTTAGTTTGTAATTTTTATTATACCCTCATTAATGTCAAGACAATTACTAGAATTAATCGGTTAGTTCCACGCATGCATTCAATAATTAACCAAAAGATTAAAAAAAAGGAAATATTTCAGGTGATGAACATAATTATAGAATTTATTTCTTTAAAATTAATATGCAGTTTTATATAATAATTGCATTGAGAATGTCCAAAATTTGTGTTAGATATAATCTATAAAATCACATGTTCCTTTCTTAATCCGAAAACCTCAACCCCAGCCCCTAGTTTGGGAACCAAGGCAAATTTTTTTAATCTACGTCCTCCAACGTTAAGTCATATCGGACGATGAATGAAATGGTTGAAATGATGCTCAAATGAGCCCAGGGTCCACAGGGCTTAAAGTTACCCGATATTCGTCTTTCAGGATAAGGGAAAACCCTGAGAAAACCTTATCCAGGTAACTCACCCTGACCGAAATTCGAACTCGGGACGTCTTGAACGTGATGCAGACACGCTACCATCTACGCTACCGAGGCGGGCCCAATGCACTTGATGAAACAATCTCAACTTGTTCTCCGGTACAACTATAGTGTTTATGTGCTAGGGAGGTTTATTACGTTCAGCAATTTCAATTCTAGATAGGTTTGATTAAAGATATCTCAGTGCAATATCTCAAAAGACCGATACTGCCTGGAGTTGAAGTTCGCTCCACCAGGAGAATAAATAATTGAGGTACACATATGCTCGCTATATATAAATATTCTGCTCTCATTTCAAAAGTATCGTGATTTCCAGCATCTCTCTCAGCAAGAACTTAATTCGTCTTCGTGTAATGAGCTGCAGATTACATCTTCAACGTCTCCCCCTCCACTTCTCCCTTCTTCATATAATGCTGGTCAACTCCGGTCCCCGTTGTAATAGACAATTACTGTATCGCTCAGTTGCCTTCATTTTTTATTCTTTTAACTTTCACATTAGAAGCTTCTTGTTCTTGTCTAACCGCTTCTGTCTTCAGAACCGCCATTTTTTCTACATACTTACATTTATAGAATTGATAAATGAGCAAGATGAAAGCATGTTCTTATAGAATTGCATACATGCAACGAGAGAAAAGGCGTAAATATAATAACTTTTAGTGCAATAATGGAGGCTTATTGCTTATTGTTTGTGACAAATTGAAGAATGTGCAGAATACAGAAACGGGTAGCATATCAAGTACTACAATTGTGAAGCTCGGAATGAACAACAGTTTTTTTCAGTCATATATTTGCTAACCGGGAACATAAATTAGCCATTGTCTAATACAGAGTATGATATCTCCGAGGTGGGTCGAATTTTCCCCTGCTCCACCAGATAGAAGCCTTTTCCAAGCAGTCAGCTGGTATGACAGAAATCTTTAGGGAACCCTGCACGTCTCTGTTAGCCGGCCTATAGCCTCCTGCGGTACCTTCACTTCATTCGTTCCTCCTGAGGGCGGTAAACACAAAATATTCGCGACGTACGAGGATTCCATTCCATTCTCTGGTCATACCATACTGCTAATAATTTTACTTCATTTAGTGTTATTTTTCACGAACGGTAAGACTTTGCAGTAGCCGCACTAAAACATGGCTATTGCTTAATTTAATGATTGGAACACAATACAAGCGCATATAATACCAGGCTTTGAACACATCGAGAGAACTTTAAGACACAAAGAAAGAATATGTTGACGCAAGTCGTGAATTTAACCAACGACCTCGACACAACATACAAGTGATCTATCGACTGCACAACACTGCATGCAGAATACATACATGCCTTTATCGGAAAATTTTGTATTTTATAATAGCCTGATTTGATCAGTCAAAACGTATGAATTTCAAATTAATTTCAATATGACAATATAACTAGTCTACGTATATTGATTCATTACCTAAATTTGCTTTCCAACACTTACTTATTGAAAAGGTACTATGCAAATTACTTAGATTTTGCAAAACGGTCAGATGCAGTTTGATTTAGCCGTTGATACTGGAATTACAATTAATACTTACAATTTTATAGAGAGGGGGTAAGGACATAAATAATTGCAATAAGTAATTTCCGTATGTTAAAATTAATTCGCAATGCAAGAGCCTGGGTTAGGCGGTGTAAAAGTTTGTCACAGAATGGGAGTCATTAGCTATAACATTTAGGAGATCAAGTATAGGCAACTAGTTAGGCTAGAGTAGTGAAGAGACTATTACCTCAACGTGTTCCTGGAATTCAGTTATTGTAGATGTTGCTATGTACACATATTTAGTAGTTATGAAAATTAGAATGGAAATTAAATTCTCATGATTGAGCAAAGTTGCACAGTAGCAGCAGCGTTTCAGATCCAAATAAGCAGTTATATGTTTGGTCCAGGTAAGTGAATTGTTGGTAGGGGTAGTCATATAGACAGACTTAAATTAGTAAAATATCATGTATTTCTAAAATTCACACCTTTCCAGTCAAGTGTTACAATCTTATACACGTGTTTACTGTGATCAGTTATCAGCAGCCGCGGTGCTTATAGACCGCGCTAGGTTTATATAGATTTGATGTTCACCATCAAGGAACTTTCAGCTCAGCATTTTCTGCGACTCACAACGTATGTTTCGCATTATTATATTATCATGGAAACAGGTTTAAACCGTAACATATGGATATGCAAGAAACTAGAAGATATGGTTCATTAATTGCAGTTTCGAGTGATAAGATTCAGAAATAGTTCTAATTCTTCAATCTCAGTAGTCGGTAGCTCATTTCAGATACAGAATGTATACACCGGAGAACGATAATGGAGCGCACACAAAATCCATTGATATCGCTGTTTACCACATCAGAATTGAATATACGCTTTTGGGCCCACAATTGTGAAGATTTATATCAGTGATATCCTATATAGTAAATGCTTAATTAAAACGGTTATGGAATGTAACAAAATTTTGTAATTGTTTACTATTAATAAAGTGGGACTTGTCAAGATTTGACAAATATAACCTCAAAATTGTAATAGTAAATTTCAAAAAGCTCTCGACACCCTCCTCCGGAAAAGTTGATTTTGAACGAGAAAATAAATTAATCAGTAATTTCCATTTAGCTAAATGGAACGCCGAGATAATGAATCTTCATACAGCCAAGCGAAAATTAATATGAACAGGAGAAACAATTGCTTTTGCTTCAGAGTCCTGCGAGGCCTCGTACACTAGCACCCTGAACGAACTAAGTGAAGGTGGTAAGAATTTGTTAGACTTCACAGTGTAAAAAGCTTGGTTTATTTTCCAGAAGTGCCTTACTTCATTTGAGACACTCTTCAACATCAAAATAACTGCAAAATTTCAGGCAAAATAGGCCTCCTGTGTACACCCTGCTTTCATAACTTATTGGCAAAACAAAAATATTGCTGTTTTCTGTATGCGAAAAATAAGATCTGCAGTTTAGTAGCAGCCTCTTTTTACTTTGTTAGAAAAGGGTTATAAGCAAAACCAGCAAGAGATCTGACACGTTACGCTTGTAGACTCAATTCTTTTGACACGACTTTTACGATTGAATATCCTAACAGAACTGCCTCCTCCTCCCCTCAAGTAAGTATCCATCAATTAATAAAGGACCTGGCAATTCGGAGAAGATTGAACGTTAATGCACACTCCCATCCTGTAACCTCCATACCCTGCTTTTAATGAAGGTAAATTATCTTATTAACAAGGGAAGGGACTCTTTATGCTTGGTGGTGCAGAAAACTCTGTTCCGGAATCTGTCGTCCTAGCCATGTGCTTTAATGAGAATAAGGCAAAACTTCAGAACTTCCGTAAGATTGAAACAAGTATGCAAACTAATGATGTCAACATTACGTTTTGTTTCTGCGAAATGGTCTAAAGTATAATCACAGCACATATGCTCCAGTATAAGTCTGTTGGTCTACCTGAACCATTCTGAACTACACACTATTGAGTCTTCTGAGACAGATTTTTCTTTTCCTGTTCTAAGTACCTGATTTAATGCTCTGTTGTGTTTGATACCTCAAGTAAGCAGGCAGCGCCATTCTTCAGATGAGGATAGACGTCTACATAGTAATGGGTTGGCTCATACGTTGGAGCGTATCATTTAAGTGAATGTTTTACGTGAAAATAAAACATTTGGTCAGTGCGTTTTATTATTATTCGGTAAAGAATTATGTACTCCACAAAATAGTGAGTTTAATTTTTTATTTACTCATATATTGTGTTTTTTTCTCGAGTCAATAAAATAGAGTGTCAAGTCGAGTGCATTTTGAACACCTTCTGACTTTCGCATTTGAGGTGCCAAAGCCAAGGTAAATTATACAATTGTGCATTCTATATTGACTGTTATACTTTGCTAGTTTAGTAATTAATGCTTACTTTCGACACATTAAAACTTTAATAATTTTTTAGCTCATCATGATTAGCCATAAGACTGTAAATTTTGGCTTACTTTACATACAAAAATTGTCACAGAACTTGTGTCAGTAATACAGAGATAAGCACTCATTGTTCTTCTGGGCATCTTCAGCAATACTATAAGTGGAGTGGTTTCTTACTCTGCACGTAACATGCCTTGGTGAACAAGCACATACTAAATTTTTTAATACAGTGCGTTTCCAGCTCTGAGAAATTCGCGTGGAGTGGCATACATCCTTTGATCACGAGTTTCCCTACTTACAAAGAATGAGGAATATTTTAGAAGAGTTTGGTCATTCCCACATAAATATACAATTACGCAGAATGCTGAAATTGGTTTCGTAACTGAAAAAAAAAAAAAAAAAAAAACTGGAACCACATTTCACTAAAATGGTGGGGAGAGGGTTTTCAAAGAAACAGAGGATGAAATATTTAATGGTGGAATTAGGAAAGTTTTTGTAGACAGGTCCGAAAAAAGCAGAGACCAGCAATACATTCGAATGTGTGACCTGAGAAAGGAACAGGGGAAACTTTGAATTGTATTTGTGGAAAATAATTCGTATTTTACTTTAAGTTTAAAGTTGAAATTGTAAGAATAAGACGAATAACACACACACACACACACACACACACACACACACACACACACACACACACACACACACACACACACACACACTAACACACACATACACACATACACAGGAGGAGTTTGAATGTTGAACGACATCAATGTACTCAAGGAATCTGCTTCTACGATGGTCAAAATACTTTAAGACTCTGTCAGCGTCCTTCGGTACACTGAAGCTGTACACGGAACATCTTGACAGGGTAACAAAATCTGTTCAACCTGGAAGCCATTTCTGAGTTAATTCACTGACTATTAAAGAATGTTGCATGTTAGTAGAGAAAGTTTATATGTGTCTCTTAGATAGAACTAAACATTAGTTATATTAATTAGGAATAACCTTGGTTGTGCAGTCCTTCAATCTCCCTCCCTCCTTTTTGGCTTTCCTCTTCATCTCAGCATATGGACCATTTATATTTATATTATTAAGCATCTCCTATTTTCTTCTGCCACAAACTTTTCGTTATCTACTATTCCTCCTGCATCTCTTACCACATAATTAGGTGTGTAAAATTCATAGATAAAGGACACAGCCTATTTAAGAGGTATGAACACGGGATCAAGAAGAGAAAGTTTGACTAGAATTGTGGATGAATTTCTCTTCTTGATCCCTTGTTCATACTTCTTAAATAGGTTGTGTGCTTTACCTAATTTTTCATATTCATGTTTAAAATGCTTAGAACAATTTTTCTTAGCTTCTTCACTAAATAATACTACAGGCCACACAAAGCACTTCATTAAAACTTTTGAGTTACTTCTTCAGAGTACTTCAGGGACATTCTTTTTAAAAATACCTATAAAGCGAACTTTGGCATAGCCATTAACTGATTTACTTCTTGACAACAGTTTATACGATCATCATCATTATCACTATCGTCGTAGTCGTAATAATCAACCCTCATGGATTTCAGGTTCACTCATAAGAAAACTCACCGATGTAACTGCAATATTCTTAGTACAAAGGTGTTAGTTAAATCTAATCAAACTAATTACTGGCAACTGTCCTAATTAATGTTTGCTCTCTAAATTTTATTATTTTCTGGATGCTGTTGGCAATGTGGAATCAAACAGTTTTTATACGTTTAGGAATAGATTAACTGTTAGCTTCCATTGCATTGGCAGACCGGAGAGTTTCTCGACGATTGCCATTTTACTAGATTTTGCAGCACGCTACTAATAACAATAATTCAGTTGGCCGAGGAAAGCAGGGTGCTAACTCGCTTAAATGACACAGTTCTGCCACAACATTTTATATCCCGGGGTTTTCCGCACCAAGGCAGGTCTGGGCGGAAAACTTTCAGAGCAAAAACTAGGTTCATTTTCATAATAATTAAATGCAACACATAAATTTGTTTATTTTTATGAACATGTAGCTTGCCGCTCGTGATATACAAGCCTTTTGACTGTGGTTATAATAAAAGATTTTTGCTACTGTGTTTCTTTTGTGTTCGTTTGTAGAAGACTCGGGTATCAAATCACATGGGCGATAAGACAAATAATAGGCAATGAGCAGGAAAAGAAATAAAATTTGAAAAATATGTTAACTTACTTAATGAGAGGATACTAAGTTGTATAATTTCCTGTCTGCATTTTATGGAAATAAGGAAACTGAATTTAAAAGCTAGAACTGAGAGTCAGTTTATTACATTAATAATCTGAGTGTTAATTTAATTGAAAATTCGCGCAGAGGGCAAAGTGGAAATCCATATTTTATCATCAGAACGTATTTTTGGTAGCCTTATCTCAATACTAACACTTGAACTGCGTGAGATGGCTCCGTAGTACAAGTGAGGCTCCGGGTTCGACTCCCGTAGCACAGACCACAGGCTTTTGTGGTTTGCCCAGGTCTGTAGGAGATAGTTGGGATGTTTTACCTTTTACTACGATGTCCTGTCCCCATCATTTCCTTTCATCCCCTCCACCTCCTCTTTTGTAGGACCGGCGGCAACGTTTCGTAAGTTGCGGCAGTACGGTGGAATTTATGCCTTAGAAATATTTCTTCAATGAGTTTAGAGAGACTGCTGGGATGTCCATCCTTCCCAGAAGCTATTACGCCTATACCTGGTAATTCTATGTTGTGGATGGCGTCACGCTGAAACCGCAAATGGTCTAATATGTCCTAGGTGTAGTGCTGTGCTCTAGCTCCTGGAAGCTCTTCCCTCTAACTAATGTTATTCAACCTTCAGTTCACTTATTTTGTTCTCCCCTTTATAGTTCCAAACAGTTTACATGTTGAGAATAATAAAACATAATCTATGTACAGACTTTGTCTTGCTTATTCATATTTTAGGTGATATGCAGCAATAATTTGCCAAGATTAATATTTATTAATTTAGTTTCCAAACATTTGAGATGTTCAAGAATATCGTCCACTTTGATTGTGGTTGAAACCTTCCTTAAGGCAAGAAGTTTGCAGTAAATGTAAGTAGAAGGAACCACCAAATTGATCGGTGTTGTTTACCATGTGTTGAAACCCCATGCAAACTCTGCACAGTGAATGACTTGTGGAATGGCGGAATGATCAATGAGGCTACAACTGAACAACAGAGAGTTTAGTTCATGATGGCTTCACTTTGAGCGTCCAGTTTCGAGCTCCAGCATGTAACGTCTCATTAAACCTTGTCCATTAGTTGACCCTGGAAACGCTTCCTTCGCCACTTGTAGTGGGCGTCGCTAACTTACGTAACACGAGCCGATGTATCACTTTCTGGCTCCAACATTTCTCGTTTTTTTTAAATTGGTGTCTTTATTTTAACGCCTTGTAGGTATATTTGAATATTTGATGTTTAATTGGAGTTTCTCGTATTCGGAAAGCCCCAGGTTCAATTCGCGGTGTTCGTCCATTCTGACTCATAAGTTTTTCGAGGTTTCCTGGGTCTATGGCGAGTGCTGGATTGGTTCTTAATTTTTATACAAATAATTTCAGTTTAATGCCATCTATTAAAAGCTTTTAGAACCAGCAATGGTTTCCGGCGTGTTTCTTCCTGACGTCAGTCGCGACTGCTCAGTTAGTACCCGCCTCTGTATGATCTTGGATGGACGCACCTTCTGGGACGCCTCGAGGGTTAGCGGCTTGTGAGTGAATTTGATGCTTTCGAAGGGAAAATGTTCGCACCCCAGCTCTTCCTATTTCTATCGTCATCCCTCCCTCACGTGGGTCATGGTAGAAGCACAAAAGGTCAGATTGCACATGTGGGGGTGCATGTCCCATGTTTCCCCATTTCTTTTACATGTACCATGTACATGTACAATGTACAATGTTATTTCACATTTATACCACTAATAGGCTTACTTGAGGAAAACAAAACGTAACACATCAGCTACAAAATGTATATTAGTTGTAATCCATGTTATCCTGATATCCACTTTAAAAGTATCATTAGCGCACTAACTCACCTTATTGTTAGAAACCACGCCAGTTTTGTCTGAATAAAATGTATGTTTTATTATTTGCATACATACATACAGAACATGTTTTCAGAAAAAAGGAAGTTTGTCATCCACAAAGATGGATAAAGCGTTTTTATTTACTTTTTCTCTCAAACTATTTTATTTTACGTGCTTTTGTTGCAGTTAATTAAGAAACATATTTCAAACAAAACGTATATTATTAATTTTACAGTGTATAGCACTATTAGTAGTCTTTTTTATTTCTTATCACAAAAGCCTCATTACTCCACATTATTTTAGTTTGTTAAAAGTATTTATTACTTTTGAATTAAAAGAAAAATCAGTCTGCATATTACTGTTTCGCTCTAAAGGTCTAGTATTGTACCAACATTCACAAAATTCACAACTAATATGTATTACCAAAATACTCAAAATGTATTTATATTGTATAAATGGGAGCATTTAACTTGCAAAAGTATTAAAAATTAAGAGATTAAATACTTCCAATATGGTTATAAAATTTTATAAGCAGGTTGCCTTTGATATACATCTACTGCAAAAGTTAAATAGTATAAAAATGTAAAACCTTTTTCCCATGGTTAATTGATTTTATGTGCTTTTTTTACTTGACTATAAAGTGATATATATATTTATTTATTTAGTGGCCTCGTATTATAAAGTGCACAATTTTATTGTAGTATGCAAATGCAATATCTAATTACAGAATCAAGAATAGCGTTTGTTTTTAAATGTTATAAATGCAAACTAGGTAAAGCTCGCGTATTTGTAATTAGATTCGCCAAAATACTTTAACGATAACCTTGTTACTTCAGCAATGCTTCTCAACATATTCTATGTTTATTAAAGAAAGAAAAATATATGTAAATTGCATTCTTTTTTCAAGTGGTTATTTATTTCCTTTTCATCTGCTCAAGGCTGTGCAATCTTTTCTTGGAGAGAAAATAACTTAGTTCGTTCACAAAGAAAGACTTTTTTACTACATATAGTTTTCTTTTTCCTTGATAATTATAAGCAAAAAGAATCGGAAAATTTTTCATACTTCAGGCAAGCCAAAAGGTGGTAGATATTTCAAGAGATGGACATTAAACCGCAATGATAAGATTATCAGCTTTCTCCAATAGAAAGTATATTGGTTTAGTCTCGATGCTTTCCACGACCCCTTACAAACTTGATAATATCGGTGAGCCCTAGTTTCATCTGTCGGCGAATGACTTTAATCCCATGAGATTACCTTCTGCCGAGAGTATTTTTCTGAGATTTGCCCTCAAGTCGACTAAGTGACAATTTCCGGTAATCTTCAGGTCCCTAAGCCTTCGTTTACTTAACTAGAGTGACCATGACTGCTGGCTGCTTTGAGGTTTGAATCCAAGCTATTTTACTCGTTATGTGTTTTACTACAAAAAAGAACTGCAGTGGTATAATGCACTTTAATTGGCAGTTCAAATACTTGTTACTGTTTTATTTTAGATTAATAACAAGGCCCCGAATATTCACGTCTTGACAGCCTTTGCCTTAAGTTTTCCGTGCCCTTAAAATACGCTTTTTAGGGTTTCTCTGTGGCGTTTTATTACTGATACCAATAATTTTCCTTTTTGTCTTATTTTGAGCTACACGTCAATAATTTACGATTTTATACCCTGAAAATACATTCTTCTCTGATAAATGCAAAACAGTTTTCTGTTTTCATTGTTTTAGTAAAGCATGTATAACTTTATTTCACAAAAGTACACACTATCACTATCATGAAACACACTGCACTCATCACACACTGCTCTATCATTTGTTTATATTTGTTAACACCACAGTAGTAACTAAAGGAACAAGTAGTAACAAGTATCTGGTATGAACAGTTTCCTATTATCATGTGCCATGAACACTGCACAGAATGGTGAGGGGTGAGGAGAAATCGAGATGGGGAGAGACAGAGAAGGCACATCCTCTTATAAGAATTTAGGTTTTGCTAGTTAAATATAAATAAAAAATTGCATGTGCAATGAGAGTAACTCACTGTTAGTAACCCATAAATCTGTAGTTATAACTGAGTGTCATTGCAATTACATGTTTTGTAACTAAGGTTGCTGAAAATAAATATAGGGATGTTCTAGTCTTGACCAGATTAAATGTTCACTCGTACATAAAGCTTACGTATCAAACGTTGCATTCATATTGTTCAAGTAAATTTGTGCAGAAAGGGGTTAAACTATGGTAGCAGTAGTTTTTGAAATTATAAGATGGTCTGTTATTATCCTTCAGTCCTATAGAAAAGATGTGCGACGTTTGGTTTAGAAAGTCCAAAAGATTCAACTTGTATGTTAAAAGTTGGAAGTTGGTATTGAATATAAGAATGGAGAACGCTTTTAAAAGTTGTGGGACGCTTATAATTTTTGTCAGTTCAAGAAACTTAATGTACCAAGTTTTGCCTAAATTATCCCAAACATACTCCTTAATAATAAAGGTCGCTTAAACGAGAGGGAAATTTGGTGCTATGAACACGATATGCAGCTGCCCTTCCAATAATTCAACTTTAAAATATTTTAAGCCAATGGGCGCCGGGGTAGCGCGGTGGTTTCGTTCGCGGCTCCCGTTCTAAGGGTCCCGAGTTCGATTCCCGGCTCTGGGGTTGGCGATTTTAAGTCGGCCCTATCCACGCCTTCACCTCTGTCTAGCACACGTGAAATATCCCCTATGCCCAACGTGGTTCGGAGTCCACGGTAAAAACTGTAGGTCCTCTCACCTCACCGCCATCTTCACTATCACCCTATCATCGGAGGTAATGGACACCGCCCTCTGGGTGCCTCCACCTGAGAAATGGGTCCGGTCATCACTTGGTGGGGTGAGGTTACCCCGAAGGCCAAGGTTGCCATGTGGGGAGTGTTAGTAACTAACTAACTATATTTTAAGCCTTTTCGCCATTTCAATTGGGAGTTATAAAAATCTACCCAGTGCGCAATAAAGTGCTCAAAATATCTTCTGGTAATCATATTCGACAAAACAGAGATTATGATTACATGATTATGAAAACCACTACAGTTAACAAATTTTAATTTAATTTATGGCATGTCTGTCGCAAGGAAGTGTAATAATTAGTAGTGAAGTACCTTCAGAGGCTAAATAATTAGCAAAATAGCACTTTATACTATTAGAATAGATAAATGTAGAAAAAATGTTCATTAGTTTACCCTATGATGCCTCCTTTACATTAAAATAGTCTGTGAGTTAGTATAAGGATAACTTGAGTGTGAATGTTGAGCGAAGGATTTCCGAGTGGGGTTTCTAAGCACAGCAGTGACACTAGGCTAGGATAATTGTCATTACGAACCGTGACCACAAAACTGAGGCACTTGTTAACAAAGCACTGAGGCAGCACGTTACCAAGAGAAACTCGAGCTTCCTCCTCAAGAGAACCCTTTTCTGTTCACATTAATCATCACTCATTTTGTCGGCTTGCGACTGACGTAAAACTGCTTTAAAAGGAGCTTGCCTAGCTATAAATAACGGTACAAGGTGGTAATGTTACAACAGGAATTTTAAACACTAGGGTGATGGTGTGAATCGAGAAAACGGCTTGCACTATATTCAGTGGCCGATATATATATATTCGGAACTATTGCCACTCTCGGGCTCCCAAAACTTCCCTTACAGGAGGACATTAAATTCAACGTGTTCACAGTAAATCAAATCTAAGATCCTGGTTTCCGGAGTCCTTATGGACACTATACCATCTTGTTGGTCTTCGCTAAATGCGAAACTGAATTATATCTGTAAACCATGTCTTATTCAACTTTGCAAACCTTGTCATTGGAAAGCAGGAAGGAGTACCAAAGCAGTTCAGCACATGCTCTGCTCTGAACACGGTGCGGACCCAGCTTAGTTTCAATGCACGTTCTCCCCTCTCTATAATTAACAAGGGACGTTCAATAAAAAAATATTTCCAGAAAGTTAGCAATGAATAAAGGTAAACAGGAAGGGAGAGGGTTCAGTGTCCACATAGCTACCTACGGGCTACTCTCATAAGTCATCGTATAATTTACCCTTACTCTCCAAACAGTTCATATAATATCCAGGCACTGTCTTCTTTGACAGCTGACTTACGCAAAATGAAATTAAATGGAAAAAAATGGCCAGTTTTGATTCTTAGGCTAGTAACTTTACATTCGATCATAAAAGTTAATGCAAAACACATACTGACAAATATGGTAACCTGTGTTTTCATCAAGTAAAGGTGCACTTTATGAGTTAGGTGTAAGCATCCTAATTGTTCGTGAAAGAAGTCCCCGGGTTTTTCGTGGTTTTCCTCGGTCCCTAGGGGAATGTTAGATTGAATAATAACACTGGTAAAAAAAAAAAAAAAAAAAACCTTCTTTTTCAGGTACAGAGATAAAAGATGGTAGACCTAACTAATTTGAACTTGCTGATTCTGAAAGTTTTTGTTACGGAGGTTTTTAAATGCCTTTATCTAAAAACAGAGACTAGGATGGTCTACACTACATTTATACAATGTAAAACATATTTAATGCCATAAAACTGTCTTACTGTAGTGTCCTGGCCCTAATGTACATTTTTACACGAAAAATTGTAACATTCATTTGCTCGATGATGATGTTGATGGTGGAGGGTTGAGTCTTTTTGATGCCAACTTTCTTCAGCAATTGTTAGTGTTAGTTTAGAATTGCGCATAGTGCAAGTTACGTGAGGTGTCCAATCTTCATCCTGATCTTCCAGTTGGTATTTGAAGTATAAATGATACGACGTCTTCAATAAGTTTGAAATTGGTCGTCTTTGTTTCCTTGTCGTGAATTCACCACATATGTAACAAAATGAATCGGGATGGTTTGCACATTCATGTTTTGATTATTTCATGCTGCATTTTCAATGCCTACAAAACACTTTTCTGTCCAGTGAACTTAGACCAATTCATGAATAGAAAAGAAAATTTCAAAGACTTGAGATAATATAGAAGGAAGAGTAAGCAAATGTATGTTACTGGAAGGTTTAAATACACAATGTACATATTACATTTAAAAAGTAGTTTACATTAAAGTTAAGAACAAAACATGTCACTGCACTAACTTTTATCATACTCCCTTCAAACACAAAGCGCTTAAAATTATACAGAAAATTCAACTGTTATATAACTTGCAGGCTATGGACACTTTCTGATTTCACATTTTATGTCACATTATAATATAGAATTAAAAAAAGTTTTATATGTACTTTCTTTGATGACTAGTGTAATTTGATCAACGAGTTTTCCTGTCATCCGTTCAACACCACGTCTCGTTTCCTTCTTCTTTGTCGCCATACCAGACATTGGATTCATTATCCATCGTAGATATGCTATGATTAAAAATTTACTTGCTCTTCGACAGGCTACTGACCCAAGGAAGTGGCTTGTAAGTCCTCGGGGGTAAAAGTCCTAAACGAGGGGGTTGAAAAAAGACAGAAGGTTTTTCGCTTCCTCCCTTAACATTTTATTTTTAGTTTATTGTTTATTAACTTGAATATTTCAACGTTGTTGCGAAAGTAAAAGCATGTATGATGAAAACGCCTCGAGCTAGAATATTTGTAAGCAGCAGCTCTCCCGAATCATTTTTGTCCCGCAGAAGCATCAACACCTCTTCTGAAATTGTGTAAAACTCTAAAGTGATAACAGGCTAAGACCAAATTATAAAATATGCAAAATATCCACATCGCAGAGAGTTTCTAACGATAGCTGTTTATTTGTTGGATAAAAACAAGAGTTGTATACAGTACTACAAACAACCGACAGAGCGTCCTAGGGGTTGGGAGGAGACTCAGTCGCGTTTCCGAAACGACCTTTTCCAGTGGATGTACTATAATTTTCCATACCACAATGGAACGATCTTTGCTTCCGGCTTCTCTGCTCTTCAGAAGACAAAGGCTGTTACAAGGAGATTAGAAACGCCAACGAAAAAGACAAGCTCGGTAGCTGGCAAACTCAAGTCGATGATGGCGAATCAATATACATTTTATTGCTTTTTCGATATCTTGCTTACGATCGATACCGGCCGGAAGAATGCAAAAATATTTCGAGTCTAAAGTAATACTGCTTTGCGATTTTGCCAGATATTACATCAGAGCTTATTGGAAGAGAAACTTTATGATGTTAAAAAGAAAGGAGAATAGAAGTTCGCCATAAGCTTTCCAGAGTAGAAGGAAAATTCGGAGCGACGAGATAAGGTATTTTGATAGAATAATCTAAGTTTTAGTCCATAGATACCTAAATTTAGTTTAGGTAATGATATACATTTACGCAATGACATTTATTTAATTCCTTTCTTTGTGCTAAATTATAAATTGTTTATAAATTATGTTTGTGTTTTTAGTAAAGTCTTCCAAAAACAACGAATTAATTAATTTAGGACGAAATGAAAGCGTTAATGAGCTCGAAACGTTTAAGATTATCTGTATTCATTTTTCAGAGTAAATGAAAATTTAAGCTACACAAGTTAAATTTTACTTAACACCAAGGTTCGTCAGATAACCCTAGGGAGATATGACGGAAATGTAGTCATTATGGGTAACGAAAAAAAAAAAAAAACAAAAAAACTTCCATGTTAAGACTTTTACATTTTTATTATCTATAATGAAAATATCTGTATAGCCTACAACATTAAGGGGGCGTATTTTTTAAATAGGTATTCACGGTTATTGTTTCTGGGTCAACGTGTAATTACATAGGGATATCAGTTATTGTAAGATATATTTTTAGAGCTGAGCATTGTTTGAAACCACTCGGGTTTATTCTGTTAACCTTTATATTTTCCTATTGCCTTTCTTTCTTTTTCTGGAAGTTCTAGCCTTTATCTAGTGAGCGAAGGCATTAAACATGAAGATCTAGGAACGGTTAGATCAACAAGCAACCTCAACACATTCTGTAATTCAAGCATGTATTTTTTTTATTCCGTATAAAACACAACATTGGGGATTAGGGTGGTTGTAAACAAAATTACAACTATATTTCACGCGCTATTGTAAGTGTTGATGCAAGTGATCCATAGTTTTTCCCTCTGATACCAGATGGAGTCAGTGTGGCTAGTAACTCATGGCCACTTGACGCTCCAAAAGAATTAACTTCTCTGAGAGGACAGGTGCCTGATCTAGCCAGGTGGACCCTGTAACGTTTCACCAGTATTCAATATGAATATCAATTTACATATATTTGGGATACTGCTCATAGAGACCTGCAATATCCCTTTCCCATCATTATTACGGTTTTCTGTACTACGTGCTAGTGAGCTCTAAAATTACTTATAAAACTTTCACATACGTTTTGGAAACTGTAGGTAAATATCAGGATAACTAAGCCAGTATCTAGAAATGTTAGTCATAACTGTAGATAAACTTATGGGCAGATGGACTGTATATAGTATTGAAAAAAAAAAATAGGTACATTGATGTCAAACCTTTTATTAAATCGTGCGTTTGCCAAGTATACAAAATTAACATTCTGGGTCGAGGATTGTCTCCACACTTACGTGGTGACTTAAAAGCGGGTCTAATGACTTTGATTTAAAATACACTGTATTTCAGATATTGACAATGAATATAGTACGTCTCGGGTGAAGTATACAATTTATGTCAAATTACTTTAATTATGCAGCTAGCCACTACAAAATATGCACTGCTATCCATGTAAATTTATCCAGATCTTCAGTCACAGTTCCTGATCAAAAGCAGGCCTTTTACTATAAACTCAGCCTTCTCTCGTTTTCTTCTTTTCTACTTTTTTCATCATATGTGCACCACTATTGTCTACTGTCCTAATAGTTGTTCTTTCGTACTAGCCGTGTATAGGCATTAAATTTGAAACTTGATGACACCTGATAAATATAATATCACAACTGGGACTTGAACCGCGGATCTCGTCTCTCCATCCCGATGCTCTTGATAGCTCAAGTGGTTTATTACTTCAACTACCATGGTACTTTTCAATATATTTTTTGTGCAAACCAAGAAATAATGTATACTTCTTAAAAATGCTACCTTAAAATATGCACACGAATACAATAAATATCTCCTGAAAATTTCAAAGGAATATCTTCTAGAAGCAAAGAAAAGCTAGCTGATATATTAAACAATTGTAAGCGAGGGAAAAAGCCCTGAACTTTCCACTGAATTCCTAAACCTTACGCTGAGTCATGTGGTGCTTCAAAAATTTCCCACCTATTTTATCCACAAATTTTACACAAAACGCTTTTAAAATATATTTGTGATCAAATACCCATATCAATTTAATAAACTACTGTTCGCTGTCTTCAAGTTTCTTAGAAGAGCTGCTTATTTTAGCTGGAAATGGACTTAACCAAGTTGGTGTAAATTATAGTTTAGCACACAGTACATTACTTTTTCAGGCAAGTATTTTAGACTTATCACCGTTATTCCTTTTCAAACACTTTTAAATTACTCGCTTCACACATTTTGATACTTATGCAACGTGAACACAACCTAAAAGTTAACTCATTAATTGAAATCCAAAACAGCAGATACACAAAGCAGTAACAATATAGAAAACAATTTGATGCTATTTGTGGTAAAAGTACTCAACTAATATAACAGGGTGACCAGTGCCAAAGTTGCCCTACTGTACATTGACCACAAGAAATTTGAACGTTTCTATCACAATGAGTTGAACGATTTGAATTCAATTTTGTGTTTAAAAGGTTTTCAATTGAGTAAGTCACATAAATAATATACCATTTTAAAGAGACATACCATAGAATGTGTTTAAATAAAATTTAAAAAAATAAAATTACAGAATCTTTTATTTTTCCGAAATGCTTTAAAGGAAAGACAAAAAAATTAATTGTTTGCATTTTTGTAAATTTGAATTTGCCTTT
The DNA here is from genome assembly GCA_030765055.1 of Mantis religiosa. Classification (NCBI taxonomy): domain Eukaryota; kingdom Metazoa; phylum Arthropoda; class Insecta; order Mantodea; family Mantidae; genus Mantis; species Mantis religiosa. The sequence continues at coordinate 114,177,044 of CM060950.1, forward strand.
TACTATATAAGTATAAATTCGAATCATTATCTAAAAACGGTACTTTATCTGCCATTTTATACCGTGAATTCTGTATAGTGCTTCACAATAAAAATAACTTTCACCCACTTTCAAGTAATGTGGTAAATGTAGCCTATCTGCTAGGTGAACGTTAGCTCTGCAAATAATAACAGGTACTCCTATTAAATATGTCAGCTTCTGTGTACTCAGGTCATGTGGTTTATGTTTTTAACAAGTATATGTGAGTTTGTTTTCTATATTTCGGCTTTGAGCAGATTGTTTTATGATTAACATTCTCTTGAAAATGACCAGTTGTGTCAGAAACTATTGAAATAGCTAAATTAACCTTCAGGGCGATAGAAACAATCTTTATGAGCCGTTGTAGGTCTGCTGCGGTGTTATTAAGATGATTCGTTATTTTTTGTAAAATAATTGCTGATAAATATTAATCAAAAGATGGCATAACCGAGAAAAATTATATTTTCCTTAATAAACATACTTAGCATAGCAGATCAGTGAAATTAACAAGCATTTACAGCTTACAAAAATTCCAGTCATATTTTTTAAATATGTCTAAGTAATTAGCAAATTTAACATTGGCGAGATAGGACTTCTAATCCTCCCTTAAAATTATAGCTGCGAAATTCACCTATTTATAACTGTTACATCAGTCTTCTTTGTAAATTATCAATGGGTATTGTTACTTAGCTCGTAATTGTTTTAGTTTGTTTCTTATCAAAGCTAACACATTTATGTTAATCCTGTGTGTAATGAAAGCTGTAAGCTGAAGTAAGGACTTGTGAAGGCCGCATCAGCAGCACGTTGGAACATACTGTATCACCTGCGGCTAGATGCTCGTCTCGTGAGCTCGCAACAGGCCTGGCAGATGCAGTAAATATTACCTAATTACTACTCAACACCAAATACGGCTATCCTGAGCTTACTTCTTGTATGATTACCATAGCGGCCACACCAAACACGATGCACCAGCCCGGAAATCAGCTTGCAAATGGCTCCGTCCTAACATGGCTATGATCAGAGATATTGCAGGTATCTACCAAATTGTTGCTTAGGGCCGCAGCTTTTGGGATCAACTTGGTGCAGCGTGCAGGGTCCTGCATCACGGTGTGATGAATTACATCTTCGGGATGATGAAGCTGTAATCCTAAATGAACTATTTTTTCGCGCTACAAGAGTTACGTGTTTGGTTTGAAAATGCCTGGGATATTGGTCTTGTATCTTCAACTCAAAGAGACCGCGCATCTGCGATATTTCTCTGAGTTTCAGAAACAAAACTGGTTCACTCTAAGAAGTGAATATAAAAAAAAACACATTTTAGCATGAAGAATAGATATCCACTACCTATAAAAATGTAGCCCGTAAGTTTTCCTAAAACGTTGGGAGTGTTACAGTAATGACATCATAGAGGCTGGGGTTGTATAGCAGAGCAATATCGGTTAAAAGGAGTTCCTGTTTTACTTTGATTACAGTTCCTTCCAATCTAAGGCCACGTGCCTGACCAGTGCACTCCTCTAGACCGGGAACGACGAAAAGGGACTCGCGATTCAATTGGTGCTCCTCTCTATGGCTCGTCATCAGTTTGCTTCCACGTGCTGCTTGTTTTTATATATCAATTTACGTCCTCCAACGTTAAGTCATTTCGGATGGTGAATGAAATGGGTGAAATGATGCTCAAACGAGTCCAGGGTCCATAGAGCTTAGAGCTACCCGACATTTGTCTTTTAAGGATAAGGGAAAACCCTGGAAAAACTTTTTTGGCCTTTGGAAAGAATCCATTTGGCCATCGAAGGGAATCTATTTTCTCTAGTGGCACACATATACACATACAGAGACACATTCACACCTATGCCCAAGGCCGGACTCGAACCCGCGACCCTCTGCACGACGGAACACTAGAGACATACGCTCTAACGACCATGGCTACGAGAGCCGGCAGGAAAAAAAAACCTTATCCAAGTAACTCATCCAGATCGAGATACGAACTCCGGATCTGTTGAACGTGAGGTAGACATGCCACCATCTACGCTACGGAGGCGGGCATTTCCGTGCTGCTGAGTCGTGTAGTAACTGCATATTGGGTGACTCAAGAAGTGAGACATTTTCATCTCTTCCGCTCTAGATCATTAAAGACGTGAACTGCTCTTACTTCTTAAAATCAGTTAAATAAAAGGGAATATTACTAAGATAATTACATAAATCATTTTTCGGTCACTTAACAGGCTTAGGGCTTACTGTTATCCGACTGACCAATAAGAGTCAAATCATATTGCTAATTGGTAGCAGGTTACTTCATTTGCTTAATTCCTATCTACTTCAATTCGATTACAGAGTCAGCAACCAAACACTTGACCATACTGGTGGTTTGTGTGTTATTAATGTATTATAATTTAAAAAAAAACTACCATGTTATGTCTGGAACAAAAGGTAAAAGACTGCATGCGTTTTGCTAGGCTATATGAAATAGCCAAGATACAGTCACCAAGATCCTGAGTAAGATTTAGGAGAACGTCTACAGCGGCCGCGGGCATCTTCGTTCTCACCATCATCGCAGAGGATGACGGAGGCGATTACCAGCGTCAGCAGGTAAGAGCATCTCAGAAGACTCGAGGTGACGACGCCTTCAGCGCCATCGTGTGGATGACGTCAGAAATCAATCTAAGCATTATCGCGAACCATCGTCCCCCAAGGGATGACCTCTCATTTCTAAAATCACTAATTTCTATAAAATAATATTTAAGAAAAAAATATGTATATATAGACGTCTCTTGACTGTTTTAGACTTTTGATTGTCGCTGTAAGAACAGAATTACTTTGGAATCCTTTCAGAGCTCCCCAAGAACATTACACAGTCTCGCTTGACCGAGGGTGACGCACAGTTCCAATCCGACTTCAGTAATCAATCGTGCAGGGAGGGGTTGATTGAGGTATAATGACACCCTAGGTGATATTTACTCACTAATCATGCCACAATGGCACAACTGCTACACATCGCCGCCAGAGAACTCACAGCTAAACAGTTGCCCGCGGCGGGAATTGAAACTACGTTTACCAACCATTACTACCAGCGCTGAGGGGTGAATACAACATTAACACATTACACTTAATATTCACCAGTAAACAATGATCCTCGTAATAATACATTAAGAGAAAACGTGAATACGGTTTAACAGAAAATGTGAATTTATCATTTTGTTTATTTTACATGTTTAATATTCCCAGTTAGATATATAATTCAAAATAAAGTGTAAAATGAATGAGTTACTTTTAGCAGAATCACAAGATTCAGTGATTGTACGGCAATAAATGGAGTGTATAATTGTTACTTTAGGCCTTACGCTATTAAATGTGAAGAAATTAATTTGGAAACTTGGGTAAAGCTAACGCGTGTACTATGCTGGAGGTGGTCATCCCTCTACAAGCCCGGGTCAAGTACTTGAACTCGAAATACTAATGGCTAACACAGTAAACAGGCGACAGCATACTGATGTTGAGCACGATTAATACGGACGTTCCGTGGGAGATTTTCCAAAATTATAAACAAGCAGTGATTAATCTTAATGAAGCTACATTGACATGAAACACGACCAAAAATCTTCGAGCGCATGTCAACCTTAACCCACACTAAGCTTTGCTTTCTAAGGGTTAATTGAAACAAAAATGTAATGCATATGAATTAGCCTTCATGTAAGTTATATTTTCTCATAAGAATGTATAAGGACACTTCCTCTTTCTACTCTTAATTTTACAATGCTAAGGGATTTGGTAATAATTAAACACAAATTGCAATATTAAATCTTGACGTATTTAATTTCCACTATAATACTTTAACCATATGGTAACTCGCAGAACTCATTGCAATTAGACTCAACTAAGATAGTGTAATTATATAGTTAAACAATAACATGCCATTTAAAAGCAAAATGGGATTATTTTCCCATACGTTGCAGTAATCTCTGCTTCGATTCGGTTAAGAGGAGGCTGTAAGCCGTATGCTGCAATGTTAAATTTAAAAAGTTTGATTGCACGTTTGAGAGAAAGTATTTGCTCTACAGATGTGAAATTGGAACACACATAAAGCAATGATTTCTTGTTGCGCTAACATTTTTATATGACATATTATTTCGAGCTTTTCTTAAAAAAATATTGTTTTAATAAATATAGTATTTTATATAGCATGTTTTATATATTTTAATACAACAAATTCTGGCACCCATAAACTGAAGAACAAGACAGAAGAATGGATTAAACCTCAAATAATAGAGGAAAAACCGTAGTCAAAGAACGAAAACTGGGTTTTGTACGATCACAATTGGATATTTTCATTTGTTTTAAATGCATTTCTGGCACGTTTTCATAGAATAAAACACTAGATTGTGATAAAACAATGTCTAAGCGTGAAAAATCATCTCCCCTCTCAATTTATATCTATTAGTCTAATAAACCTATAATCTCCTTTTACAAAAACACATTTTCTTGTACTGGCTATTCCTATTTTTTATAACTTAAAATGTTTCAGATTGTTCTAAGAAAGGGGTGTGTGTGTGTGTGTGTGTGTGTGTGTGTGTGTGTGTGTGTGTGTGTGCGTGTGTGTGTGTGTGTGGATGAAATACACCTGATAGAGGAGGAATTACCATTAATATATAATGAATATAGGAAAAAATGGCACTTAGTCCTCGCAGAATAGACTTCTAAAGCCTAAAAAAAACTGCCTTTGGTAGTAGTTTAATTTCGCTTTAAAATTCATGTTTTTTGACGCAGAAAATTGTTTCTATGCCTTTGGTCTCGAAAAAATAGTGAAAACAAACCTAACTTTATACCTATTAACTATAGTTATTGTCATATTAGTGAAAGTAATCGCTCGGTTACTATACTGAATGTATAACCGCGCCATTGGATATTCCGGAAATACATCTTTCAACAGAATACAGTGACGAAGAGAGGTTGAAAAATTCGGTACTGATTCTATCACAATGGAATAGACTGCATATTTGTGAATGGCGACGACGACAGCGTTTGGGAAATCGGGACAAAATGTGATAAAAGTAATGCCATGGCGTTGAAGAACAGTGGCACGTGGTTCTATTTCTATAAGGAAATTCGCGGCTCTATTGTTAAACGACATGTGCTTGTGTGCTGAATTCAGTAGTAATTGCTGCTACTTATGTATGTATTACACTTAAATAACTAAATTTATTCGATAAATATAATCATTACTTAATTTTTATAAACGACTATACAAAATAACACGCACAATAAAAGTCAAAGTGTCTCTTTAGCAGTGTTTGCAGACCGTTGTAGCCACTTCCACCATTATATATTTTAATTGTAATTGCAGGGAATAATATTTTCAGCAGGGGAAACATGGAATAATATATTTTTCCTCTCGAAGAGGACGTCTATATGATTGGAAAAACGCCAACATGAAAAACGAATTTGAAGAAAGAAATATAGGAAGAAATGAAAGCGAAGGGTGAGGAGACTGAAAATAAGTTAGAAGAAATTAGATGCTTTAATTCAAATACAGCGTGTCCCGTTTATCTTGACCGCCCGCTCACATTATTCTCCATGAACAGTGCTGATTGAGACCCTTGTTGGTAAAAAGGATTTAGACTGAAGGGGCAAGAGGATAATGGTTGAATCAGCCCTATAGCGTTATTTATTAGTGAAAGGAGCAGAAGTGTTATTTCCTTACATTACATTATGTATTTATAATCACTAGGGGGCGGACTTTACCCTATTTGCCTATTTTTTTATGTTCAAAAACGTAGGCTTTTAAGTTATAAGCACGTGTCCTACAATTATTAGCCTAATTTCTTAGTTTTATAGTGCTATAAATGCCTATTTCATACGTTTGTACCTACTCGGCTTATTAGTGCCTAAAACTGCCTTTTGAGCCAATTTCTTCTGTTTGTAATTTGTAACAACAGCTTTTGCATTTGTTGGTTTTAAGGTGAAGTGAAGTTTTTGGGGAGGAGAAATTTCTTCCTTCTGCACATTGGATATACAAAAAGGGGTTTAGCCAGATAGGTACCTGCCTTACAGACGTGTCACAACGCGCTAATGACGTCATGGAAAAATCTTAAAATTCGCTCATGGACGAGTAGCAAAGACCAGCTAAATGACATTTCAATGGATTGACAAATGGCCACTCTTTACGTGGGGAATGGAAAGCCCATTCTATAAGCAGTGTTTCAAGTGCACACATAGATCAGTTTCCTACGCAAATATGCCAAAAGAGAGAAGCAACAGAAGCGTATTTCTTAAACAGTGGATAAATGGTGATCCATCGTTCAGCACAGATGGAAAAGTAATTTTTGTCAGCCTTGTGTGAAACAGGCGAGTTTAATCATTCATGTTTGTATGTTATTATCCTATATTATCCTAGTTTCAAAAACCTTGTATAAATCAGCTCCTGTAGCAGCATTATACCGAACACAAATTAGTATGTTGAGGAGAGCCGAAAGAAGAGAAACTGGGTTTTCAGGTTTCCAAAGTAAAGTACAAATTTGCCTAATGTGAAAACTTTCTTCATTACATGATACGACTTGAGATTTAGCTTAAAAATGTCTGAATCATTAAACAAGCCCGTTTAATGCATTTCATCTTGATTAGAATATTATTTGTTTGAAACTTATAGTATTTGCAAACTCAGTGTACTGGATTTCACAATTTTGTTACAAGTATTATCGTTTGGCAGTTTCACTGCAATAACATGATATTTTTGTGCTAGTGTAAAGGCTTATTTCTTGAGCTAATAGTAATACTTGGGGAAGGGATTATTAATAAATTATTGATGGTGTCAATTGCTAACAGTAATATCAGTTCACAATTAGTACCGCTGGTAAGGTGGAATCCCGTAAGATTTCTTTTACAAGTGTGTACATCTTCTGACCCGAAGCTGTTGTTTTACCCAATCTTAAAATCACCACTCTGGGACTCTGTTCAGGTTACAACTTTTGTGATTTTCTCATGCTTACGTTTTTCTACATGTATGTCAAGATCATGAAATCAATTGCTTGGAGACTTCTGGTGTTGTTTCCAACATTGAATATGAAACTGCAGACCAATAAATCTTAATGGTTTGTGTAAAATGTTACAGAAATGCCCTTATAAAAGTAGGTAAGTAGGTACGAGAATTCTTTTCACGATGCCGTAATTGCTGTAAATCTGTTTGCGTGAATGAGAAAACGCTTACAAAACTGCTGTACTTTATTATTTGTTCTCAGTCGACAACGGGGCATTTAGCTCTTTTTTATACAAAAAACTAGCATTCTGTAGCTTTAGCTTTTAAATCATTTTTGTTCTGTGCATTGTATCTTTCTTTCTGACACATCGTGACACCATTTTAAGTGATATTAAGATTTCTGTTATGAACTTTTGAATTTATTATCTTTCCAACAATCGTTTCTATTAAGGAGAAACATCTGTGCAATTTGGGTCAAAACTTACAACAATCCCAGATTTAGTTTTTTTGTCTTAAAATTAATATAGACATACATCAATAATATAAAGTTTTTTTTTTTCTAATGGCCCTACAGAAAACGTCACATGACTATTTAAATAACCCTACACCTGTATCATAGCTGTTATTACGTAATTTTAACCTCAGATTTCTCAGATTATATATTTTCTACATTTTTCTAACTTCAAAATGTTCCACAGGCTGCAGTTTTCTATTAATCTGTAAGAAATTCTAAACATGCCTGTAAGGGCAACTGCAAATTAAGTGTACCCACTTATATTTGCTGTGTTTTTGCTAGTTGTATTGAAAAGGATTATAATGCTTACTTCTCACTAAAAACGCTTAGGAAAATACAAATTGTTAAATAGGTATGATTATTATATTTATATTGAGGAATTAATCCTTTCAGAATTAATCCTTTTAAATACATTATTCAGGTATATGGACGTTTTTAATTAATTAGAGCTAATTGAAAAGTTCAATGCCACGGCCGGGATTTGAACCACGGATCTCCTGGCTTCGTCCAGTCGCTCTAACCCCTTGAGCTACCATGGCCAACATGCCAACGTGACATTAAACTCTCTAATTGACTCTTTTACTTGACAGTTCTCATATTCGAGATACACATTTGTGGCGACTTACTATATTATAAGTACTTAAATACCAGGATTTTTATAATTGAATTTTCAATGTCATATTTATGTGTATCTCGAATATGAGAACTCTAACTGGTTTACTGAGGAAATATAATGAGCCAATTGGAGAGTTTAATGTCGCGTCGGAATGTTGGCCATGGTAGCTCAAGGGGTTAGAGCGACTGGACGGAAACCAGGAGATCCGCGGTTCAAATGCCAACCGTGGCATTGAACTTTTCAATTAGCTCTAACTAATTAGGTATGATTATTTTTCTCTTCGTTGATATGGCGAAGACAAATATTTCACATAGATACAGGTCATTAAAAGGTCAAAATGGGCGCAGAAATTTATACCTCAAGCATTATTTTTTAAAACTACAATATGTGGGGCATTTTAAGTCACCTATAATTTAGATATAAATTGTTAATTCTTCAGAAACTACTGTAACTAGAAAGCTGTAACTTGGTATTATTCCATTCTTGACCGATCACAAAAATAAATGATACAAATTTGAAACAAATCTAACAAAAAGCTTCAGATATTTAATTTTCATCCTTAAGTCCCCAACAAACCGCATGTTTTTGTTTTTAGTGACATGGTTAATTACTTCACACCTTTCTGCACATAATGGTTTTACTTAGTGAAGTGGATTTAGATGTATTTTAATTATACGACAGTATCTGTTATTTTAATTTGTTTGGAGCCATTTATGAAATTTAGAATAAATGTAGAATTATTTCGTCTACGAAACCGCAAAAGAGTATGTTTAGCGAATTTGTTGCGGCATATGTTGCGATGATTGTTATTTTGCTATAGTGAATTTATAGTACATCTTAAGAGCCATTTTACTAAAATTTTGTATTTCTAAGTGTTTACTTAGCAAATTTTTTGTGCCTATTTAAGTGCCTATTTTAATGCCTTTTTGCCTGCCTATTTCACACATGTTTAGTGCCTATAAATCCGCTCCCTATTAATCACATAAGAACTCCATACTACAGCAGTTTATCACTGTAATACACCAAACGTCAACATAATAATAATAATAATAATAATAATAATAATAATAATAATAATAATAATAATAATAATAATAATAATAATAATAATAATAATAATAATAATAATAATAATAATAATAATAATAATAATAATAATAATAATAATAATAATAATAATAATAATAATAATAATAATAATAATAATAATAATAATAATAATAATAATAATAATAATAATAATAATAATAATAATAATAATAATAATAATAATAATAATAATAATAATAATAATAATAATAATAATAATAATAATAATAATAATAATAATAATAATAATAATAATAATAATAATAATAATAATAATAATAATAATAATAATAATAATAATAATAATAATAATAATAAAAGTAGTTAGGTGACAAGAAAATTTAATTCTCGTTTATTGAACAGCTCCATTATTCGCCTTTTTAATATACAGTTTCTCTCTAGAGTAGAAAAATACCGTTTTGCATTTTGAAATGATGCGAGCAATTGTGCAAGGAAAATACACATTTTATACTTTAAAATTGTGTGCTTTAATGCTCTTTAAGTTACATTTGGAACCTTTATCAAACTTGATTAAAAATCACAGGTTTAGGAAAATGTATGTTAAGAAAAACATTGTTCAAAACTACGGAAAGCCCACCTTCATAACGTGGTGGTAGCGTGCTCCCATTCAAGATATCCCGAGTTCGAATCTCGGTCGGGAGAGTTATCTGGATAAGGTTTTTGCCTGAGTTTTCTCTCATCCTGAAAGATGAATGTCAGGTAACTCTGCTGTATGGACTCTGGGCTCATTTGAGCATCATTTCATTCATTTCATTCACCGTCGGATATGCCTTACGTACGAGAACGTTATTTAAAATAAACTGTATTAGCAACAAAGTTATTTTCAGTAGTCAAGATAAATGGAAGCCCTGTATAATAAACCTTTATATTTTCATTACAAACATAGCCCAAATTCATCAAGGTTTTAGTACTTGGAAATGTCTACAGAGCGTTAAGTCGGAAATACTTGGAGCAACAGAAGCCTCGGCATTGTGGCAATGCAAAAATCTTGTAAGAAACTTAATACTGGAAGTGTCGCATTCAATTAAGGCCCTAGGAACTGGCATGCTAACCCTGGCCTGGGCCTGAGGAAGGATAGGGACTTAGGGAGAGCCCGAAACTCGAGAAGACCTGTCACCGATCTTGCTGCATGTTACACGCACAAAAAAGACGTTAAAGAAAGGCGAATGAAGGAGGGGGAGAAGAGGTGTGATGGAGCGAGGAGGAAAGGAGAGGAAAAAGGAAATAAAAGTCTCCCTCATTCACTTTAGTTCCAAATCTCATTATTCCAGTGGTGAATACTTAAATAATGAACTCACTCTTGTTCATGCTTCATCTGTCCATGTTCGACGCACGGGGTCCACAATGGAAAAGAGAGGGGTAAAAGGTAGGGGGTTGGGGTTGGCTCTTGCCTCATCTTGTGATTTATAGCTCCACGGTGTGGGAAGAGGCTTATATTTCGTTGTGAGGTGACAAAGACCTGAAGATGACAACTGCAGAGGTCACTTAGAACATAACTGTCACATAAAAGAGCATATCTTTTGTTTGTTATTAACTACATTATTGCAGTTCTTGTGGGATGCACTTCCGTTTCATATGAAAGCCGGATGGATCAATTCGTCCACTGAAGACTTGCATATGCATTTTTTATTCATCTGATTAAAATAAAAAAAATTTTCTCAGGATATTCAACGTCCTGAATTTCCTTTTATTTCTTTCATTCATTCATTCATTCATTCATTCATTTTTTCTGTATTTATATAGGTATTGTACTATTTTAAGTATCTTGCTTAAAAAGAACCTTTGGCGGAATGCGAATAATGTTCACTTTTCAACTAGTACGCTTATGAAGTGTGTGATTTTTTTTTAATTCTCCACAAATAGTTTGTTAAAATCTCCTTATTCTAATTGCAGTAAAAGTAACTGAAAAATCATGAAAGAGAGAGAAAGAGAGCTATATTGCATTAGAAAATTCTTTGTTCAAATCCGGATTCTATCGGATTCTACCAAAGCTTGTCCTTTACACGGCTGAGTGTGGAAGAACAATTAATTTCCATTAATAAATAGTATAATAAATAATATAATAATATAATAAATAGTATGATGATTATAAAACTGGTGGCATTGCAGGGTAGTACGGCTAATTTAAGGATTAGTGTGCATTGAACAGTATATAAAAAGTTCATTTTTTTTTAAATTCATATATTCATATCAAGTAATACTTAATATCAAAACATAATCGCTGTACAGACCTAATCTGCTAACTATTTTTGGTTAAATAAGTTAGCTATATTGTATAAAGGTTTCAAATCGGTACCGCCATTTTTTTTGTACAATATGCATTTAAAGTTTGCTAAATTTAACATGTGGTGTTATGTCAGTAACCTCGCTACCGTCTTCCCTTAAACATTTTGCAAGAAAATATTTTCATTCGTGAAGAGCGGATGAGAGACAACAATGCGCTTGCTTCTGTGGTGAGTAATATCGGACAGGTTTCCATAGCTATAAGGCTTTGTATTTAAATGTGGGCGCCTATCTGGATAGACGGACCTTGGAGGTTCGAGCCACATTAATAGAAGTCTTTCTTCACAGTCCTTTTCTTTGTAGTGGAAAAGGGATGATGTAATGAAGAAAGATAAAACGAGAGACACCTGTGGTCGTTTCTGGGACATTACTGCCACCCTTGTGTTGGGTTTGGTCCACCGAGGTGACGGAAAACAGGATGGTGAGGTGTAGTGCACGAAACAAAACAAAAAGGTAGGTAAGTAAAGTGCAGGAGGAAATAGGATAGACGCCACACTATGGTCGGAGGGGGTAAGAAGTGGAGGAAATATCATCTGAAGTCTCTTTCTGTGTGTGCGTCCTTAGAAAGGTGAAGTTAGTGAGGGTTGAGACAGGAAGTTTCTCAAAGAACTAGACAGACAACCATTTACTCGATGTTGTGATTCTTGTCAACGCTTGAAAATTAACACAATTCGTCTTCTCGGATAACCAGAAAAGCATGGACATGACTCTAGATTCTCTTAGACACTTTCCTTTATGTAATTTAGATTTCCAAGTGGGTTATACGTTTAAAATGTTGAATATAAATATAATCACTCCGCTTTCATTAATATAAGCCCATTTACTAACAAACGATACGTGGGAATTCGAGGCACATCCTACAACAAAACATATATTTGAATGCAAATATTTAGAACCTTACAGACAAAAATGTAAAGTTTCTTCACAACAAAAGGAAGCACTGAACAAATCCACATCTTTTTTCAACACTATTCAATATCATTGTGAGTTTTACAATATATATATATATATATATATATATATATATATATATATATATATATATATAGTTTTTCAATGCCAAAATACCCTACTACTACATTGATTTATAAATTGATTACCATACTGTATTGTAATTGTAGTATTAATGTTATTGTTCATGTGCTGTTTCCAATATGCCTGTATTGAAACACAATGTAAATGTCGTTTTTGTATCTACATGGTCGCTGATGACCTAATTGTTTATGCGCCCTAAAATAAATAAGTTTAAAAAAGGCACGCCCATGTTATATAGTATAGATCTGTGCGTTTTGAAACATTTTAGAAACTTTTGTGTGATGTCAAATAAAACATAGTAAATGTTTTAGTAAAACTATAGCTTCCGTTTAAATCTTATGTAGTATGTGCGACTCGCATTTGGAAGTTGTTGGGTTCATCTTCGATGACTACCCTCTCACCCATATTTTTTCATGGTTTCTCCGAGTCGGCAGACGAATTCTAGGCTGTGTTCTGTTCTTCTACGACTTTCCTGTCCCTCATCTTTTGTATCAATCAACTTTTATCTGTTTCAGGGTTTTAAGACCACACGACTGTGCTCACCGGGTTGCGGCGAGGCGGTGAATTCCGTGTGCCCCCCCCCCAGGAGGGTAACATCAGGGATTTAGGGACCTGTAGGTGGGCTCGGGCAGCACTAGGGACTCCGTTTATGCTTGCGCCCGTTGTCATCCCCATCTGGTAGTCCTTCGGGTCGCTCCATTTATCAGGTTTATGGTGAAGCACTTGGGCTATTCTTACATTTTCGTGAAATCCATTGTATGGTTAAAGAAATTAATATTAGAAATCGAAAGGGTTGTTCTTGTATATATGAATTAAAATCGTCTATAAGTGTTTTAAGTAAATTAATATAAAGAGGTAATCAATTACATATTTATGAAAACCTCCCTTCAAGACAGCATTCAAATTTCCAGCAACAGCTTAAGTGATGCTATTTTGTTACCTTTCGGTTCACATACTTGTTCCTAAATCTTCTTTACAATTTCTGTTGAAGTCAATTTATTACAGTACAGTAAATACCCTAATACTCAGCTTCTTTTATAATAGTATTACATATTTATGTTCAGGACATCGTAGTTACACAGCTTACTCATAGGGGGACAGGACATCTGCCAAAATTTAGAAGCGACTTATTTATTGCATTTTCAAATTAAGAGGTCAAGTAAGAGTGTAAACTATCTGGGGGTTACGCTTGTTGTATGCTGAAATTTAGGGATTAGGATACAGGGTACACAACAGAAGGAAATACCTCTTGCAAGGCCAACTACTGGAGATTTATCGCCGCTACCACGCCAAGTCGTGCGGAAGTTTCTAAGAAATCCTGATTCAAAGACCCGTCCCACTACTGTAGCTACCCAGAGAAGCCGGTAAACGACCCGACGAAGCAGGCAGCCCTCTAGTGTTCAAGGGAATATTCCTTGGAGAAGGCATCCGCGCCATCTGTCCGGCACTCCCTCACACTAAGATACCAAGAAGAGCGCTAGAAGGGAAGGAAATATGAAATAACATCCCAGCATTCGCCTACCAACCAGAGAAAACGATTAAAGGCCAAGGTCAGAATGGACGGTCCTCGGGAATTGAACCCAGGACGTCCCGAAGGCGAGTCTCACACAGTATCGCGGAACCACTCGCTTGGTATACTTGACTTTAAAGCCAATAGCAAAAGTAATAATTGGATTTATGTAGACATAATGGACAAGAGGCAAAGGAACAAGAACAAAAGTGCTTTAATTTGATAGTCCACATCGTTTCAGATGAGAATGCACGCCTACTCTGCGTAAAACATCAACGACCTCCTGGCAGCGTGTTTTGTCACTTGCCGATCGCAATTAACATTCTTAACGAGTTGTAAAAAATGCTAAAATAAAATCAACCTCGTGTATCTTCCATCCCCTCCCAATAATGGGAAATATTCAAAAAGTAGAAGAACAACAACCATCCCGGCCCTTGTAAATACCTTCATTAGGCGCGGTGGGATGCTTCCATTTCCATATCCTGGATCTCGCTTACAGGATGGGTGGGTAATACTGGATTCGGCACAACATTGAACAAGACGACTCTTAATTATCCCACTTCTCAAGCAATACATTATGTTAATCAAACGGGAATGTAATGAAGAGATATGTTATAATGTCGTGTCCACAAACATACTATACAAAATAGAAGACAGGCAATCAGTGGCGTTTCGTGTTTCCTTTGGTTGCATCGAGTCTTGAGCAGCCAGCAGCTTCCTAATAAGAGGCATTATAACCTAGTCTACACATACACGAGTATATATGCTGTTTTACTACGGAGTAAAGCTTGCACTGTTACTGTTGCGAAGCAACTGTTGCATTTTTTAGTTATCATTTTCACCAATAGAAACTACGATAACCTCAGCCCCAAGGCTTATAGCATAAACTGACAGCAAACTTTGTGGCAAACAATTCCAAAATTTGACAGTTTTACTGTAAAGCTGATTTTTCCTCGCGCTTCACCTACTTCGAGTTATTCCTTAGCACCTTTTTGCAACGGCCGAAAACTTACAACACCCATTCTTGAAGCATATGACTGGGCTTCCTTTTATGCATTTTGACTGTTGTGTAATTGAAGACACGTCTTCTTAGGGTTATCTACGCGGGCTGTTCAATAAAGAATGATCATAATTTTTTACGGTTATAATTTTTCGCACTAAACTTCAATCTTATTATAATCTGTTAGCTTAATGTGAAACAAACACGCCGTAGTAGTTTCATTGTTGGTACTCCTGGTTCCCACCTGTGAGAACCAGGTAAGTTAAGACATGTTCAGTGTCGCCTACCGCTGCAATGGAGGTAACTTGCAGTTAAAGTTGATGTTAGAGGAAGATCCGGAGTTTCTTTCGAACGTAATCACTGATGATGAAACTTGGCTACATCATTTTGATCCTGAGAGCAAACAGCAAAGCTCAGTGTAGAAATCTCCTTCATCACCAACCCCCAAAGAAACAAAAGTGGTTGCTTCTGCTGGGAAAGTTATGGTCATCTCATTCTTTGTTATTCATGGAATGGTTTATGAGCATGTTGTACCTGCACATACATCAGTAACTGGACAACACTACAGGGATGTCCTGAAAGCATTGCAAGTCCATATCAGGCGCAAAAGACCACATTTCCATAAAGCAGGCTGGATGCTGCACCACGATAATGCGCGGCCGCATATTACCAATGTTGTTGCTGAATATCCTGCAAAAATCAACGTGAAGTACATCCCTCACCCTCCTTATAGTCCGGATTTAGCCCCAAGTGACTTTTTTCTATTCACTAACTTGAAGAAACGCCTTCGTGGGAGGCATTATCCATCATAAGAAGCAGTGGTGAACGCTGCAGAGGCGATTTTGAAGGATCTCTCAAAAATGGTTTCCAGCATGTCTTTGAAGACTGGCAGAAACGCTGGGACAAGTGCATCGCATTCAGGGGAGACTATTTTGAGAATGACCATCAAAATTATGAGGATGAGTAAAGGTACGTTGTCAAAAAATAATTGTAATCATTCTTTATTGAACAGCCCTCGTAGTTGAAAAAGACGGCATATTCAATACTTTTTTCGTAAAGTAGGTTCAGTTACCTATCAAGGTTTTCGCAGAGTTCTGATACCGAATGGACACAAATCGTCCATAACGATTTTCTTATCTTTTATTTAACAAATGAAAAAGTGTGTATAAAAGCGAAATATGCAATGTAATGTTTTCTTCTAATATAAGAGTAAACATACCTTATCTGCACACAAATAGTGATAATTCTTGAAATACTAGGTTAGGAATATGAAATGCTTTACTTATATCGTCAACTGCACAATAATACATTCTTCTGCAGGTATAACAATAAATTATCATCATATTTCAAGTAAACTTATAATTTTGCACTGTTTTCCAAGTATATGCTCTCTCTCTCTCTCTCTCTCTCTCTCTCTCTCTCTCTCTCTCTCTCTCTCTCTCTCTCTCTCTCTCTCTCGCTCTCTCAAACTAACCTACTACACCAGTTTGGACATACCTGTTGGGAGTAGCTCACATTAGAGATTAACAGCCGAGAATTTTAGGTTACATATGCAAATCTGTGAAATTAACATCAATATCAGGCGCAATGGCCTGAGTAGAAATGACAGGTGTAATGATCATCTCAAATAAATTTAATGTAAGCACGTGTCTGTTTAATTGTATAATGTTTTAGTTAGGGCAGTAAGAGAGGAACAAAAGGGTACAAAGGTATTTAAATAAAACATTAATAAAATCCAACAGCACCTAAGAGACTCTTTAACTGCATTTGAAGAGAAAGAATAGCATGATTCAATAAAATAAAAGCCTTCGGTTTTTATTTCATTCGCCACTGATGCCCATTTACAAGATTTAAAATGAAATTGTTAGAGTCAGGACTTGCAGAATGCAGCAAGTTCGAGTGGGTGGACGGTTTGTATGTGTGTAGCAGAAAGTAACGACTGGCCACCTTCAATAAAGCATTTCAAGTAATTAGCTGGAAATGTCAACGCTGTCACAAGTAGCACTGCGAAACCTCTAAAGGTCTCCCATATTATAGTAACTATGTTTAGTGAAAGGGCTTAGGAACATTCCTGCATGAATTTCTCAGCACGAAAGTTAAATCTTATTTCCGTCATTGCCAAAGGCTGCTTTGGATGGCCGAAGGATCAATTTAAATATTGGCAATACAAGGTTACTTCAGTAAAGCTTTCTAGCCACTCCCCTTTGTTACCTTAGCAGTATATGGGTCAACATCTGAGGTCATGCCTCATAAAGAGGATGTATCAATAAGCCATCAATTACCAAAACGTACGAAATCGAAGACTTGGTGCATTTAGTTTTCACATTTTTCGTAATTCTTACAAATATATGTACCTACGTTGTCTACAGGTACACAAGTGAAATATGGAGTCTAAGAATGGTGCATGTTTTCACTTATTTGTGCGGTGCGCTGGAGGCTATTTGCACGCCTTCCAACCTGTGGCCCCGGATTTGGTCTCCGATAGAGACAAAATATTATTTTCATGGGATTTTGTCCTAAGGGTTTCCCTTACTTTAAATAAAGACTAGTATAAGGTAAGTTTTTGTACCAAATTACCCAGATTCATTTCCGAAATTTATTTCACTCGTCGCTTGCAGTATCTTAGTTAAAAAAGGCGTTAAATAGAGATTAAAAGCCCAATCCTGCCGATGTTAAATCAGATGAATTCACAATCCATTTTTTCAGCAACCATTTAAGATACGTAGCTAATATTTTTGCAGGTCATAGATGGATTCTTCCTTAGTTTATTGGTCTACTTTTGTTCATTAAGCGTCTTTAGTAATGCAGGTGGGACTTTTACTCAACTGAAGCATCTTTTGACTTAAATTTATCAGCAGTTATTTTTTTAAGTAACCTATTAACTGATTAGGAACAAACTCATACATCATTAAGAGCTTTTGTAAAATTCAGTTTGGCAATTTTAAATAGTTTCCAAACAAAAGCTTCATTTACACCAAAAATGGCATTACAGAAATAGCTGCTGATAACAAAGAGAGAAAAAATGCATATATTTGCAAAGAAAGAAATCATATGACTTGAGCACGTAAAAGCTACCATGTTTATCAGTAGTGTCAACTTGTAGAGCAAAACATCCCTAACAGATAGGCTAAAGTTCACCTCTCTACTTCAAAGTATATAGGAATTATCATTTTTTATGAAATGGTGGAGAATTCACAGTAAAGTGTAGCACTTTCAAAATATAATTTAAAATGTGAGTATTGGGCTTAGAATGATAAAATACATATAAAATCAAAAAGGATATTCCAATTTATTAGACTGGACAAAAAATTAAATGTGACATTTGTTGCCAAACTTTGTCATTTAGTGGCCTCTTAAATAAAAGCGCTACTGCATTCGTTTTACTTTTTATTGCTTTCTTTATTACTTGAGGAAGTGTTTAAAAATTGGCATGAATCATATAAATGGAAATTACCATATCCTTTTAGCCAAACAAAAATAGAAGCAGAAAAGACATATCCAGCAAATAATTGTGTGGCAGAAAAGATTAAGAAAATCAAAGTAAAATATCTATCTGATAAAAGCTGAACAAAGTGTTTCAATATTGGAATAATCAAATATTATTTGCACTCTTTTGAAAGTTTTTGTATCTAAAGGAAGAAACAATTGGTAGCGGAAGTAGTAGTGCATAAGATCTGTGATTCGTAAACCTTTTAACAGTTAACATATCTAGAGTAACAGATTCATAGAATTTTCAGTGAAAAAATGACAAGAATATGAAGCAACCAGCAAACAATTATTTTATTAAATCTGCAAAATAGGTTGTTTCAATAAGTTTAGATAACTTTTGTTGTTGTTCTTCCTTCTCATCGTAAACTTAAAGAAAGTGCTTTCTGACATCCTATAAAATCTCTCACTACACAGGTAACCATTCTACTGATGAAATTGGGATGTTGGTGCTTTAATATATGACTTTTTGAGATTTTCATTATGCTTTCTGTCATTTGGGAATCTGACTGAGAAAAGTAATTTTGAAATACGGATTTGTACGGATAGATACGGACCATTGTACGAGAAATAATTACATCTGCTTCTCTTGTAACTTTAATGGTAGAAAAGTAGACAAATAAACTTCTTAGTGAAAGAAAATTCATCAACTAAGAGGCGGAAACCACAAAAGTACATGAAAATATAACCTCTTTCTGGCCGATGGTTGTTTTCTATTCTGTAATTCAACAGGTACTTAGCACCCAAGATTAAAACCTCGCCTTTCATGTGCCACTTATGAAGTCCAGGTTTGTTATTTCTATTCCTCACAACACGCACGTAACTCGCAGCCGAAAGAATTTCCATCACGTCTTTTCGTGCTGCTTAAGAGGTAAGAATGTGAAGAAATTCTTCCTTTTACTATCATATTCCGATTAGGTGGGGCTTCCATTTTACCGGCAAGCTACAGAAATAAACTTTGGACAGAATGCACGTAGCAAACAAGTCAAAGTAACAGAAAAAATAGAAAAAGAAATCCTCGACAATAGATGGACGTAAGGAAAATTAGGAACCATGATGCTTATTTCGTACGAGGCCCATTCTTGTTTACTGTGCCGGTTGCTGGTAAAAAAAAAAAAAAAAAAGTCCGAATACAAAGTTCGTGTCCACCTTGTATAGTTGATTACTTTCCTTGAACAACTTTCACGTTGGGCCCAAAGGTTTTGGGATCTAACCTGGGCAAAGTGTGCGCATAATTGACGCAATTGTACTGCTCTAAATGTATTTTTATTGTAAATATGTGTTTCTCGCGTTTATCACCAAGAAACCGCTTTACATGATTGGGACATTCTCGTAGACTATTTCAAACAAATTATTCAAGATCAAGATCACATAACTTAGTTCTCGCCTCTATAAATATCCATGAGTTTCCCCTCCACCAACCAGCAGCCTAAGAATCTTCTGTTAGAACATCTCTCTCTCTCTCTCTCTCTCTCTCTCTCTCTCTCTCTCTCTCTCTCTCTCTCTCTCTCTCTCTCTCTCTCTCTCTCTCTCTCTCTCTCTCTCTCTCTCTCTCTCTCTCTCTCTCTCTCTCTCTCTCTCTCTCTCTCTCTCTCTCTCCTGTTTCACTCCCATGTGTTTACCAGAGGATCGTTCTAGTTTGAGATAGATTATACATAAACCCAGGAGGGATGACTCAGGCAGTAGTGTATGAGGCTGAATTTCTGGAGATCCTGGGTTCCAATCCCACTGGACCGGTCACTCTGAAGTTTTCCCCCCCCCCCCCCACACCTCAGATTGAAATCCAGGATTGATTACTACTATAAATTTTCCTGTCCATTTTCTCTCATTCCGTTTCCTCTCAAATTGTGAGATAGCAAAGAAGGACACGGTGAACGATGCTGAGCTGCGGATGTACATTGAGGAGAGAACTATTTCTACCCTGATATGTAATCTCCTACCTCGACCTGTAAGAGGGAATCGAAGAAGCAGATGGGAACCTTCAATTTGGAAAAGTTAGGGATACCGTTGCGCTGCATCTGCTGTCCTTCGTACTCTCTCGCCACATCTCTTCCTCCTAGATATTTATTTGGACCAATAGGCCACGCTTGGTGGGAGTCCTAAAATCCTCATTTGCTTCTAATCTCTACCTTATATTCTAAACTTGGTAGCAATAGTAGTACCTTTTGGCTTGGAGCCAAACCAGCTGTTTTTTATCTGGGTTAGTTTACTCTATATCAGCTTCTAGCAGA
The DNA here is from genome assembly GCA_030765055.1 of Mantis religiosa. Lineage (NCBI taxonomy): Eukaryota > Metazoa > Arthropoda > Insecta > Mantodea > Mantidae > Mantis > Mantis religiosa. The sequence continues at coordinate 114,197,814 of CM060950.1, forward strand.
TTGTAGTGATTCATTTCAGCATTTGGATGAATTTGAATAACAGAAATATTGCAGCTTATTTTCCTGTTAGGCACAATGTGTTTAATGTTACGCAGAAGTTTATTCTACAAACCTTCTAATCAGGAGAACCGCCACTGTAATTTTTCGTCATAACCAACCGTGTTGACGTTTTTTCTTAGCTCTGGAGACGGGTTGCAAATGTCATGTTTTACAAGAGCAGCAGTGAGTCGGAAACGAAATGACAAACATAGCATCTCACCTGACCGTTGAAAGGAAGAAGAACATTTAACTCGCCTTGTAATGGCTTCTGAGTCCTTAACAGCGTCATTTAGCCAGCACTGAGATTGTGGTTTCTGCTTGGCAATAATTGCCCCGTTGCGTACCTCCTTATGTGAAACAAACAAATTATGGCTAATTCCAAGTGTTTTTGCGCCTTGTTGCTTGAAACAGCAATGTGAATTATGGATAACGAAGCAAGGAATAAAAAGACTAGTAAGGAAGTTTCAAGAATGTGGATTTCGGTGGCTTTGCTCACACACTTTTTTTTAAAATATTAGCTTCATTCATATCATACCTGAAACAGCAGAAACATCTTTTCTACATTTAAAATTGAATGGTATGTGTTTTAGCACCTTCGCATGTTTGAAGGAATTTGCCACAGAATTTTGGTAAAAAATCCTGTGTTGGAAATTTGAATTGGTCAAAATTATCCCATTCTCATGTTGCATACTTAAATATATGCAGTGGGGTAAACAGTTAAAATATATTGTTCATTTTAAGATTTGCGCTGCTTTTTAAATTATTTTACAGAAATTTTGTTAATTCAAAACTGGGAATTTTTATACAATTTATAAAAATGAATGAATGTTCATCGGAGAGCTCAAACAAGTTGAGCGTAGTTCGTTGTTACATACTTTTAAAGAAATAATTAACCTTTAAAACTAGAAAACTACAGCTAATATTTTAAGATCCATCTTTTAAATCAAAATTAGAACTCAAAGCACTGTGATCAAATAAATCTCCTTCATATTTAATATTTTATAGCAAACTCATTGCATATGACTTATGATGTAGAGTTATAACATTTAAAAAAAGGTACTGACCTTACAATTTAAAAGTCTTGATGATTTGGAAGGACAGAATTTCTGACAAATGTTAGAGTAAAATTGGCTGAGACGTGTTAAAAATAATGCAGTAATGGCATTTGTTATAAAGGAAATTTATTGAAAAATCAAATCATTAGAATATCAAACAGGTAATGTTTTGGGCTGCATATAACTTAATGCTGATAGTTCCAGGATAACAGAGAATTTAATTAGTACAAAGCAAACCTAGGACTTTTTCGTGAAAAAAATTATACTGAAACGGAATTGAGAGGATATAAAAATATCACAGGCAATTAACAGTAAATGCACATATCACTAACCCATTTCTACATGGATATTAAGCCTAAGTATCTCAAATATTGTTGCGACTTCTGTGAACGTTTTCTTGCTATAGGAAGAGTACGTTCAGCACAAGCGGTTCATTAGTAGATCTGTCTTAAGAGCTCATCAGGTGAAACACTCCTATAGGCAATAAAATTATAAGCATGGGAGACAACTTGACAATTACTAAGAACCGTAATATTGATATTTAAAACACGTGATTTCTGTGCAGGACAAATATGTGAATACACTTCGAAGAAAAATGATTAAACTTTGAAAAATCTGATCACCTTAAAATGGTGATTTCCTGAGTGTTCAAGATTGTAACTGGAACATGAACAAAAAAGCTGTGCTTCTGTTAAACACTCTTTGTTTGTCGTTTTAGCAGTACAATCTGAATAATCAATCCCTAGGAGGGCAGTCTTAAATGTGAGGTAGGTACCATTGTTGGCTCCGGCCATATAGAATTTCATAGGAAATAGTGTCAGGTGAGTGCTTCCGGCCGCTCTTATGCACTTTTTGGGGTCAAGAAGGTCTTCAGTTGTTCCGCAAGGATCTGTTATGTAAAGCACTCAATTTTAAAGCATCCCGTTAGAGTACCGGGATCTAAACCAGACCTCCCGCAACGAAACGTTTCATCAGCGTAATGTCAACCATGCATTATAATTAATTTAAAATACAAAGGCTTGCTTACTAGTTAAATAAAGTTTATATGGCAGCTTCAACTAACATTGGTGCAATTCAAATAATTACGTGCTAGCAAATTTAAGGTGAATTGCCGGAATGCTCCTCACTTATAAGGTGTGATTAAAGGTCTTAATGCATGATTAAGGCACAGAGACAGGTTTCCTAAAATACAAAAACATATCTACCGCAAGATGTTACTATCATTAGAATAATAAGCACTATATCAACTCTTTGTATAAGGAACAATCGTTAGCGAGAACCTTGGAGCCCTTTGCTCCAAGGATTACCAACATCAGCATACAGTGAGATGAGCAATTGAACCTTCTCTTTATATACCAGTAATAATCCACCATTGTTCTCGATAACCCAAGCATTGTGCACTTAAATTATATCCCCGCTGCAGTAATACGCAAATGCGATGTAATTAATTTTAATTACTGTCATTTCTGAGGCTGAGGAGGTTTTAGCATGAAGTGGCATTTTAAAGAGGTGAGCGAGCACAAGAAATGGGCTGCCTCCCACGAGGATCTCGTGTCGTTCTATTTGGGAATGAATGCTGTTATGGAGTTTACTAGTAGACGAGTGTTACACTAAAATGTTCTTTACAAGCATTATAGCTCGCCCAAGTGTGACGTTTAACACTGTGCCGCATTTCAACTGATGAACCCTATGCCATTCGGGGGTCAGCAGTAAAATGTCGGAAGGGATTAGAGTTCACACATTCTCATCTTGGCCTTTCACTTGCCTCTGCCTGCCCCATCTTTCTCAGTAATTATATTATTTTCTGATTAGCATCGTTCTTTTGCAGATCTGATTTGAATCTTTCATTGACAATAGGTCCGCAAAAATATCGAACAACTCTTTTTGAGTAGCTTTGAGCCCCAGTTGATATACTTACAGCTAAGTTTACCAAATCTCTCTTATTTCCCTCGTTTATCTTGCAAATATATAACGTATATAAACGTTATATATTTGCACTTCTTTCAATAAAAGTATTATTAAATAATTTCATTTTCACATGTTTAGGGATTTTGGTGCATTTTCTTGTAAATGAAGGAGGGTTATTTTATCCCAAAATAAAGGACTATTAATAAATTAAATTAAATTGAAAGAATGTCGTTCATAGCTCTTTAAACAACAATTGAGGTGCATGATATTATTTTAATTCAAAATGTCTATAGTAATGAATTGCGCATTTCAATTTAGTGCTGTTTGCAACGAAGGGATCGTGGATGATATTACTACACGAACTAAATTATAAGTTAACTCTAATCACTGCCATCGCTAGCAGTAGCGCTGTAGATTTGCCGGACAGTTACCATTCGGAAGAACTTGGTTTGAATCATTCATACATTTAACAATCTTGCAGCCTCTGGGTGTCTGGAAGGGTCACAGGGAGCAGCTTTCCCGTGCAACAGGTTGGGGATTCCAGTCCGGAGAGAATGTAAATTTAGATGGAAAATTTAAAACTAGGGATTCTCCCTATCAACTATAGGAAATAATTTTACGCTTCGAAGGAAGCATATTGTACTGATACTGGGTTAGTTACGGCCATAATTACCATATTCTTTGGTATTCAAATTAGTGATTGCATTTGTCATCACTTTTCAGACACGTTTACAACTTCCATAAAATCGCGGTCACTGACATGCACACCATTGTTTTTCTCTCAGGGCTACTAACTGTTATGTCTGGGGGGAATAAAAAATTAATTGCATTTAAAAGTCATATATGTGAATACACTGACCTGCATCCTTGAACTGTATCAGGAATGTGTACCATCAAAACGCATTAAAAGGGACTACAGGCTGAAAAACAGGACTAATCATAAATTATTCTGCAACTGCTTTAATTAACTACTAGAAAACGTTTAACAATAATTTCCATTCTTCATTTTATGTTCCGTGCATTTCTTTTGTCTGCGACATTGCGTGAGTGCCGGGTGCAACGAAGGCTTTCGGTGTTCTTTGATCATGGACAACGGTCGTAAAAATCTGCCGAAACTAATTCACTCGGTTCATATCCACATGTTATGCATAATGGATTATGCAGCTAGTGATGCAAGCACGGACACTTCTGATACATGAGAAATTAGTTTGAATATTTACTTCTTTATTAGAAGTTTCTTTTACGAGCACCTTCCTTTGGTAGGCGTCCACAATAAAATGGCAAGCTGTTAATTGTTCAGTGTACTTGGGGATTTAACTTTGATTGATGCGATAGCATTGCAAAAACCGATTGTAGCATTAAAAAGCCCAATTGTAGCCAAGATGACAACATAACTTTCTTACTTAGCTGATTATTGACAGACGCATTAGGTCCCATTCGCAATTAACAGTAAGATAATGTAAACATAAAAAAGTTATGTGTTAGATTTACAGGACTATATCCTGTATCGTTTTTATTGGGTATACAATGTATTATTACGAAAGTATATATTTTTTTCTTATGGGTTGACTCAAAATGAATGTGTAGTGTTTAGTGTTTATTGTTTGAGTGCTAGTTTCTTATTTTACAATACTTATGACTAAAACCTAGACATTGTATTAGGTGTACAAGACATTATACATTTAGAATAACATCACCTAAGTTTTAGTTTCTTCTAATATATCAAAATATCCAGCAACTTTAATTGTATATAATTGACGACTTGCCTGTTTTCAACAATGCTTGTAAAACATAAAGTGATAATAAAGTATTATTATTATTATTATTATTATTATTATTATTATTATTATTATTATTATTATTATTATTATTATTATTATTATTATTATTATTATTATTATTATTATTATTATTATTATTATTATTATTATTATTATTATTGTTGTTATTATTATTATTATTATTATTATTATTATTATTATTATTATTATTGTTAGTGTGTATGGATTTATTAAAGCAAGTTATATCACACAACCTGTATAGCTGTGTTCTTAAACTGTATAAATTCATATGACGTGGTTCTTTTGTGTATTTAACACTATACTGAACTGAAAATAAATAAATAAATAAATAAATAAATAAATAAATAAATAAATAAATAAATAAATAAATAAATAAATAAATAAATAAATAAATAAATAAATAAATAAATAAATAAATAAATAAATAAATAAATAAATAAATAAATAAATAAATAAATAAATAAATAAATAAATAAATAAATAAATAAATAAATAAATAAATAAATAAATAAATAAATAAATAAATAAATAAATAAATAAATAACGCCCACTTTTACTACATACGGCACCGCAGGCGATGATATCAATGATACAAGAGATGAAGAGGGAGCACCGGTGGAATGAGATGGCGGGGGAAACCGGAGATCCCGGAGAAAACCTGCCCCAGCGCCGTGGAGTCAACCACAAATCTCACTTTGCGTTCGCCTGGGATCGAACCCGGGCCGCCTTGGTGAGAGCCAAGCGGTCTAACCACTGAGCTCCGGCGCGGCCCGGGTTGGCTCAAAGTTCAACCATTAGCTCTTTAAGTGAAAGTTTTGCATCAAAATAAAATATTTTGGCAATGTGTTTTATGTTGTTCAATAAAGAATTATGTGCTCTACAAAACAGCGTATTTAGCTTTTCTAAGCCTATATACTGCTTACTTTTAGATCGATAACGTCGAGTGTCAAGTCGACAACAAGGAGCATTTTCGACACCTGCTTTTTACATTTAATTGGGCTGCCAAAGCCACAGAAGTTGCTCACAAATACACGAGAAACTACGCTTAAAAAGAAACGCAGGACTTCGGGTAAAACCTTTGCTTCATTTTAATTGAAATAAACCTTTGCAGCAATGGCTACATTTCACATTTCGTTAAATACACCACCATTTCCGTGCATTTGAGCAGATCAAAAGCATATAAACAGGACACTGTTATATACTACAAACCTAATTGGTTTTACAAAACTTATATCACAAAAAGCATATCTTATTAACATATACAATTTATCTCAAACATTTTTGCAGAAAATTATTTCCAAAATATTGTCTTTCTTTAAATTTTGAATAGTGAATCAGTCTAAGTAAATTCGAAATGTACAAAGTGGTTTAAGAACTGACAGTTTACACAAATTTCATTTTAATACAGTGAAAGTCTTGTTCCATTTGGCAATGGGCAATGGTAGAACGTGATGTTATGGTTGATATATAACATATTTTATTATTTGTGCATGTTATTAGAATGACGCCAACAGCAAAATAAATTTTTAAGCCCATAAAGTTGCTATTAATATCTAGTAATAGATAAAATTCTACTATTGTCACACATCAGATAATTTAGGTGGGTTTCCTTACAAGCTCATATAAAAGTGGGACAGAACAATTCGATCAAGTAATAAAAACTAGCGTATCGAGACACAGCATAGCGTAATATTGTTAGAATTCCACTTTAGAAACGGTTCGTTGCAAAACACTTTCACGCTATATCCAGAGTCGATGACCCGTTTATTAAGGTTCATGCATAAGAATGAAAGAGCAGTATTTATTCTTCTCGCTTTTGTTCTTGAATGTTACACAGAATGAGTATAATATGTGCTACGTCATAACGTTGTGCCATATCTTGTCACGAAGTGAGGAAAAGTACGAAGGTACAAGGTGAATCGAGTAGCACACAGCTACACCCACGCCTCGATTACCGTGCCAAATGATAAAAATCTACACTTTTTGCATGAGATCATCAAGAGGGTGAATAGCTATACCTACATGCATAATTAACCTCGTTAGCACTTTGTTAGTACAACCATTCTGTAACCTTCGCCCGGTAAGCTCAACTTTTTTCCAATTCAAGCATGAGGAATTGACATTATGATATAATGGTTACATATGTAAACATGCTGTTTCAGTTTTAGAGTAATCATTTGCAGGATTCAAATCTTAATGCCACTGTCATCTGATAATTGACACGTCATAAGCATTGCTAACTTAGGCATTAATTTTGATCCTAGATTATTTGTAAACTCATTATCTGTTCAGGCCGTTTTCCTCATTGGCATTTTGGCTCATTTATTATATACTGATACATCATTATACAATTTGCCATGTAGTTAAGCCAGTGCAGTTGCTGTCTTCCAATAAATGGGTAGTTTGAGAGTTGCTACCTGCTTAAGTGATGAGTGAAGCACAACAAGGCTAAAAAGTAGGATAATTCAGAATTTTGGGGTACACAAAACTTTAGAATTCCTCTTATTTTATAAATATAGAAATTTCTCAATTTAATTTTGCTTATTTTCTACGGAAAGAACTAAACAACACTTTAGAGCTACAGGGCACTAAATAAGAAATGACTATGTTAATAGCAATCTTCTATAATGAAGAATTATAAAAGAAGTGCCAAGATAAATTTACTTATAAGTAATTTTTCAAGTATATTTTATTGGTTGTACATGACAAAATTTATTTATGATGGGTTACCTGCTGATTTCATTGTTTTCTTCTTGGAACTGTACCTTGAACCACTGATCTCATTTTCTATATCCATTTTCACAAAATGAAAATTTGTTATCGCAAACATCTGAGGCACAAAGACAATTAGCGGGAGAACTAACAGAAGTGACAACTTTACAATGTTAATTTAAGAAGTAGCTATAGAATAATAAATAGGAGCAACATTTATAGGATAGCATAAAAGGTCCGAAAATTAGGAATGTATAGTCACCTAATTACTTATGATGCTTGTAGTTAGTTTAGTTTGTATGAAAACCATTTGTTTATGTTTATGGATAGCTCTTTCTGAGAAAATGCCTTATTGCCAACTAATGTACATACGAGGGCTGTTCAATAAAGGGTGATCACAATTTTTTTTGACAACGTACCTTTACTCATCCTCATAATTTTGATGGTCCTTCTCAAACTAGTCTCCCCTGAATGCGATGTACTTGTCCCAACGTTTCTGCCAGTCTTCAAAGACATGCTGGAAACCATTTTTGAGAGATCCTTCAAAATCGCCTTCACAGCCTTCACCACTGCTTCTGATGATGGATAATGCCTCCCACGAAGGCGTTTCTTCAAGTTCGGGAATAGAAAGGTCACAAGGGGCTAAATCCGGACTATAGGGAGGGTGAGCGATGCACTTCACGTTGACTTTTGCAAGTTATTCAGCAACAACATTGGTAATGTGCGGCCACGCATTATCGTGGTGCAGCATACAGCCTGTTTTATGGAAATGTGGTCTTTTGCGCCTGATATGGACTTGCAATGTTTTCAGGATATCGCTGTAGTATTGTCCAGTTACTGACGTGTGTGCAGGTAAAACATGCTGATAAACCGTTCCATGAATAACAAAGAATGAGATAACCATAGCTTTCCCAGCAGAAGCAACCACTTTTGCTTTTTGGGGGGTTGGTGATGAAGGAGATTTCCACACTGAGCTTTGCTGTTTGCTCTCAGGATCAAAATGATGTAGCCAAGTTTCTTCATCAGTGATTACGTTTGAAAGAAACTCCGGATCTGCCTCTAACATCAACTTTAACTGCATGCAGACCTGCATGCGAATGTCCTTTTGTTCGGGAATCAACAGACTTGGAACCCATCGCGCACAAACACGTCGCATATGTAATGTTTCTGTCACCAACGTGAGGGTGGCACCCAATGAAATGTTCAGTATTTCAGAAAGTGATCTTAAGGTAATTCGTCGATCCTCTCTCACAATGACAGCAGCAGTGTTGATGTTTTCTTCCGTAAGAGTAACTGGAGCACCGGGTGAAACTGATTGTCTCCCCTCTTTAAACATTTTAAACCACCTTCGAGCTGTGCTGTAGGGAAGAACAGACTCTGCATAGGCCTCCTGTAACATTGTATAGGCCTCAACTGAAGACTTCTTGAAACGAAAGCAGAATTTCAAAGCCGCATATTGTACCTCGCATGTTACTTCCATTGCAGCGGTAGGTGATACTGAACATGTCTGAACATGCCTGGTTCTCAAAGGCGGGAACCGGGAGTACCAACAATGAAACTACTACGGCGTGTTTGTTTCACATTAAGCTAACAGAATACAATAAGATTGAATTTTAGTGCGAAAAATTAAGACCCTAAAAAAATTATGATCATTCTATATTGAACAGCCCTCGTACATAAGCGCTTTAAGTCACTTGACCATCGTTTTTAACGGGTCTGCGCAGACTAAGTGCCAGGTTGACATGAAGCCGAAGTAATGTGAATTGATAATCACTCAAAATCACTTATTGTGTAGGATAGTAATCTTGGGAAACAAATAAATATGTTGAGTTCACAACCATTTAGGAAGCAATTCATTTCTACCTACTGGGCTACACGTACTCCGTCAAGAGGACAGGTCCATTTTATCAGTACCTATGGTCACAGGGCTACTTATGACGATAAAGGAAAACCGGGAAGAAAAATAACACAAGTAACTTATACCAACCAAGATTAGACGTCAGACACTCCGAGTTGAAAAACAAGACCGATCGAGGAGGTGGGCATACTTGGCCATGTGTCCCAACGCTGAATCCAACGGATACTATACGAACAGCATTGCTTATATCTTTGGGTTTATGGATGCTAATGATTAAAAGCCCTTTTTGTAAATAATATATGTTAAACTTCTCACGGCCAAAATGTATTTTTGAATATTTAAAAAAAAAACTTAAAAATTCTGCATGCAGTTAGAGGATAAAATGATTCTAAATTGTAGACAAAACATATAATATTTTGGTGATGATTACTAAAATAGGCACTGCTAAATTATCACCCTGTTATATCTTGACTTATGCTTCGAACGCACACGCTCTAAATTAGACCAATTTATGAAATTAGATGCACGGGAAAGAATACAAAATATAGGCTTCCTTTACGTGAGTTGTCACTTCTTAAAGAAAGACTAAGAACACAAAAGTGACGCTTTACATTTACATCCTGCTACTTGTTTAACAAGAGGAGAGAAAACAAGTTGGAAATTTTAAATAGCCATTATAATGAAATACTTATGCATATATTTACACGTACACGTCCGACGTGCAGCTATAAAGTCTATCAGTCTTCCATATACATATTTATTAAGTGCATTGTGGTATCAAGTTCAATGCCCCACAACTTCGCGTTTTCTCTTCGCTCTACAGACAAGGAGGTATGGAATAGAAATTCCTCATATTAGATAAATGGAGCTCACCATTTGTATAATTGCATACTTTATCCTTTGTTTAGAATTGTAGACTTTGAATAAGTAGTTTTATATATATGGGAGTAAAATGTACCTACTAATTTTATAGTATTTATAATTGCCTATTTTAATAAGTGAATTGTTTTCTTATTAGTTTTTGTTTGTAATGAGAAAATTAATCAAGAGTTTTGGATTTTGCTATTGTCGGTTATTCCTTATTCTTGATAAGTGATATTAAAATCGCGATTCATTTTTTTTTTTTTTTTTTTTTGCACTGAGTCAATAAGCCAGTATTCACAACATGCCTAGGAAGATTTCCTAACGTCAGCAGTTGCAGCCTATCATTACTGCATATGGTCAATTACAGAAAACTATTTGTTAATGCTAAATCAATCATTTCAGTATTGATCCAAAGCTTTTTTTTTATTATTACGGTGACTTAAAAGTTTTCCACTCCTCCGGGCGAAACAAAAGACTTTTTGTTCATCAGATGGCACCAGGGTGCAGAAGATGGTGGTCAGAAGCAATGAGGGAAGTAGTAAAGGCCGTCAAGGAGAAGAAAATAGGATTTTTAAAAGTTTCCAAATGGTATGGCGTACCTCGCTCTACACTAGAGAATTATGTAAACCGCAAAAAGAAAGATATTGACAGTTTATTGACTACAGAAATCGGACTTGGTGAGCAGTTGGAAACCGAACTGGCTGCATACTGTACGGTTATGGATGATCGCTATTTTGGACTTAGAAAGAAAGACATTAGACGAATGGCATTCCAGCTAGCTTTGATCAACAATGTAAAGCATCCATTTGATTCGAGTAGCGGTATGACTGGAAAAAACTGTCTCAGGGATTTTATGAAAAGACATTCTCAACTGGCTTATCGCACTGCACAAAAGTATCCGAAATTAGGCACCATTTTTGTAACCTAATCCAAATGCTCTTTAATTGTTTTCATTATGTCTTATGTGAACTTACTTTATAAGACATTTTTTGACTAAGGGACTGTAAGCTAATATGAATAAAGAACGTTGTCATAGAATTTCGTGTTTATTGATGTACTATAACATTAGAATACCCCTCGGTCAGGGTGAGTTACCTGGATAAGGTTTTTACGGGGTTTTCCCTTATCCTGAAAGACGAATGTCTGGTAACTCTAAGCTCTATGGACCCCGGGCTCATCTGAGCATCATTTCACCCATTCCATTCCGATATGACTTACCGTTGGAGGACGTAAATCACAAAAAAGTAGAATACCCCAAAATAAAAATGGTATTAGAAATATGGCGCCCTTACCCTATATAGAAATATATTGAAATACAATATTTTTCACATTATTGTTTTGAAATACAACTGTAAATGAATAATCACATTAGTTAAGGCTATTGTTTGAACAAGTCAGATTTGTTAAGTATATAAAATTAATTCTGAATGGACCTTTTAAGTTCTTCTTCTTCTTTAACTTAACCCTAGTATACCACTTATCACGGTGTTAGGGGATTCTTGTTCCTCCATTCCTTATGGTCGGATCTGAGGAACCGAAGCTTTGGATCTGATAGAGAATCAGGATAGTTAATCAGTCCAATGCCTGAGGTGAGAGTGAGAGAAGTGGATGATAGTATGAGGACAAGATGAATGATAGGAAAGGTGATGATGGAGCAATTGGTGGAAAGATGGCGGGGGAAACCGGATATCCCGGAGAAAATCCGTCCCAGTGCCGTGTTGTCCAGACGTCATAAGTTATTCGATAAAAAGTTTTGAAATTGGAAGCTATGTTTATTATTATTATTATTATTATTATTATTATTATTATTATTATTATTATTATTATTATTATTATTATTATTATTATTATTATTATTATTATTATTATTATTATTATTATTATTATTATTATTATTATTATTATTATTATTATTATTATTATTATTATTATTATTATTATTATTATTATTATTATTATTATAGTACTTCGTGCACCAGGAAGAATAAAAATACAAGGAAATTAGGTAATTTTTGGTAATTTACATAATTATTGTGAGAAGCACATTAATGTTAAATAATTTGTTACGTTATCGACTGATGCTCAGTGGATGAGAGATCTTCGCTTGCAGCAGGTGCCGTTGTCATCCTGCATGTGACAATGGTAGCGACGTTATCTAAGCGTGAAGCTTATCGCCGATTTCAGTGATTTTTGCAGCCTTCTAAAACGAAATAAACGCGCGTAAAATGATAATAAGCTTTATGTGCATGCAGTGAACCAATGAGCCGTTTGACAGCGCTCTAGAGTGACACATCAAAAATAGGATGCAGATAATATGATGATCGTTGCCGTTCATAGTAAAAGGAAATTAACCAATCATTACCGGGCAGTAAAATCTTTCTTTTTAAAATGATGCACACAGTGAAATATTCGGAATAACATTGCTAGCATTGGGCGTATTTGACTATCACCGAACTGAAGTGGAAACACCTGGGCATTTAGCAGAAGAAGGCTTTATCCTGGATTATCGGTGTTAACTTGAAAGATTACAAGAAAAATCTCTGGCAGACCACTAAAAAGAGATGAATTATGCTAAAAGCTGAATTCATTGTATTTTAGGTATGAAAATTATTAGACACACACACCTTTTACAGTAAATGTACTTATATAATTGAAAGTTATGAACTTGAAACTAATTCATAAATGTCTAAATTGTCTTTCAGGTGATTTTAATTGTGAATATTTTCTTCTTCCAATGATTATATTAGTATTTTTTTCTTCGTGAAACATCATTTTTCCAAGCCATGGTCTCAAAAATCTACACGGTGCAGAGTGTACACTGCATTGAATTCCTAGATATGGTGTTACATTTTCACAAATAATACCGAGTATAAGAAAAACTGAAATCGACCAACTAAGATCCCCTTTTGGCATTTAAGAGAAAGTATCTGCATCTATCCAGGAGTGGAAGACAAAATGTTGGATCGATTTTGCTACATAATATTCTGATAATTAATTGCAAATTCTATAAACATTTACTGCACAAAAACTGAGCGGAATGGTAAGTCTGTGGCTAGAATTCGGGACGTTTCAGTTTCGATTCCCGTCAAATAATTACCCTGATTTGTGTTTTTCTGTCTTATCGCTAGGTGGATGCTGGAGTTGCTTTTTTAATTTATGAACTCCTTTCGTTCCCTTCTTCATTTGGTTGCTTTATCATCTTTCAGGTTGGTTGTCTGCGTGGTTATGTGGCAGATTTTACGGATGCTTGCGCTGTGTAACCCTTATTTCCAGGCCCTACTTGTGGTAAAGTCTGTCTAGTGAACGGGAGTGCAGTTGGCCGCTCAAAGGAAACTACTCTCCCGCCCACTAATGACCGTCATAAATCTATCTCCACACTTCAGAAATGGAACACTGTCGTTGAGGACCAATTGCAACCCTGATTTTCTTGAAGTGACAGTCGCATGTCTACTCCACGTGGAGTCTCAGTTGCCAAAGTTCCAACTTCATGTTGACCTGTTTCATTACGTGCAGAAATTCGTTGTGTGTCACGATGTGGAGACCGTGGGAGGGAACTGCAGTGATAAATGCAAATCAAGTAGTAGATTACTTTCAGTCAAATGTGCATAATCAAAGTGATGACAATAGTGTGAATAACTAAGCCGAGTTATATTACTGGAAAAGCCTCACAAAACGAAGTTATAACGGGAACTGTTTGTAAGTAAATTCAAGCGCTTGTTTTGAACACATAAATATGTGCTGACAAATAATCTTGGTAAGTGGTGGTGCAATGAACCTGATAAATTCTGGGTCTTCACAGAAATACAGTAAGAAATATTGTGACGAAAGGAATACCAAAGACGCCGATCAAGTGTGAAAACAAAAGGAAACGTTTCTCTAAAGTAGATAATTTCACATGCGTTTTAATTCGCCGAGAAATTTATAGATTCTATGCAAAAGGGGGAGTGCCCACCTTAGACGAATTGGTTGCACATTTGCAAGAAATTTGTGATTTTCCTCATGGGCACTGCACTTTGCGCGGTATCCTAAAGGAGCTGGGTTATATAAAGGATATATATATATGTATATATATTTATATATATTTATATATATTTGTCAAAACTAAGGAAGTTTTGCAGCAATGGACATAAGATAATTTATTTAGACGAAACCTCGTACGATACCCATGACGTATCGAGAAAGGTGGTGGTTATATGTGGAATCGTTATTTACTTCTGTATGCCTCTGTGACTTCCTCGGTCACCGGACTCTGCCCTTCGACACATCTCTTGGTCCTGTGGGTTGGTAGCTCACAACAGAGCAGTGCAGCGAAGTGATCCCCTTCGTAGGACGATCCAGCAACAGATATTACACTACTTTAAATTTTGGATACACAACTGCATAAATTTAGACAGTAAATAATCGAAACCTTGCTTAGTGTCTAATACTGTTCATACCTTTTTAATTCGAAAGATGTTTTTTACGGTAAAATAAGGAAAACTGAAGTAGCGATTTTTAAATACATAAACCGCTTATAAAGACAGGTCTCCCCATACTGGCATTACACACATTTAAGAAAACTGACGAACTGTGTAACGGTCAAATTTTAAAGCCGCGTAAGTAGAATCATATCTTATTTCCGTTACACCCTGTAGAACCTAATTCACGCAGTTTACGCATAACGATTTCTGGTTTGTTATCTTTAAGCAGTGGAGGGTGAAAAAATTAATTACTGACGGCTAAAATAATGGGATAAAATGCACGTGGGATCGATTCTAGATGGAGCTCCCCTCTGTCCCCAGAGGACCAAAGTAGTAAATTATAAAATAGTTGGCACACGCACTAAGGAACAGAGGAGAAAGTTAAGTGAGAGAGCAAAACAAGAAAAACCGTCATCATGTTGCCGATAGTTGAAAACACGGGCTCACTTTCATCTGTTCGTTAACATTTTTACATGACAAGCAGTAGTGAACGTGCCCGGACCCCTGCTCCCTCGACATAACCGATGATGAACAGCTTCTTCCTTCTCTGAGCTATTTCTGCAGCGCTTCTCTGTCACCCGCCTAAAGTGGCTCCCCTGTTAAGGCTGTGACATGTGTCCATGTCAAGAAATGTGTTGATACATTAAGTGAAATAACTCAGGGATTTTTCATCTCGTGCAAAAAGATCTTCTCGATGCGAAGCCGTTTAAAATGTATTCCAGCAAAACTTAGAGTTGTTCTCAGTCCATTAACCTCTTGCGACATTGCTTCTCTCATGCAAGTGTTTAAAAATGTTTTGACACTGCCATGGTGATGACAGGAGCAAAATATTGGAGTATCTCATCAACTGACGTCAAAGTGAATGTCTGAAGACGACTGTAGTTATCACAGAAAAAGATGAATTTTTCATTTTGCTTATGAAACCTCACATTATTCATTCAGATCCCTATTTCAGTTTCCTTTATTTGAACTATATTTATTTATAAGACACATTCGTCATTATTTGGTCACACTGTAAACATCCTGAGTAAACCTTTATTTACCGAGATAAATTCTCTTCTGAGTACTTAGAAAGTTACTGTAGCGGGTCGTCACAGCCTTCTACCAAGGCAGTTTCACAAGGATGTCACAAAACTTTCTATGCAAGGAGCATACTATAAACACGAAAATGCAATATAGAGGCGTGAAAATATAATTTATAGAATAAGTATCGCGTGGTGTTCTTTGAATAGACGTGCATTATATATTCTCTTCTTCTATTCTCCATTTTAATTTTCCACAATTTTGTGTTTCTTCTGGTTTTCTTGTGCCATTTTTAACCTCTTTTTTTACTCTGCACGTACGCAAGAGCTTATGGAAAGGGACGACACGCGTAGTATTATAAAAACAACCTGACGCAGAGAAAGACCAATGAAAACCACTAAGTATTTTTGAGCATGAAACTGAAAGATTAACATTTTTAATTATCTGAATTCTGTGAGCGGGTATCAGTTTTATAACGACTCCTAAATTCCAAAAGTATTGTAAATTGAATTATTGAGCCAAAAAATTTAACGTTTTGGATCTTATAAGTTTTCCATTTTACTGTTATCCGAAAATAAAATACTTAATCATTTTTGAACGGCAATAGCTGCAGTTACCATTTTATTACAAACATATGGATATCAGTTTACAAGATATTTGGCACATTCAGATTTCCTAATCCTCTTATGAGGCAGCCTTCCGACTGGGATTTTTCCACTGCCGCTTGGAAGAAATTTCATATATCGGTTTCTTAATCCAAGATCAGGAGTCTGATCTTGATTTCCCGAAATTCGTAGATATCTGGATGTTGCATGTTTGAAATGTTACAAAACATAACTTTCTTCAACAACGTTTAATAAACTGGAATAGCAATATTATATGGGCTAATAGAAATTCTGTTCTTCAGCTTTCCAAACTCAAAAACGTAAACTGGATTTTTAGGCCAAAAATTCCATGACTGATCGTGAGCTTTTCAGCCCCTCCCCCCCCTCTCTCTCTCCCTTCGAAATCTTGTTCTATAAGCGGTTAGTGCGAAAGAACAATTAATGGACCTAATAGTGATCTAAGTTATGAATTAAGGTATGTTACCTTGAGGTATGTTAAGGTATGCCATCATTAAGGTATGTTATATCATGTGTATATATCTCCTAGGGGTTTATCGGGAAAATGCGAGTCAGTTTGAGAATTTAATTACATGCTGGCATATTTCAATACAACGGACGGAGGATAGGAGATCTGTGGTTCAAATCTTGGGTATGGCATTGAATTTTTCAGTTTGTATCTACCTTTCCAAAGCTTGTCCTACACATGGCTAATGCTAAGGGACATTTAGTTTCTAAAATATAAATTAGTTAATAAAAACATAATAAGAATTTAACACAGGTTTTAAGAGTAAATTTTAAATTTCTTTTCGATTTTGCGTTTAATCGAGTTGCGAAAGCCATCACAGAAGGTGTTGAGAAGGCCATTTGTTGTTCACATGACACTCCATATAATAAACGATATATAAACACACAAAAACTAATCACACTATTTTGTAGAACACGTAATTCTCTATTGAATAAAATTAAGCAAATTTCCAAAACATTTCATTTTCCATACAGAACTTTCATTTAAGAAAACGACAGAACTTACAGGCCAATCCATTAGAAAATTTAAGGAATAATATTGGCTAGCTGCGTTATTTACCCGCTAAATATTCATAATGAATTTTCTTTAAAAAAAAATACAACTGAGGAGCACAGGAAAAGTCAGCAACGACATTTTAAGTTGTTCATGACAATTACGGAAATATTGCAATGACCGTACGCGAGTATGAGGGATGCTATTGACAGTGCCCTAACTCTTGTAAGGTAGACAGCACAATCAGTCTTGTAAGCACAGGGTTAAAACCGTGCTATAGAAATGTCAATAGCTATTAACATGGCGGTGCGGCTCTTGGGTTGACAGATGTATATAAATAATGCCAAGCCAAAATAGCGGCTTGATACGTAGCGAATGTGTGGGTGTGAGGGTGTTTCCAATATCGTGCTCTGAGAGGCCTTTGGGTGTGCGTAACATTTCCTATATGTTCAAGGTGACTGAGCTTTCCTCTCACTTGACAGCCTGCACCGTGGTCAATTTAGTAACATGATATTCCCCATTCCCGAATACACATTCACAGAAATGTGTGGCGTTTTTTAAACCTCTAAGGGTGAACCGTAATTCTGGCTGAATGCCAATTAAGTAAACATAAAAATACAACATACGACAAAATATATGATATAAAACAATATGATAAAAGAAATAAAAGTCACTATACATAACCTTTTCTACCACGCTAGTACAGTGATTACAGAAAGTGTAAATTTCTACTTTTAAAATGCGGAGTACATGCATATAGCTTTCTCTACTAATGTTTCTACATACTATTCCTACAAAGTTTTATTACTCTATTTCTTACGCTTTAATCTAGATAAACTTTTAATTCATATTTACACATTTTGTTGTACACTACAATAGATAAATGAAATGAAAGAGTAAGTCGCTATGTAATGGCTTTAAAATTCCGTGTACTTTGCATAAACACAAGAAAAAAGAAAACAAAAGAAAGAAAAAGAAAGAAGGAATAAAAATAATTTGAGAAAAGCGTAAGCATTTAAAAACTGAAACCAATAACAGGAAAATCTCGGAAATGGTTAACTTTACGCAAATATAAGTTGTGCCTTATATGAGATTTACATTTTTATGTCGTAAGATATTTCTCTCTCTTCGGTTTATCCGGTGTGCAGAAGTCATTCAGAATAAAGAGAACTTTAGTGAAAATTCAAGATATACATTCCATTTGCCATAAAGATATCCTAATCATTTAGTATTTTATGTTCGTTAGAACAATTTTGGGGGGGAAATAAAAATGGTTAAAAAATGTTCCATGAATTGGTAATTTTGGGAATGGGAACTTTCTTGAAAAATCTTGGTTTCCTTAGTGTGCTATATTTAAATATCGATTTCAGTATTTAACTGACTTTGCACTTTTGAGTTATGCTGTTCACGCATACGCATGCGGACCTTTTTCTAAAAATATATTTCTAGAATACTTTATTTAGAATATTTTATGTAAGGGTAGAGCCAGACTGAAAAATTCAATGCCATAGTCGGGATTTGAACCACGGATCTTCTGGTTTCCGTCCAGCTGCTCTAACCATTTGAGCTACTATGGCCAACGTGCCAACATGACATTAAATTCTCCAACTGACTCGTGTTTCTCCCGATAAACCATTAGGAGTTCTCATAAACACATGAGACAACTACCTTAATGGCGACTTACTATGCTGTAATTGTACCTAATAGTGGTCCGAACTATAAAGCCCGGGCCTTAAAGTACTTACAGCATAGTAAGTCGCCATTAAGGTAGTTGTCTCATGTGTTTATGAGAACTCCTAATGGTTTACCGGGAGAAACACGAGTCAGTTGGAGAATTTAATGTCATGTTGGCACGTTGGCCATGGTAGCTCAAATGGTTAGAGCAGCTGGACGGAAACCAGAAGATCCGTGGTTCAAATCCCGACTATGGCATTGAATTTTTCAGTCTGGCTCTACCCTTTCATAGTGCGTCCTATACACGGCTAATGTGAAAGAACAATTAATTTGCAATATTTTATGTGCTTCAAGACGCGTATTTTCAGTGAAATCTTGGTTTCGGAATTTTGGGTGGAATACAATACTTCTTACTATAAGTAAGGAATAGAGAAAGTAAAAATTTCACAAGCCGAGTTCTCATTTTTAATATGCTGAATGTACAACGGGTATTACAATTTAAGCGTTCTGACGTTTCATCAGATTTTCATTTTATTACATTAATATATTTTTTTTAAATTACACCTATTTTTCATGTGTGCTTTTTAAAAATTAGCATAAAGCTTTTAATGAACTTCCTCATTAACGTTTAGGTTTTGCGGCTTCTATATTGAAGTTTCCGTCAGTTTAAATAATGTATTTTTAAGATTAGGAGCACAAACGGTATTTATTTTTCAAGTACTCAAAATAAGGTGTTAGCGAACAAATTGCAGGATTTTGCATATGTGGTGTATACAATAGTTTTTTTTTGTAAAAGGTCTCTAAACTATATTAAATAAAATAAATAATTAGTACTGTATAAATATAAATGGCATAGTCAGTCATTTGTTAAGAATTCTCAGCCGTCTGAATCCTACGCAACAGAATTACCAACGCCTCCAACGAAGCGTTGAACGTGACAATGTGAGATGCGGGTGTAGATGGCAGTACTTATTCTGAACGTTCGCTTGTAAACGATAGCCTTGTGACTTAAAATTTGGGTGAAAGTGCCAGAAAATATCAATCCGACCTGGAAACAGTGACTCGGAGCTACTGTTATGAGAAAGAGTGGTATGAGAATGTATTGCATTTCAAGACTGGTGTAAGATAAGCAATGTTTCTCTTGTGAACGAAGTTTGACTTATTTATACGAATTAAATAATGACAGCTTTCTCACAATGGTCCGAGTGCTAAGTGCTTAAAATTACTGTCTATTTAAGGAAAATATTCATATCAAACATATTTGTAATGTAATAGCTTTACCTGTAACTCAGAGAGATGCGAAGTAAAAGTTCGAAGATTTTTTTAAGGAAGAATTAAGTAGGTTTCTTAGTCAGGTGGAAGGGTTACTAATAAACAATGAAACGATGTTAATGATGTTAACTGTTGAACTGTAGTGTGAAAAATACTAGTAAACTTATGTTTTTGATCAGTTATTTTGCTTAAAAGCTTGTAAAGGTTGGTGTGATTGCTCACTGCAATCTGGATTTGATTTATTACGACGCTAAGCTTAAAGCACTACTTTTCTGCATGTTAACAGTCCTATGAGCACCTTCTTTAGATTGTGTTTAACAAAAATATATAAATAAGGGTTATAAGTCAAGGGAGATTTTGGTGGTTGTTTTACTGTTAATCAACATTCTAATTTTAAAAAGCAATCAATATAATCGTTGAGAGGACAGAAGTAAACGTAAACGGTGTTGTCCAGTAAACTACATGAAATCGTTCTGAAGTTGAGTTGAGTTTTGAACTTCTATTTCTAAAGGCACCCATCGAAGTTGATCGGAAAGATAAACTCAGTTGCCCAAATCGCACAAGAAAGTTCACCCTATTTCCGCTGTGAGAGAACCGTTAATTGTGATCTCATTCGGGGAGAAAAAACCAAGAAAGCTTAAGTCAGTGACTCTTTCCTGAATCCATTCTCAATCAAAAGAATGAGAAGAAATCCTGGAAAGATCGATGGAGTGGAACCGAATGTCACCGTGTCTTTAAAGTGTGGGCCTTTCCTCGAAATACCAATGTTGACATGAAAGGCTTGAAGATTCAGCATTGTTAGAGTGCAAGGGCATGGGATGCAGGGGGCGGGGGTATTGGGTCAGAAACCTTCTAGAGCTTGTAAATAGTTGTATTTTTTATACTGACACAGAATTTAGTGTATCTTCGCTCTTCTCTCAAATTAGCAGGTATATAGAACTACACATTGTGAATTATTTACATGATGCATTAATAGTTATTTAAAATGAAATTAAAATTAATTTAACCCAAATATCCACAGGAAATACATTAATATGTATCTTATACTTCAGGTCCAATAACTTTGTTAATATACCTTTTGTGCATGTAAATTTTTAACACAGGAATTTATGTGTATTTTTGTTGAATAAAAAATCTTATGTTTAGCACTTGCATGGCTATTGTTACCAATTACCATTCATATACAGACCTTGTGTTAAGGTATTCACGTAAAAGTAATCATTCTGCGTATTTCATGCTCATTAAAATTGGTCTTTATCTAGCAATTGTTTCAAATTAGACAACAAAAATGTGGAAACATTTCAGATGATTGTGTATGGGGTTTTGATTTTTCATCATTTGAGTTACCCTTGAGCTGGCTAAAGCTTTCTATTTGTTTGCAGTGCACAAAACTTTACGAAAATGTTTGTCTTATGCCTTTAAAAGGTTTTGGACTAAAGTTTATTAGTTATTCAACGTTTTGTTCTTGAGTTAGCTGTTCATATGTACAATACTTTTCTCATTCAAAAATCTCAAAATATGTTATTTCCTGTAAAACATCGGGATTCAGTGGCAAAAACAGTACCTTTTCTACCCAACATAGAGATAAAAGAAAAAGTAGAAACATAGTGCTGTCTTAATTACCTTCTCTACAAGGTACATATTACTACGCAGAACATTTATTGCATCCCCTCTAAATATACTGTACTGAGATAGGAGTAGAAATACATGGTTTGAAGTACCCTGATTCAATGAAGAGAAAAAGATGCGTGCTTTCAAACTTTATATTCTAGTTTAGTGTACTTCAAAGAAGTGAAACGCAGATTTCCAAGAAAAAGATTTTGATTAAAATACCATACATTAAAGATCCTTACATGACAAATAAGATATATATTTTGAATTTTCTGGAAGTAACATATGAATTTCAGTTCAATCGGAAGTCATTTTATGTCCTCTTGTATAACTGGTATAAATTATAACGATAGACTAAACTGCATAAAAAAAATTTAGATCCCTTTAAAACATACACTTTCCTTAAAATAACATTTTTGTGGCATCAGCCATATTGGAAGCGTCCTATCATCCTAAAATCAATGTCCTGTGGATTTTCAATTGTTTATCCCAGTTGCATGCAAACGACAACGTAAATAGAAAAATAAGCTGCAGTAAAAAATAATAAAAGCTTTTAAAATGCAGAAATGTGTTAATAATTTAACATGTACAAATCTGCTAAAAGTTCGTCTTCCTAGCTGTCCCATTTTAGTAAGAAAAATGTCATCAATGAGAAGATATTTAAATGTTGTAAATGTGCCATTCCAGATTTCCCAAAATTAAACTTTGAATTATTTTGGATCTGCTGTGCGATTACTTTCTAGCTCACGAATGTATAAAAAGAAAGGCATGTATATTATAAACAGTTTTTCTCAGAACACATTGTCTATGTTAGAAAATTTGCTTCACTTTCGGGTTACCTCGATCCCTTACAGAACATCTTTCCAGCTGAAGCACCTTTCTCTAGAATTTAAATTACGGTGCTTACATTTTCGTTTATGAAGTTATTTTAATGAAATCAAAAGTGACTGAGGCCGGCTTCTACAGAAACCAGTCAGCAGCTGCAGAATGGACTTGGTTATTACGTTAATACCTGAGGAACTTGGAGTGTGTTCAAAAATTTAGGAGAGAGCTGCTTAATTACAAGCGTAAGTAATAAGCATATCATTCTGGCTAACGAAATATGAAATTAGAACACATCCGGTTGAATTTTGTGTTTCTTCTTTCAGGAAACATGAAATTTTCACTGTAATAAAGCACGTTATTTGATAGGAATCGCTCACTATTGAGTTAATACATACTTGATATTCAGAGGTACGTATTCCGTATTTCAGAAAAGAAACAATAACATGATTCAACAGCTGTAATTACTGCATCAATGTAGGACACCTTTTGGTTAGATGTATAATCGCCTTGCAGCTGTACTGCTTTATTAATCAATCAAACTTTATAGTGATCTTTATTCAAATAATTTAGAATCTTCGGGTTGTTCTAAAAATTAAGATTTAACTTTGGTGAAACATTTTACAAATCTGAAATATTATAGAAATGAAGATAATATGCTCTTCCAAAGTAACCCTGGTGGATTACTTTATTTAATTTTGTATAAATATGAAGAGCTGGACATAACATAATATTAAGTATATTGAACAATGTTTTTGTAAAACTCATTTAATGTAATCACATAAGTACATATTGATTCGTTCAGGAGGACAGTGACAATGAACCAGCACTTACCAAACTTTATTTTGTGTTACATTAGATTACACCAAATCTTACAATACACGCAACTAAAAATATTAAATATTTCATATATGTTATACCATTTAAAATTAATGAGTTAGAGACGGATACCTTTATACATAGTTGTCAAGATTAAATAAGTGTAAAACTTTCTTGGCTTTTAAAAGTCATGAGTTCAAACTTCTTGAAGTTTTTACTTAGTCTGCTAAAAGGAATTTGAAATATGTTTTGCTGTTTTGTAATTTCTTATTGTTCTTAATTCCTTATTTCTTCTGCACTTTAAAATTCTGTCAAAATGTGAGATATTAAAAGCTTTACTCAGATATATTTCTCCAAACACACACACACACACACACACACACACACACACACACACACACACACACACACACACACACACACACACAAACTAATTTGTAAAATAATGTTGGGAAACGAACATGATACTTCTATTCAGAAATGGGCGAAATTTGGAATAGATTAAGATAACATGGTCTTGCGTTGATTTTGCCACAAAACAGAAGTATCAGATATGTTTTAGGATTCCATTTGCATTTACTCATCAAAACAGAAACACACGTTAAGGAAGGTTGACGTAAGAGCAGGAAATCACGAAAGTATTGTTCAACGGCTCACAGAGTTTAATACAACACCGGAGTCATGGAAATCTGAGCTTAGAACAGAATTGCAGGAAGAATGCAGAAAAAAAATCTGTTCTCCCAAGTCTAGGAAAAAGAAGACAAGAATGTGTTTATTTTCCAGCTTCAGGTTCATATAATTGTGTTGCTGTTCCACGGACTAATGAACGAGCCACTTACATCTTGTTTAGTGAAATTTAGGCTTCAAACAATCAGCGAAGCATGCACGAAGGAAGAAAGACAAAGAGATGCGAGAATACTAAGTGCTGAACACGGCTGGGAAAACTTCCACAAACAAACAGCTTATTTTGGCGCA
The DNA here is from genome assembly GCA_030765055.1 of Mantis religiosa. Taxonomy (NCBI): domain Eukaryota; kingdom Metazoa; phylum Arthropoda; class Insecta; order Mantodea; family Mantidae; genus Mantis; species Mantis religiosa. Next base: position 114,222,331 of record CM060950.1, read on the forward strand.
TCTTAGTTACCAAGTGATTTGTTGCTGGTAATATGGCAGCGCTGTAAATTCAGCTCTTCAAGCCGCGATTCCTGAATAATTATGAGGGTATGATTGTTGCGAGGTGTAGTGAGTGTTTGTAGGGTAACACTTAGGTTTTCCCATGCACGCACCGAAGCATGCAGAGGAACTTGGGTCAGCTCGCCTCACACTGTGATAGCTTTGCTAGAATTAGCGAATCGAATACACTCAGACAGGTAATTAGGCTGCACTTCTTTCTTTGTGCTACGTCTGCTCTTCAGTGATTGGAACAACTTTCCTTTTCCCTGACAGCAAAAACCTTCACCATGCACATCAAGTCTTAACTACCATTTGGGGTGAAATAAGGGTGACTGCAGCAAATGTAGAATCTTTTATATAATTACACTGTGTTAATAATTATGTTGATGTTTGAACCATATAATAAAGGAATTTATTTTAATTTAATTATAGTAACAATTGTCCGAATGTTATATGCTGAATCTATTTAACTTACACAGGTATCCGCAATAAACAATAAACAGATTTTTTCTCTCTCTCAATCTCAAAACAGCATTGACAGCAATTTTATAACTGTAGAAAACGCTCCAGTCCGTGTCCTTTTTTCAAATGGTAGCACCAAATGTACTAAGCATTGCTGTAGATTTTTATTTAATTTACATCCAACGTTAAGTCATATCGGACGATGAATGGAATGGGTGAAATGATGCTCAAAGGAGCCCAGGGCCCATATAGCTTAGAGTTACCCGACATTCGTCTTTCAGGATAAGGGAAAACCCCGGAAAAACCCTATCCAGGTAACTCACCCTGACCGAGATTCGAACTCGAGACCTCTTGAACGTGAGGCAGACAAGCTACCACCACGCTACCGAGACGGGCAAGCATTGCTGTAGAATTGTTCAATGGCTGAGTCATAATTTCATACAACTGTGCTAGCCAACAGGATGCACATATTGCGCATGCGTGAAGTCACTTCATCTTAACCAGAAGGCGTGATTTCCCATTAATAAATGTGCCCCCTACGTATTAGCACTTGTACCTGGTGATTCAGCGCGTTTATATTAACCAGCCATCACTCTTAGCGAGCAGTTTCCCAATATTGTACCTCGTACAATACACAAACTTCATCGGTGAATTTGAAAACATATTCAAAACTCAACACGTTTTTAAGATTTCGGAAAGTATAAAAATGTTTGAGTTTGGTCACTGCATTATCGTAATGTTCACACAAATTAATAAAATATGTATGATACATTTGTATATATAAAAGTTTTATTGCATACTGCGTCAAATTGAACTTGTGTTACTTAAAATGTATTTAATGTTATGCATTTAGGGTTAATTTTCGTAAAGTTTGTTAGATTTATACAGACTGTGCTTTGGGATATGTCAATGACTGCCTAATTGTCCGTCAACCCTTTTGTTGAACACCCCGGGTGTTGGGTGGGTCTTGAATAAGCGAAATGTTTACTACCCCCCATAAAACATTCTAACATTTAATGAAAACGAGACAATTCGACACAGTACAAAGAAAAATAGTGCGCATAACTAGTAAGAATGTATCTTTATAGCAATATTTCCGAAATTATTCACCCGTGCTATCAAATGCCAATTTCCATATTAGTATTTGTCAAAACTTAAACAAATCTTAATTGTTATGATTTCTAGCGATGTTTAAATGAAGGCTGCTATTTACAAAACAGCAGTGAAATTGTTTCCAAATGTTTTTCATAAAGTTGCCTTTGAAATGCATTAGCGTTCCTTGAAATAACACCAGCTAGTCTTTCTCATTAGTATCATCTTAAAATCTCCCTTGTTTATCATCAAAGGCATTACAAGACAATTAACGCGACAATACCGTGAAGGAATATTTATAAACCTTGCAACTATTAGAGCAATCAGCATGAACAGATGGTTAACAGCAGCCGTCAACATTGGCACCTACCCCAAAAAGAAGCGCGAGCTCATAAGAATGGACCCTCTGTCATACTGACTGATATATTTTTCTGGAAGTGTGCCATCTCTGGGCCCCAAAGTAGTGATGAGCACATGTGCCTTGTGTTGGGCAATTATTAGTTATGCGTTATAAGCCTAGACCTTCATTTGGCACAAATCCTTGTGTCGGCTACCCTGACACGTACAAAAGAAAGCTACTGGCACGTTTCAACGCTGCATTTAATGTCCACCGTTCAGGTTTTATGAAGGACTCACTCTTGCTTGACAGTTTGGAGAGTCACGTTTGTTAAAATGCAAGTGTTTTAGCGTTTATTGCCTGAGTAAAATAGCTGCATATACATGCAAAAGAGAGAATGCACTTCCAATTTGATTTAACTCGCACATATTTCTATGAGCTTTTAATGTCTTTATGAAGGCATGACATACATAATGCAGCAAACTTCTGCATAATTTTCTCTTTTTGTTACCCGTAAATTTTATTTCTTCCGTTTCCTTTCTGTAGGCTTTATATTCCATGCTATAACTAGCAAGTTAATTAACACATTATAATGTTATTACGGCATGAGTGACAACTGACTCAACATAAACTGCATGAGCTTTGCAAGATCATGAAAATTACCCTGTCTGGACGCCCATCATCTTTGTGTACACCTGTGTACATTAAATAGGCTTGTAAAAGTAAACATTTCATTCAGAGTTGTATTGAACACTTTTCAGATTTATAGCTATAATGGGCGTGAAACAATTGAAGTTACGTATATCTTTCGTTATAAAAGGTGTTCGATGTAAAGTTCCTCATTAAGCCTAAAAGACTTTTTTGGTTGTTGTAATTTACGTCCTCCAACGTTAAGTCATATCGGACGATGAATGGAATGGGTGAAATGATGCTCAAATGTGCCCAGGGTCCATGGAGCTTACAGTTACCCGACATTCGTCTTTAAGGATAAGGGAAAACCCTGGAAAAACCTTATCCAGGTAACTCAGCCTGACCAAGATTCGAACTCGGGACCTCTTGAACGTGAGGCAGACATGCTACCATCTACGCTACCGAGGCGGACCTAAAAGACTGGCAGTTTTAAACACACAATTGAACAGTCGGAAAATTTCAGCAGCAGAAATATTGGATAATCAAGATATTAATTTTATGCAATGTATTGTTACAAATATTATCTCTAAAATTTACAAACAAGCAGCACGGCCTTATCGAGCTGGAGTAGATAGGGATTATAGATCCATTTAAGTATCTGCAGAGTGAGGCATGAGACAGAAGCTTCTGTCCACCCCGAAAATAATTATTAGGTATGATTTGATTGATTATATTAAATATACACGGGTAAACATGTGTCTTTTTATGTGCTTTTTCGACTTCATTATAATACCAGTTTCAATCATCCATTCTATCAGCCCACGCAACTTCGAATTTACTGATTCTGTATATACAGTTAACAAAAGATCTGTACTCACTCCGGAAGACATTAGTAGTTCTAAACATTCTGCCCTTCGTCATGCAATTTCACTTGAGTTGTCAAGCATAAGTTTACGAAGAATTATTCATAAGGACTTGTGCATCTTCAATAGATGCTAATAAATAAACCATGTGACCTTATACTAACGTTAATTGGATCTCATAAACCTAACGAAGGCTTTTCCCACTATATTCTAATGAGTGAAGCTTATTTTCATCTCTTGTGATACGTTAATAAACATAACTTTCGAGGGTAGTCAGGTAATTCTAACGGCGTGCATGGAGAGCCACTGCATACTCACAGTTACTGGATTGCAATAGAATTATTTGGTACCGTTGATTCTACTGTTACTGTAAGATTTCAGATGTATGTTTTAATAATTATCAAAGGAGGTAATTTCCCACAAATCGCTGATAGCTTTCTCATAGAGACACGTATTATAAACTGGATACTGCATCATTCACATGATTAGATGTTCGATAGATGTCGAACATTTATTTTCAAACCACATTCTCCAGACTTTGAGATTTTACTGCCTGCAAAATCTTGATCTGGTGTTCAAAACTCCACCTCCATAGAATATCGAATAACTTAAAAAATGTCCCATAGGGTCCAAGAATTTGTATAAATATTTTGCATTACATTAAGAACAAACGCTATAGACTTGAAGAATGTGTGCAAGAAATGTAGTGTTCAGAAGAAATAGTTTCATGTGATAGAGGTAAATGGTATTGTGTATACTGTAAATTTAAAGTCGTGTTATTATTCATAATGAAGGTTTTAAAATCACCCTTTTCACTGGCTCACGTTGTAGGTACCATCACCTTATAAATACTTCCACCTGCAACGCACCTGTTTTAATGATCCTTAGACCATTTATTGGTTATTTATTCCCTACACCATATGTTATGAAAATCATAAATTCTGGACAACAGGATGTGTCTTACGTGTGAATCATGAGTGCATCATCGCTTTGCAAAGTCGGTGCTGTTTATGACTCAAGAAGTTGCACTAAAAGGAGTGGCTTGCATACATTGTGAAGGTGAGAATGCAACGACATTTGTGGGTGTTCAAATGTCACCCTAATGTAGTTATAGTTTACTTTAATGACTTCGATGACAATCCTAGTTGATGGCAGTGACAATGCAGGTCATTAGCATGATTTACTTTTGCGCCTGCCCAAACCCGCCTGCACTCTGGTTGCAAGAGTGGACCTGAATGGTTCATAAATGCTGCATATCACTGCCGAAACCCCACATATTTGAAATCGATCTCACCATATCCGGACGTCAGTTAAAATCATCTAGCGTGAGGATGCACACAGTTACAGGAATAGAGACATTGCGATGGAAGTTATGGATTTATGAATGCCAGTTATTTAGTTACTATCTCTGAAAATAGGCTGAAGCCGACTACATCCACAAGGATAATTGCCACTCTGTGAATAAGACATTCTTTGGTCATAATAAAGCTTCTTAGAAATCATCCACATATATAGTGTCATTATATGAAGCCAGCATGGAATTGGCCTTAAATATTACGCTTAGAAAAAAATCTTCAATATGTTAATGTTGATACCCACTTAAACAACATACAAAGCTGCAAATTTCTTTTCAAAATTATGAAAAAATCATACATAAAGAATTTTGTAGGAGTTGTGTTGAACATGTAACTAAGCTGTTATCTGAAACAAAATATTAACTCTGTAACCAAAACCATTGCTTATCTAACGAACTTTCAAAACAAACCCCTTTATCAAATGTTTTAACAGCGTAATATATGGCTTTTATAAAGGTCCTGACGTAATGTTTCTTTACATCTGTTAACACATTTTATGAAAAGATAAAGCAAACACGACAAAGAAAGCTGGTAATTGTAATATGAAATAAACGTTTAATTTTACAAATTATATTTATCGATTACCTTTTGCATTCATTTTGCATTACCACAAAAATAAGGTTATTTCTATTCTTTACACATATATGGACACATGCTGGACTTAAAGTTCTGTTCTGTTTTAAGAGTAGAACTGTATAATATATTATCCATTCAGAGCATAGCCATTGACAGTTATCCATTGATATTCTTAGCAATCTACTCTTTCATAATATACTTCCTTTCTTAGCTTCAGTTTAAGTATTCACTAAGTATTCATTAAGTTTGAGGTAAAGGAATAGTATTCTAGATTTGAATATTACTTCTATAATTTAAAAGCCTCCCTTTGTTTATATAAAATGGTCATAGGCTAATGCTAAAAACACTGCGATATAGAACATTTAGTGATGTTTTGGGGCAGAGAGGGGGGGAGGGCGAGAAAGAAAGAGAAACTAAATTATGACTTCACACTGCCAAACGTATAAGCAATTGTTACCTAAGGCAACTGGTGTTGGTTCCAAGAAGTTATTAGATACAAGAAATTGGAAAACAAAAGAAAAAACGCGGACTGAAGGGAATCATGTCTAATAGTTAGCTACATCGCCAGAGAAAGCACATTCAACAAATATGCTTCCTGAATCCCTCTGAAGAAACTAGAAATGTAGTATCGAAAGGAAAAGAAATACATTCCAAACACAAACCTTTATGAAACCAAATGATAGACTCAACAATAAGACAAGGATTTGGGTCCACATTTCTGTAGATATAATAAGTCTGAAACGATCAGAATTAAAAATTGCACGTTACTTCTTCACTCAGGTAAGATAAATTGATTACATGCTATGCCAGATGAATAGGCGCTCAGTTTATGCAGACCACAGATTATAATATTATTCCAAAACATCGCCCCAAAAACAAATTCTGTAGCTGTGCTTCTTGTTAACATTTGTATTTATTTCTGTACCTAATCAGCAATCATTGTTAAATATTGCACAAATATAATTAATATGCAAACCCTTGAAAGAGCTTTCTGACTTAGGTGGTAGCACATATTCTCCCTTTCGAGCAGGTCATATACATGTGACAATGTGATTTGTAAATGAAAAACACAGACCGAAAGGAGATGTTTTAAATCTTGATAAACTTTTTATTTTCACCTTACTTTATTTTCTCTTAATACATTATCATCGAGACAGAGACTTTCAAACAATACTGATTTTGATACAATGCTTACGAAACATCGAGTTACATTGGATGCTCTTGAAGAGCCTTTAATTATTTCTTAACTGCATGGAGGCGAATGCCCCAAACATTACCTATAACTCTTTCAAGACTAATGAATATGTACCAAATGTCTGAGCATTGAATGAATAAACATTACAAAGCGATTAACTTATAAGTTATTTGTAACTCTCAAACACACAGAAATATTGGATTCAAGGCTCAACGCACGAAAGAAAAGGGCTGAAACAGTTAAAACTATTATGTAGATTTTGCAGCCATGCTTTAACTTCTGAACACTCGAACACCATTATATCATTGAGCAGTTTCTAAAATAAATTATATTTTAAGTCTACTGGACGCGACCTATGGAACGGATGTTAGACATTTCAAGGTTAGATAAAAATAGTACTCCTACATGCGGCTTTCATAGCAAAATTAGAATCTACATTTAAAATTCTCTATGCGACACCTACTTCACTAATCAATCGATTCGATACTTTTATAGCTAGCTATACCATCCTATTTACTTGATTTTGACACTGGATCCCTGTGATAGCTAGATAGTACGATCATTGGGAGGTTTCGGAGGTTAGTAGCAATGAAGTAAAGGTTTATATAACATCGTATAGAAAACTACTACAGTTCTAGCAGAACGGTGTAATGTCTTTTAGGAAGGCTTTAATTTAGTGTGACTTGTGTCCTTTAAACCAATTTTCCACCGATTATGGAGCCTTTGTCTATCAATGCAAACTGGCCGTACAAAGGGCAGGAAAGACGGAACTAAGGCACTTTTTCTGCTTAAAAGTTGCATAAAATGACCTCGAACCGAATGATTTACATGGATGGCAATTAAAAAATAGGTTACCTGTCATTTGCTTACTTTCCTTTAAGCGAGCAAGATGTACCGCAGTAACGTGTACGACTCGCATTCGGGAAGTTGACCACGCACTAATTTGTGTTTTTCGTGGTTTACCCATGTCACTCAGGTTTACATCCATATCACCCTTATTTCTCCACATGTGCTCTCAAGCTCGGATGACAGATGGCGCGGAGCTTACACATGGTAGTTCTGTTATCGTCGCTGGACGGCGCTGTGTTCGCTGTCTCTCCAGCGGGACGCATGTCGACAACGGAACAGTGGTGTTGGTGGCTGCGCTGTGTGTCCTGGCGCCGGAATGAAGAAATCAGCATTAGTTAGGGACTCCCCGCGTCTCGCAGACGGTCTACCTATGACCCTGTGGCCTCCCGCGGTTCCCTCACTTCGTCCCTCCCTCCTGGGGTGTTGCAACAGATTCACATAGAGGTCGCAGTAAGCGAGTATCCCCCTCCGTCGTTCAGCTTGTGCCCTTTATTTTTTACTTTCACTTGAGAGGATTGCGTTAGGGTAAACAAACTGTAAATATCTCTCCTATTTTTTTATGTTTTTATGAAACAAATGTTATGCAACAAGAGGTATTAGAGTTCCTGGTAGGTTTGATTATTTAAAATTCGACAGGACTCGATAAAATTCGACATATCAACTTTAAGTAGGCATAGTTCATGTGTACGTGCCATTTGGTTTGAGCATTATACGTATTTTAGTTATCGTGGGAAATAGTATGGCTGAAAAGGCAAGAGTGGCGTAGGAAACAAGTTACTCATGTGTTAATGTTTTAACATAACAGAAAAATCAGCTGGTTTTCTAGGCATTATGATATACACAGAGAGAGGAAGAAGAAAGGAAAGACAAAGTGACAGGTGAGAAAAAGGGAGGCAGGGAGGGGAGGAGAAAGAAAAATATCTCAATCCTAACTCGAGGTAACTTCTGGTTCTATTTGTATGAAATAGGTAAATATGCATTTTATTCACCGAATGCACAAACATGAGCAATTATCCTTTCTCTCGGCATTTAAAACGTTTTTAACTAAAGGTATCCTGCGTATCTACTTTTACTCTCTTTTTTGTTTTAGAAACGTTTTACCATGCTAAGGAATAATCTTGAACGGGATTAACCCCAGCACTCCGTTATTTCCTAAACAATGGTCTTTAAGAACTATTCAGGCTCAATTGACTGCGGCATGAGGGTCAGTGTTTGACCTCAGAGGCCACGGGATTGACCCCAAGAAGATCCTGCTACTTGAAACATGAGTCATCGTGATTTACTTGGCCAATTACAAAAGAATGTCTCATGTACATTTTTCCTTTAGAAATTAAGCGCGTCTTGTGTACGCTTTTCCATTAACCAAGCCTTCAAATCTCTACACGCCTATAACATAGCATGCTGTTCTCGCTGCGATGCTTCGAGCGAGATTCAACGACATTTAGATGGGAGATTATTAAGTTATACAGTAAATACTACTCTAAGAAGGCCTAAGGTCACTTACGCACTGACAGCACGTTCAATAACCCGAAAAACAAACAAAAGCCTTCACGTAGGCTTTGTAAGATGTATTAGATACCTAGAATTCAATGCTGTTAATAGCAGAGTTTGTGTAAACTGTTCCCAGAGAAAAAGCATTTTACAACCAGGAATTATCATTAAATCTGATTACATGCTGAAGATTTAGCAGATACAAACTGCGTTACTTTACTTTAGCATTTGTTTATTCTTAAAGGAAATATACCTACCGATGTTTCAATGAGTAATACACCATTCAACAATAAATGTGCTTAATGGTGCGGAAAAAGACCGTTTAATGTATCTGTATATAACATAAAATTCACTTCTATGCAGTGGTGTCGCATTAAATAGATACAAACCATTACAGAAGAGAACGTTCCATGGTATAAGTTGCACTTGCGTTCACTTGAAATGAGGTGTAAAGAGCCATTCTTAGTATAATGTACATTCTTGAACACTCAATCAAGGTTGTGAAGAAACATTTCCAGTTTAAGCTCTGAGGCCTGAGGAAAGCTGAGGATCTAAGAGCTAAACCTTGGTAAACTCTTAAGCACAATCATTTAGGTACAGTCCATTTTATAAATACACTGACATTGCAACTAAGATGTTCACAGCATTAAAATGAAATCGGCTACTATCACGTGATTTACTCCACGTAGTAAAGACATTTTGATGTTTCTTACTGACTAAAGTTGAATGTGAATCAATTCCAATTGGATGGAAATGGGGTAACAATTAAATCTACTCTAGCTAATGAAGGGTACGACAGCCAATTCGTAATAGAAAGAGAGTGGTTTTAACGGAAGAGAACTTCAGATAAATTTGAGGCAAGTTTAGAAAGCTCTTCAATTAAATCCCTACGTCGTCTGCATGAAGAAGTCTGCGATGCAAGATGATCACCGCATGCATCGACTAAATTTGATGTTGAAATATTGTGTACATATAAATGCAAATGACAGCGACATTACAGAATGAAATAATGGGCATCCGAGTATAAAAATCCTGCACATTCATGTTCAAAGTGAACAATGATTATTTTGTGTATTTATTACAAATTTCACAAATAAAATCTCGAATGTCTTTATGGTCGCAGAGGAAGGATTATTTCTGTCTAGTCAGTACACAGAAAAGTTTTCTCTTCTGTCTAATGCAATCGAACTTATAATAGCTTCAAGCAAACAAATCTTGCAATGTTGACCGGAATTCCAATAGCAATCTAGCGCAATGGTTCAGAGTTCGAGCCCGGGTTAGGGCGTGACCGTATTGCTTCACCTCAAGGAGAACGGCTACCAACACGCTATTCAATTCATGTGACATTATGTCACTGTATGATTCTGCTCAGCAATTAGCACATGAAGAAATTCACATACCGTGGGATATGAGACCATTGTTATATTGGTAACTACCGCTATGTGCGTGGTTGGAATGAATGATTTCTACCTATTGGTATTTCCTTTCTCAGACTGGAGTCTCATTAACGAGGTTTTTCTTGAGTGGTTGTATAGCTTGATTCTAGAATAATAGGTTACTGTGTTGTATATAACTGCTTATTTTAATGAATAACGGAGAGCAAATCATTATCAAAAAAATAAGCTGGAACCTCATCTGTAGTCTTTGTGAGATCCATTTCAGCGAGAGAGTGGTAAACCTAATGCTAAATCGTTAACTGCTTGGTGACAGTTGAACGCAGGTGTGAGAGGCCAATGACTTTTGGCCAGTTTTCTCCCATTATCTCACTTATTCTGCTTTCACAGAAATTGCCGTATCGAAGATAAGTGGAAACTAAATACTAATAGCGCAAAGAAATTTAGACCTTTCAGTCGTTGACGCTATTCGGTACTTGTTTTTCAACTGGAAGTGAATCTCCAGAAAAACTTGCAAATATTCCAGAGGTGTCCAGTATTCCATCAAGCTTCAGGGTTGATCTGTATCTACCGGTTTTACAGATCGTATTTTTGTACGATTTGATACCACGATTTAAGGACAAGAAATTAATAGTCAATATGTGATGAACACTGTTTCTCTGAGCTAATATGGCTTTAGTGAGAAAAAATACCTTATAAATTGAAAGGAAAACATTTCTGCTTATTCTGGCTATTACTTGAATTATATACCTTTAGTAAATGTTGAAATGGCTCTAGTGGCTTTTTGTAGCGTATTCTAATTTCAATATTGTGCAATATTTCTCAAGGATCAGTTCACACAAGGATAGTTGTCCGGTTCAAAAGGAAGTTATTCTCATAGTTGTGCTGCAGTTTACCCTCTGCAGCAGTTATACATAGTTGTAAGTTTCTAATTTATTTGTGAATCTTTAGTGCAGTTACTGAGATTTTGACCTATGAGCGAGCAGGTCTTTTACGTGGTAGTTATTGATAAAATTTAGTTAAACAGTATTGATGAGAAGCTGAGCTGGCCAAAGCACCACATCGGCGGTCGGCACGATATTGCCATGTCACGTGGTGGCCCCAATTTGATCCCGAATGGCTGGTTGCCACATTATTCGCCTCTAAAAACTCACGTCTCTAAAGCCCACATTATCCATTTCACACAAGCATCTCCAATCGCGAGAGCTAATAGGCACGCTCAAGAGGAATGCTTCACTCGTCACTATAAACAAAGACGCGAGCGACAACGTTCCACATGAATCCTAGCATAAAGGTCCGTCAAATCATAAGATTTTAGCATCGCATCTTAATTGCATTCCCCCAAGAAACTTCCTCTAAGAGGCCCTTTTTCATTTAGACGTCAGCAACTGTCGGCATGCGTCTTAATACCTTGCTCATTTCCGTCTTTGTGAATATGTTAAACTGAGCACTGCTATTGTTAAAGAAAAACGTGGTTCCTTACCTCCTTGTACACGACTACGCCCATCATTCTCACTAAATTGAAACATAAGCGTAACGTAGCTTGTGACTAACTGCATTTTTTACGAGGATATTTATTTAGCATTATAACTATGTTTTGTTGGTTGCCACATTCCCTTTTACTTCTCTTCTTTTGGCAAGAAAGACGCTAACAATGCAAAAGATTGAAAATATTTACGATCGACCTTTGTCTTCCAGGTAATGATACAATTTTAACAGTCTAAACTTGCTAGATAGGTGATACCTACAATTTTTACTTTGACTACTAAGTATGGTAAGTAGGGCAATTACTCAATTCCAAAAATTCGATACCTAGATTTCACCGACAATACATGTTTAAAGACTCCCAAATGCAAAAAGGTAGCATTTTTAGTAAGGTGTGTGCGTTTGCGTATACGCGCGTGATGCAACACAAGATGTTCAAGAAAGTCTTTCTTCAGACTACACTTTAAATGAAATATTTTGGGAGACATTTTATTTTATCAAAGACGGCTCTAACAATTAGTACTGAAGTTCCATATGTTTATTATATTTTCATGCCAAATTAAATGTATAATTTGAATCTTTTGGGAATGTCCTCAGAAAACTCCAGTTTGAATGTCATTTGCATAACTGGTAAATTGTAAGACCTTAAAATCTGATGCGCAGGAAATTTAGATCTCCTTAAATCTACTTCTTTTGTGTAAAGTGAACTGCTTTCAAGATATTCCTTGTTTGTTTTAATTTTCCAACACTTTCAGATTTCTGAATTCGGAGGAGTCATTCGTTCTTGTTTTTTTTTTTTTTTTTTTTTTTTTTTGCATGCGCTGCAAAAGAATGGGTTGTCAAAGCTATCATAATTGGGGCCCTTAAATCAGTTTATCGTCGCTTAAGTCTATTGTATTCTCCTCCTACAAGAAAATATTATAGGTAAATCTTGATTAATATGAGGTATGTAGATGAGAAGTATTTTTAAGATTAGTTTGCACAGGCGTGAGTAGAGAAATTCATGTGAGTGTTCAGATAATTTTTTTTTGACCTCGCAAATAATCGTGATGTAAAGCGTGTCTGTCAAGCCTGAGTTCGAAATTTGGATGGTGTGAATTGCATGAATGCGGTCTTCTGTCACCTTCAGTTTTCGTTATTTTAAACAGACAAATACCGGGAAACATTCAGCTAGCTGGATCTGGTGTGTTTCTATGTATATTATAAATCGAAACAATTGAATAACGAGGACAGATCCGCCAGTTCAAGGTGTGTGAAAAAATAGCCCTTCTTAAAAATATTCACCTACCGAGCTATACCTGGCAGTGTTGCGCCTGTGATAGATTGGAATGTACACATATGCTGAACTTCCAAATATGTGATGTTGCAACTCGGTGCAGTAAAGGTGATTGACATTTCCAAAATTGTGAAAAGCTTAACAAATTTGTACTAGAAAGTTTGTTTCTCCCTATAGTTTCTAACCACCCTTAAGTAGAGAGTATTCAATTGTCTTATTCTGCTTAAAATACCTTCTGGCTGTATTTTTCTGAGCATATTGTTGAGAACTATCTGATTATTTTGTACTTCTATACAACGCTTAACAAGAATGTTTTGTTACATAAATTGTAAGTTGCAGTGTTGCAAACAACCTGACCTCCAAATTACAAGGTGGAGTTCTTTCGTTATAATTATCATAATTGGAGCATGATATTTCCAGGATTATTTAAGTAATTTCAAACATTTGAACTTATGAATTCAGCAGTTGGATTCAACGACTTTTAAGTTAATATGTGCAAATTGATATAAATGTGCTTGAGTAATTCGATGAAGCAGATTAGATATTAAAATTGAAAGTTTTAGTTTTCCTTCTTTCTTTTGTTTTATTTCTACCATTTCGTTACAGAGAAATGTATTTCTTTATATAACAAAGAGAAGTGTTTTGTAAATCTTGGCTGTGTAGTTATAGATTCCGATAAAGCTGAATTATGTGCACTGGGATGCATTTATCAGTAACGGTATCACATTGGGTTCTTGCAAATGTAAAGAGAGGTTATTTTTTATTATATCCAAAGTGGTCGTTGAACAGCACGAATAGCTTTTAGCTTTCAGATCAAAGGAATAGCTAGTGTTAACAGATTCTCTACTTCCTCTTCTGCAAAATGCAATGCTCAAGTTTTGCATTCCACATAAGCAGGATCATTCACATTTGAAGGCTTAATTCTCACATAAAAATATGAATATGACAAAGCTCTGTCACCCAATGTGTCTCGTAACTTCGAGCATTTCTGCAATTTTCATGCATATTAAAAAAGCTCGTATTTGCTTACTTCATATTGGAACATTGACATTCTCTAGAGTTTGTCACAGAATTTAAATGGTATATGTACATACGTTGCCACATGTTTGGAACGCCTGTGCTATTTCCTCTGAAACGGCCGTTTAAAACAGATGAACAGATACTTTGCTAAATGCTTTGTAGAAAACCGTCGTAGTAGTAGTAGTAGTAGCTTTATTTCGACTCAGCGTAAGACATTCTTTTGTGATATTTAGCAAGAATTCCATTTCCTCAGCTTGATTAGTTTGTCGTATCAATTCGGTTACACATTTGCTCAAGCCTAATCTTGCAACATCAAACTAAAGAAGACTAATAAACCATAACTCAATGGCAATGTTTAAGTCTAAAACTCTGAAACTGAAAAAAAAAAATGCTAAACAACTCTAAAAAAATAAACGCAGTGAGCATCAAGTTTAAGTATTGATTAAAGGGAGGCAGGTGCTTCCTAAGTAGTCTTTCTTGGAGAGAGACCTAGTTTCAAACTTGCTGGGAACCGAAGATTAGCAAGATTAAATTGTAACCAGAATTTTGCCTTTAAAGAGAAATACAGATATCAAAGAAGATCTTGAAATTGAGCTAATCCTATTTTAGGAGTTAATACGAAAATTCAAAGCTGAGCAGATCCTCTGTAGATCAAAGTAAGTTCATAAGGCTGCGATGTACGTACTCTTTTCTCAGAATGTGTAGAAGATAGAAAATCTCACGAGGTACCAAGCTGATTAGACATTAGAGCTGCAATGGAAAGCCTTAAATGCGGTGCACGGCTCAACCAACCGCAAAATATATTTTCTCTATGCTTGTGGCGTTATCCCTGGCTGTATAATATTGGCTTCCAGTCTTGGGTCATTCACCTCTGCAACCAGGATTAGATACTTCAAACTAAAATGTTAGTATACGGTATCGTTTGTAATAGATTTCCGAATAAGCAGTTAGATAAAAAGAACATACGTAGCTTAAAGAAACAATACAATTAATTATATTTGCAACTGTAAACAAAGAAAGGCGCTCAAAAATGGCATCCCTCTATTTAAAGTATTTGGGTGGCTCACTGGTTTACGGTTGGTCTACTGATCCCAAGGTCACGGGTTCAAACCCAGTTCAGGCCGATAACACTGGACAACAGCCAAAAAGTTACGGAAACAAAATAAGCAAATTCTGGCTAATTTTGTACTTCTAATGACAAATATAACAGTAAAAATAGCTGCTGTGATCTGGTTTCACTGTATAGCATATGTCTCGGATTACCCTTCTCAGAAGAAAGCACCAGCAGTTTCTCTGACAGGGTTAAAGCAAACTTCTTTCACAGGGGAGTTAGGGATAGATGTATGGCTCTGAGGGTTTGTGTTTGCTTGTAAAAGACTTTGGTTTAGTCAGACACAAGAGGTTGTGAGTGGTGACCGGTTTTTGTCTGTAATGTGAAGTAAATTCATAAAATTGTTGTAGAGCTGTGCATAACCATATATGTCTCTCTTTTGTCAGAAGGCTCATTTTTATTTCTGCATAGTGCTAAATCTGTGACAGAAATTAATATGCCACGTAAGCGTATAAATAGTGCTGATAGTTTTTGTTATATTTTTGGGAAAGTGACTTTTGCAAACCAAAAGCGAAATATAACTCCACTTATAAAAAAAACCATACCATTTGTATTTTGGATGCAAAATCGGGGGACCAAGATAAAAGCTGGGCCACCCATGTTTGTTGCAATGCCTGTTCTGCAAATCTTGGTAAATAGCTAAAAGGAAAGAAGAGATCAATGCCCTTTGCTGTACCCATGATTTGGAGGGAACAAACCGACCATGTAAATGATTGTTATTTCTGCATGTGAAGTTCATTTCAAAGAAGAAAAGATCGACTGTGAATTACCCAAATATACCTTCAGCTATTCGTCTAGTGCCTCACTCCAAAGAACTCCCTATTCCACTTCCACCTGAGTCCTATACCATTGATTCTGATGACGAACCTAAATCCAGCACTTCAGAAGACAAAGCTTCAACATCCAATGATCCTTATTTCAACATTCAGTCTCTATCCCACTTTCATAGAATGAACTCAAAGTGAGCTAAATGATCTTGTCCGAGACTTGCAACTTTCAAAGACTAAAGCAGAGCTGCTAGCATCTCGACTCAGGCAGTTTAATTATCTCGCAGAAAATGTGAAGGTGTCTGCTTTTAGAACACGGCAGAAACCTTTGGGAAAATTTTTTCAAAGTAAATAATAACATTATATATTGTAATGATGTGCAAGCCTTAATGGAAGCCATAAATATCCAACACACACCAGAACAATGGAGGCTATTTTTAGATGCTTCTACACTGAGCCTTAAAGCTGTGTTACTGCACAACGGAAACATTATGCCTTCAGTTCCAATAGGTTACGCAGTCCATATGAAAGAGACATGAAAATATGAGAGATATTTTAAATTGCATTAATTATGGCAAATATAACTGGCAAGTAATGTTGTGATTTACAGATGGTTGCAATACTTCTTGGCTTACAACAAGGATTTACAGAATATTGTTTCCTATACGAATGGGACAGCCGGGAAAAAACTTCTCACCACAAAAGCAAAGACTGGCCTCTTCGATCAACTTTGGAACCAGGAACAATGAACATAAATTAGCACCCATTGATTGAATTTAGGAAAATGTTGCTGCCTCCTTTACACATAAAACTGGGACTATTGAAAAGAATCGTAAAGACACTGGATCGTGATGGACCAGCGTTCGGATACTAACTCTCAAAATGTCCAAGGATAAGTACAGCTAAAATTAAAGAAGGAATTTTCATAGGACCCCAAGTCAGAGAACTCTTTTCTGATCAACATTTTGATAGACTTCTGACAAGAAACGAACATGCTGCTTGGGAATCTTTCAGAGAGGCCGCTCAAATTTCCTACGAGACTATCGTGCACCAAACTATAGGGAAATAGTTCCTGATGAACATGGAGAGCACATTCACCAAACAATTTCAACATTCGAAAGACGTTACCAGGGTAAATGGAGTACATCTATGTTAGCAGATTATTGCTAGTTGGTGGTAAGGGAGGCTCCCGAGGTCCAGTATAGCAGACAAGCTTAAAGGGGGCGCCTGGAGTTAAGGTAAACCCAGCCAAAATAGTACCACGTTTAGGAAAATGCAATTTTTTCTATTGATTTCTTTCTCAAATTACAAGAAAACTAGACCACATCTGACAATTTTATTGCAATATTTGTATTCACTATGAAAAAATGTATTGAATTCCAGTGTTTACATTTCCGTAACAGAAAAAAAGGTTAAATGTTGCTGTCCAGCGTAATTCTTATGTGTGCTTAAAATGACAACCTGTATCTCAGTACATTTACTACACGTTAAAAGAACTTCAGCGGAAATAATTTCCGGCACGCCGGGGCCCTCATTTGATCCTGGCAACACTGTATTTCTACTTAGATCAATAATTTTGAAAGTAATGCTTTGGAATTATAAATGCTGTTGAAAACAAACGTGCTACTCCACTAGTTGAATACCACCTGTTGAACCTAATTTAAGTGGGAGTCAGAATGGATAAAGAAAAATTAAGATACTTTTCAGTTTAGCACTAGGCATTTTGGAGAAGAAAGAAGAGGAGAGAATCTCCAAATAATTTTCTAGATTACTTGATTATGACAATTATTTGTATAAAGTAAAAAATAACCTAATTCTGACTGATACGAAATGTCGAAGGAATTATATGTACACAAGAACACTGACTTTTAGAACGAAAGATATTAATAAATTGAGGTTATGATTAATCAATGAAAAGTTTGTTTGAGGACGAAGGCTTTCATGAACGGCGTATGTTTAACCAATGTTCTTGTTGTTTAAGACTGCTGTTGAAAGCTAAATCGGAATCGGATAGACTGCTCGAGACACAAATAAAGTTTGAGGAAAGAGAAGAGACGTTCTGTACAATCACAAATTACAAAGGGGAATTTAATAAAAAATAGAAATAAATAAACCAATTATGATTCTTTTAGAAGAAATATACAAGAGTTTCTAATTCAAATTATGAATGAAACTTGAATAGATTGTAGAGAGTATCGAGGTTAATCTAAATGAGAAATACTAGGAGTTCGAAAGTTCGCAAGAGGGAGTTAAAACCCTTTTGACTTTTCTGTTCACTTGAAACTACAACAATCAAATTATAATTTGATAAATTATATGTATTTCACAAAGTATTGTATTTCCTAAAGTGATTAATGAATAAATCGCTACCAATAAGCGTTATAATATATTGTTTATGTACTAGAAAACAATTTACATTTTGGGAGGTTCTAATTCTCTTCCAAATGCTTTCGAAACTTTCACGACATTATATCGTATATTCTGAAAATTGTCATATTCTGATTCATGAAAGAAAGATATCCAGATAAATCCAGGTGAGAACTGATGCATATTGTCCAGTAATAATGTTTGCCTTTGTGTAAAAGCTCCAGCAAGCAAAAATGGACGAAATACAGTTAATGCCAATACTTTTGAGAATATTGTCTTCCTAAATACACTGTCTGCCATTCTGTGTATAAAAGCTAAAGATAATTGATCGAAAAATCCACTTTTATTAATGCCAGTTAACACATTTATATTACTGCATACATAGAAAGCTAGCTACATGTTCGGAAGATTCAATACAAAAATCATATCGGATACGTGTTGTCATCAGGCAGCCAAATTTCCACATTGTTCATAACCAGAAGGACTAAAAAATAAAACCGAAATGCTTTGAGTAGCTTTCTTCTGTCCTCATGGAGCTGGCGCTAATGGAGATAATTGCAGCATTTTTAACTTAAAACTCTTATTTGATTTCTAAGGCTAAGGATTAATTAGACAAATGAGGCGAACAATTTAAAAGCGAGCGAGAGAGAGAGAGAGAGAGAGAGAGAGAGAGAGAGAGAGAGAGAGAGAGAGAGAGAGAGAGAGGGGGAGAGGGAGGGAATGAATGAATTCTTGCTAAACATTTTGTGTTTCGAATGTACAGCAATAGCTAAAATGAATGCTAGTAAAATAATTTAAACAGAATAAAAAAATAAATTGGTTTTGCCAAATTTGGTGAAACTATCAAGGGAAAATAATTTATGAACCATACGATCTTCAATCAGTTTCTCTTTCAAAGAGAAGTTTCAGAGCTATTTAGGACTAGCAATTACACTAATAGTAAGCAAATAATTTCGAGTTTTCCTAAAGCAGCTCAGAACGAGTCACAATTGTTTGTTTCTTTGTTAAATTGCCGTTAAGCTTGTTGCCTGCCAGTCTCAGTACGTGTCTAAGCAGACACGAAAGGAGTCGGGTATTTAAACTGTGGCTAAACAAACCCATGTTGTTTTTATACCTGTCAATTTTTTATAATGCGGCGATATAATGAAACACTTATTTTGAAGTTTGCTTTGAACCATCCACTTGTAGTAGTTTGTTTGCTTTCCACTTTGTATGTCCAACGCTTTTTATACGCTTAGCATGCGGACGGCGAGTGATGACTTGACTGATGCACATAATGCGTTCACAAACAGTACCACTCGAATCAGGCAGTAATCTGTTTATCGAGAAACTATCGCATCGCCGCGGGAAAGAAACAAATCCTGCGGCCAATCTAGATAACTCAATAACTATAATTACGTCGCTAGCTTCAAATAGATAATGTGGACGTTCACAAGATGTCATGAAAGAGTGAGACGTAAAAAAGATAAAAGGGCTGCGTGTCTGTCGAATAATGATGCAGGAAATATAGTGACATTGGGCATGAAGCCTGATTTGTCAACTTCATTGGTGTTGTTGTTCTCAATTCTTTTTCAAGCTGACAACATAAGTCATCAAGAAAAAACACTAAGCTAAGGAATTTGCCGCAAAAAATATAGTTTATTGTGTAATTACTTTCTTTTTCTGCTTCTTTTTTACTAAATCCAGTCCATGTAGCAAATATATATCAACTTGAAGCGGGGTTCTCAAAAATCAGTTAGATAAGAATCGATATATTTACCGGTAGAGGGATTCATATAATCTGTTATTTTTTTGTTAATGCTGATATTATAAATCTTTCATTCTTTAATGTTAATATTAAACACAAGAAGTACAGATTTTAGGACAGAAGCTACTTTAGGACGAGATAGAAACGGGTAATATTTATTTCTGTTTATTTTAATTATTCTCACTTATTAAAATATGCTATATCCCAAAGTTAAATTTTACAGCTTCATGACGCATTACCTCAGAAGCCACGGATGAAAACGAACCGATTTTTGTACAATATAGGTAATTCTGAGCACACTAAGGGTTTGGCGAAAAATAAAATTTTGCATATAATAGTAAAGAAATTATACCGATGTTTAAATTCCCATGTTAAAAATCCTGTTACAACAATTGAATTATTAATTAATTTTATGCTATCACGCTTAGCAACCAACAGTTAATTTATTGCTGAGGAAATGGAATTTTAAAGCTTAATGGTTGTCGCATAGGAAAAGTTCCTGTGCTACACAAGTGGTTTATAATATCAGCATTAACACACAAAAAAGTTATATCAATCCGGAAATTATTACTGCTCTGTAGTTTCATTTCTGGATTTGCATTAATATAAGTGTTAATGTTTTAAAAGCAATGCCTTGTTACTGAAATAAGAGAAAGTTCAGCATTGGCATAAAAATAAATATATCATTATAAAATATATATTATATAAAAAATAAATATGTCTTTTTAACATGTAAGGGTTCTGGAGAACTGAACTGAATTTTTGAAGAGTAACTAACAGTAAACTGCACATTTTGACAAGCACGTTATGAAGGTATTAGTACGCCACGGAGAAAATTTGAATTAAAAATTAAAGAAGAGATATGGCGTCACATTCGCCCTACCCAAGTTCTTCACCTCATATAATTCCTTATACACTACTGTATACAGAGATGTTACTCGCCAATAATTTGTGACTAGAAATAATCACAAATAAAGCCCTATATGCTTGGTAGTATACGTGATGCGGAAAAAGAAGCGAACTGTTTGCATATCGTAAGTCAGTTCATGTCACAATTGTATGTTATATTAATTGAAACTGCTAAAGTATATTTAAAGAACTAAAAAATCAAAATGTTTCAGTCTAACGGGTATTCTGAGCGGAGAATTTTCTGGAAAATCTTCGCTTAACATGCTTACATAATTTCTGACTGAAGTATTAAATTTTACTTTTCGTTTCTGAGTTTTACTATTCAGAAACAAAGACACATATGGCTTTATTTTTAAAAAATGCTTTCTTTTGAGTGGTTTGAGTGGCATGGAATATTTCTTCTTAGTTCTATAGATAAAAAACACATAAAGTTCACATCTTCCTCTTGGAAGCAGTTATTGAGAAAATGATACCGAGATATAGGACTATCCTGAAACAAGCACAGACTTTCTGGAGCAGCTAGGCTAATTAAAATTTGCCCCAAGAATTCCAGTGCCCGCTCTAATTAACACGCTGTGTACTTCTGTATGCTAGCAAGTCATTACACACAGAGATCCAATACTCACTACACCGTAACGCGGCAATGTTAAAATCGATAAACGCGCTAACGCATGCCGGTTCATGGTCAGTAGCTACAAGCTGTAAACCACTTCATTAACTCACATAAATTAAAAGCAATGTGCAGCAGAAACTCTCAGTTCAAACTCTCTGACAATCTCAAGGGGAATTCCATGCAATATCTGCACGATGTAGAGTGAAGGGCGCAGTGATTCGTAAAAAGCAATTGGTTCGATTGTAATGTCACAGGCATACTACCATAAATCAGAAATAGCCATATAGTACGTAACTTAACAGACGGCAGTTCATATTTAAAATACACACATATACATGAATAACACACATTGCGAGTTTCAAAATATAAGCTGTAGTCGGGACGATGCTTCTCCCGGTAGTAATTCACAGGTGTCCAATATAATATGTTACTCATATAAAAGCCCATATTTTTCCCATTTTACGTAAATCCCTATACCTAGATGTTGCAAATTACGATTTTGTTATACTCAGGTTGTGGAAACAAACCCGGAATTGTCAACGCTTTGTTTGCTTCGAAGTTCTGCCAGATATACATATCAAAACCGTTTGTGTCATTTTGAGAAAGTAAAATTTGGCGAACACGTTTCTATATAAACGTTTATTCAGATGGGAATAATTCTAACCAAACCAGTAAAGAAAGCTGATTTCATGGTAAAATTTCATATTTATCTTCTTTTTTTTTTTTAATATCTGTACAACGTAGAAGAGACAAGACTTTTGAGATGAACCTCGTCCCGAAATAGCTTACGTCCTACAACAGTTTTACCTTCGTCTAACTGAATGAGTAAATGGGATGTAATGCATGGACGAAGGATCAACGTAAATGCTCCGTAACAGGTTGCTAAATTTAAATTAACGTAAGGGTAGGTGATTCAATCCTGTGGCACTACAGTTGAGCCTACCAACTCGACTGGCGCTCTCACGGCACAGGTGAACGATCAACCAACTGATACGGGAAGGACTGCCTATCGCAGCTCCACAATTTCCTCAGGATGCTGAGTAGCATCCACGATTTAAGATCCTCACTCTCATGGATGGGAACGAACCCGGGGTCATTCCGCGGCCTGTAATAGAACTCAACGAGGTAGTCCATTGCGTCACGGCACAAAAAAAAGACAGATACTTTCTTAAAAAATCCATTATAATAAATAAATTCTTTGTTTCAATTGGGCCTCTATTATTTACTTAGTAGCAATCCTGAAGGATGTTTCTAGGCTACAAACGTTAGAAGTGACAAATAGCAATAAGTCAGCTTCTTGAACTAGCGATCAGAAGGCAGCATTCCATACCACCACGAGCGATAAGATTTGATAGAACTCAAATTACAAAGAACTCACCCTTTCACGAATGGATGGTCAATTTTATAATTGGACTGACATTGCAACTGAGGTGTTCACAGCAATAAAGCGGCCGCATCCTTCATTGGCTGCAGTAGAGTCCGTTACAATTCCATCTACGTCTAGTAGGAATCTATTTATACCCAGCTTTAGCCAATCAGAAACATCTTCCCCATGTGAAGTAAATGGCGTAATGGAAGCTGGTTCCGCTTTACCTAGTTACCACGACAGTTAATTATAAATTGAACTATAATTTGAGAGTCTTGATACCCTACGAGTGAGTCATGGTGAAATGCGACTTGCAGATGAATTATTTCTTCTGTAGAAGCAGAGACACTAGGCATAAAGGCAGGATGACATCCACCCGCTCTGTTCTTTACGTCTAACTTAATGGCGTTGGAACCCTACAGCGTTTTAACAGCAACCAAATTTAGAAACCCTTGATGATAATTTACGGGTGTCTTGCGGCAGATGCCTTACTTGTGTTGCCGGGACTCCAATCCTGCATGTACGTCTAATCGATTTACATTGCCGAAGCACCTATTTCTTCTTTCCCTTGCTGGTGTATTCGTGTTTATTGATTACAAAACGCCCTATGCTGATGTCCCCTGGTCCCCAAAGACTCATCCTTTCACACAAAGCTCTAACCCCAAAGCGCTTATTCCCATTCAGAAGAACATCCAAAGTCTATGATCCCTATAATTTGGATCTGCTCCAGTAACCTAGGGTGGCAGGAGATCTGCCTTTGAACTTCAAAATGACGGGATCAAGTATAAGCCGAAGGGGATTTACCGGATAACGCAGAGAGGAAGGAAAAAATAAAGAATATATTTGGATACCTTTCTATGGCGCATATTTTTTCGATAAGCTTTCATTTGTTTAATTATATCCCTCTTCATAACTATGACTATTTCACTCATATGACGTAAGCAGACTATGGACGAAGTGTGTTTAAGAACACCTTGAAATATCAACCAGATGAGCCTTTACATACATAGCCCCTTCATGTTTAAACGTAAATTCATACTGTGTTCATAATTAGTCAATAGTTTCTAGTTCTATTATATTTAAAAGAAAATGACAGATTTAAGGTTTGGTTCATATATTTAATGAGAGACTAAAAACTCTATCTCGTCGGTGTTACATCTGCTAACATTATGATCCATTATCTTAAAAAAAATTTAAAATATTAGACTGACATTTTAAATGGTGTAGATGTCTTCTAAGTTAACTGTCTAGCTTTATCTAATAAATCTGTTTATTAAGGTTGGAATGCTTTTTATTAACTGTTTTATCTCCTGTTAACAACGTATAAAAATTCCTTTTTCTAAAAGACAACCATATTATTCACACCAAACGTTTAAAATACAAGTGTCGCACCTATAATGCCAAAATAATTAAAGAATAAATTATAATTTATGAATCTGCGCCAAAACTTAAAGACGCAATTTTTGGCAATTATTGCATATAACCCCTTAATTAATATGTTTTAAACACCAGACATTTGTTTCAAGACAAGGCATTCTGAACTTAAGGAAAAATCTTTAAAAGGAATTTATTTTTTATTATTCAATAAGTTCGTATAAATATACATCAACATTCTATGGATTACAGTATACATTCTAAACTTTCGTCTCGTTTTACTAACTTAAATACGTTATGTTAAGGAGTGGTTCTCAAAATTCCATTAGACTCAATCATAAAACTAGATGTTTAATTAATCTATCCACAATATATAATCATAATTGTTTCAAGCTTTCTCTTTTATAGTTTTAAATGCAGTAACACTTAACAAACAGCTTAAGTCTGAACACTTAGTAAAACAATTTTTGTTTCTTTGTCATACCAATAAACATATACTCTGATTCATTTACTCGATCTGAATTTGCATAACTTGTCTTACTATAAAATATTTTTGCAAACTGTACAAAACATGGCGAGCTTTATTTATATTTCTGTTTTAGGTAAAGGTAAATAAGTAAAGAAGAATGTGGCTTCGAGAAGGTAAAACTCAAAGTATGGTATAGCTCAGACTTTAAATGGGCAGACCTGGTATTCAAAATTATATTTGAATGATTGAAAGTGCTTGTCACTTCCCCCTAAACCATATATTCCATAAAACAGTAACTTGCATCCTTCTTAAGTCTTAAAGCCTAAAAATATCATTTCAGTCTGCTTTGGAGTGCCCTGGCTCTTAATGCAATATTTTATATCTGCTTTTAAGTTGCGTAATGTTTCATAACTTAACAGCTAATAATAATGGCATAATGTGCCACCATGTTGTGATGTGTTTATAAAAATGAGGAGAAATTATTGTAGTGTATAGCTGCTTTTTTGCGATAACAACAGCATTTTATACTTATTTTATTGCTGAAACAGCACATTAAACATCGCTCCAGGTTGTGAACTTACTCTATGGTTTCTAAAACTCATGTCACAATATCCAAAGTCATTACAAAAGCCCGCTAATACAGAGGGATTACATATGCACATTAACACCTTTAAAGCAGTGAAGAATACAATGTATTGCAGTTTTTCAGGTCTGGAGGGAGAATTATTGTATACGATTATCAGG
The DNA here is from genome assembly GCA_030765055.1 of Mantis religiosa. Lineage (NCBI taxonomy): Eukaryota > Metazoa > Arthropoda > Insecta > Mantodea > Mantidae > Mantis > Mantis religiosa. The sequence continues at coordinate 114,247,862 of CM060950.1, forward strand.
TAATTTATGAAACACAAATAAATGAGTTAGGACATGCTATACCTTCATTTCGCTTATAGAAGAAATTTTGGGGACGGTTTGAAAGTCATTTATTCTTAAGATCGCAGAAAAGATAACTGGAAATCGCAGCCAAAACTTTTTAAAATATGGCTTCTTTTTGGGTAGCAAATTCAAATCCTTTAGCAGTATTTCGGCTATTCACGAGATATGTCTAAATTCAGTGCAGAGACAGGGGTATAAAGAGAACATAGAACAGAATATGTGGAGAGATATGTTTGAAATCCACAGTCCATTTTATATCCACATGCTTGCTGTAGACCGAGAATGCGCAATGAAAACAAAAAGATGACGACCGTTTGTTTAGCTTCCGCAGCAAAGAGCTGGAAATTACAGTCAGAGCCACCCAGCTGTACAATTCATATTGTAATAGACTTGTTTTATATACTTCAACATGCTATAAACACTGTCACTTTGGTTTTACTTTTCCCATCGCTTTCATGCTCGCAGATTTTCAACTGTAGGAGCAACACTGTTCAAAAAATGGTCCATGCAAGATGAGAGTGTGCTAGTCTCATGATTAGACGAAGTATTTGAATGTTGTAACGAATTCCAAACGTATGCATGTAATTTTAGACCAGAAAACCTTATGTTACCAATATACATAACTGGGTATAAAACCTAGCGGCTAAAATATAAAGTTTTGGTATTTAATATTTATATCTAACCATTGTTTAAATTTCCTGGCTGAGCAGACTCGCTCTGGAGTTATTAGAATGACTTCGACACGTTTACACACCAGCCACAAGCAAACCAGGAAGACAACATGTTTTTCTTGCCATACAACAATAAATATAAACACCATGGCCTGTTCCGAAACTTTTTTTTTTGCTTGTAGTTGTTAGCAATTCGCAGTCAGGTAAAAAAGCTACGTTTAATGGGATGTTAAAACAGAAACAAGAAATAAAGGCAAATACACTTAAATTCTGCTTATACTTTTCCCGCTAATTTACATGTTGGGAAAACATGAGCCAATTGCGTTTATTTAACATCAAAACGCAAAGCGGCGTAATTAAAGCATTTTCATTTTGCATGTTGAAATGGAGCATGACTCATGTTTTCAGAGTACACAAATAAAAGGTTTGCAACAGATTTTAGTAACGCACATGAATGCAGAACCAACATACATACGATCGTGCATCAGTCATTTCTGCACTTTTTGCGGTAGCGTCTACTGTTTTACGTTGCATTATCAGAAACTCACTCCAAAGTAAGTGAGAGAGAAAATGAACACATCCACATCAAAGTCTCAAGAGTACCAGAGCATTTTCTCTGACGTTCTTAATGCGTTAGCTGGAACATATTTAATACATAACGTGATGCAAAGCGAACATTTTGGTTAAGGAAACACTCGCAGCTGCATATTCTCGGGGGAGACATTACAGGGTATCCAGGGAATACTCCCACAGCTGTCGCGATCCTCACATAACCAATCACGGACCCAAAAACTAATGGAGAGGAAGCAAATGCATTCCACTAATAGAAATGCGATGTGTTCGCATCACATAGGGAGGGAGGTAAAAACACTGGAAAGGAAAATGAAACAATTTTAAACGAAGCTGGCTGTGTTTGTAAAAACCAAAGCTCTGTCGGCAATGAGACAAAGTGGTGAGAGCAGGGGAAGTTATAGAAAGCACCCATTAGAGTGGGGGACGAAGTAGTTATGTCTTCAGCTAAAACCCTCTCAGAGAAAGAAGTGCTACCCTTGTATGCTATACAAGAAATAGCCTTTGTAGACACTAAACGCGTGCGTAATACGTAGACATCTGTGTTTGTTTTTCTACTCTGGAGCTAGGACCATGTTAGGGATGATCACAAATTTTGCCAACGCCTGGTTATGACAAGTCTTTGACCTTGATGCATTTCTCAACTGCTAAATTTGAATGAGAAATCCGCAGCACTGTTGTATATCCGTTTGAATTAGACAATAACTAAAACTATGTTTACAGCGTCAACAAACATAAATAAATAAAGATACAAAAGACACAAACTACAAATAAATATAAATAAAATTAAAAAAAAACTGCATGCAATTTAACGTCCAACACATTATTCGCTATTAAATGTACAACAGATAAGACAAGTTATTATCATCAAGCTCATCATCATTTATCAATAATGTGAATGATGGCACAGCTCTCACAGTGTTGATCATGCTGCAATATATAATTCCATACGATACATATCTGAAAGACAAAGTAGAGTTGATGTGATACTAAAATAACAGCTCTTAACTGTATTGTGTCTTTCGATTTAAGATTTACTGAAAAAGTAAAAACTGAAGATCAATAAATTACTACGGTGAGGACCACAAGGTGAAGATAATGCTAGAAAAAATATTTTGACTAATATTGTATAGGCTAATAAAAACTCCAAAAGCAAAAATAAAAACACAAAACACCGCAATGAAACGCAGACATTTGACAACAACACACTTTTCCTTCTAGTTGATGAGGAGACAGCACTAGCTGGATAAGGTCAGATATATATGTAGCTATACAAAACTTTCTCTAGTGATCTGTTTTTGGAAGTTCACGAGGAATTGACTAAAAACATACTACGTTAATAGCTACTAATTTAGTAGCTGTGGGTAATGTGAATAAAAGCACTTCGAGATATCTTGAAATCACGGGAATTTTCTGAACTGTAAGCGTAGTGTAGTGGTTTCTAAAAGCTTTACTGTTCAGGAAAACTGTGTGCGGTATTTTCAAAGCTTACACTCCGATATCTGCTCAAGTATGAGATAGGCTACGCCACGGCTAAAAGCCGAAAAAATTTTCTATTATCTTCAAGATGCTCACTCTACCCTCACATTTTACGGTGAAGGTTTCACTGTTATTTTTAGATTCTTTTGGAGTCTGCCTTTGTAATACCACAAAAGGGTGTTCTTAGTTACATGAAAATGGAGATGTTCCTGTGGGGAGTCTGCCTGACCACGCGATGACACGGTTAATATTTCGAGCTACCACAGGAGTACATTCCCAATTAAGGTTTGATATTACTTAGACCAGCCAGTGGTACAAAGCGGTTTAATATCCGGATGGAATAAGAGGTTATGTGAATCAATGATACCAGTTCAGGTATTTTGCGGCTTCCTTTATGCTCTTTTTGGCTAACTAAATCAGATTTTGTTTACTTCTTCTGTAAGTTTAATCATCATATTATTTGACAGCATTAAATACTAACTTTATGCAGCATAAAGCTAACATTTTGCATGGAGAGTTCAATGCACGGATCAGCCTCATATTATGCATTTCCTTAAAGACTGCAACTTAAAAGATTAAACATTCATACAAATGGTAGTTTGCAGTGATTAATAAACATTGCTTTTCACAGCACTCTAAGTAGATAAGTACATGAGCATTACGTTATAGTAAATTAGATGTAAAACCATGGGGAACCATTTCTTTTTACATTTAAAAACCAGAAAATACGCGACGATTTTTCAAAATTGCACTCATACACACTTTGTCCTTAATTAGAAGAGAAAACCATCTAATGTTTTCTTAAATTTAGTGCACCAGTGCCCTTTTCATGCTATACATACGCACGCTGGGTTTTATGTAATCATATCGTATCAAACTAATGGATCCAGTTTTCGGAACATTCCTATGTGGCTTTTTGACAATTTCACACATTGGCTACTGATTAACTAAGATTACGTGATTACGATTTCACTACGAAAAGGAACATTCTGACATTAGAATGTAGTGAGCACCAAACACAAGGCGTTTAGGTGCCTCTGTTATCAAAAACTACGGTAACTTAATGACATAAGTGCATCTGGCGTCAAGAGATGACCTTCAGTGCCCAGAATACTGCACTGGTCATTAGTCTTGTAATGTACAACTTGTTAAGCGATGAAATCATGGCGCCTAACGGTTATGAGAAGGAATTTAACTCCAGCGTCATTTTCTAATGACATTCTTGTTAAGTGATATGAAAATAACATAGAAAATGACTATAGTAAAGGGTAAATAGATAGAGCACATATATTACTCTTTTAAATATTATGTATGCAATAGAAATGACGATAAGAATTATAGGTAAGCGATAAAATGATTTGACTATTTCTAAAAAATGATAAACTATTGAAAAATAGAAAATAATACTAACGGTTATCTCGGAAGTGGGTGACGCCACAAAGGAGTTGAAATTTCAAATAAATATTGTATTTTTAAGATATCTACAAATGTTCCTATGTAAGTTATTGCTTTATAACCAATCATTATTGCTCAGTAACATTCAAAATACCGAAAAAATTTCATTTAAAGGGTAATTTGGTGTAGAAGGATTTTCTTGAAAAATTTCATCTATGTTAGGAACAAAACATAAATACCAATTAAGGAGTTTATGAAATAATGTGCTTATTAGCTGTGCTATTCACAAACACGCAGTTCTTTTTCTCTTTTTTAATTTAGGGGTGTCATATTTTCTAGGAAATTTTGATGTGGAAATTTTGGGTGGAATGTAATATATTATAATTACTACGAATATCTATATGTTGTGGAGAAAAATATGTAGTACCTCTATGAAATGGAAACGGATAGTTGGAGTTAATGCATCTAAGAAGCAGGCCGAAAATACACCGCTATGCGCTGTACTACCCCTTAGGCCTTCAGTCAGACTACAAATCATTCGATGTTCAAGCGCTAGCAGTTGTTATAGGTATCTGTTGTTCCGAGATGTTTATGGATCTTTGCATTAGCTGTTGATCAATAAATATTGCAGAACGGATGCTACAACTCGATCTAAAGGTTGAAGACCTTCGTTGTACAGATACACAAGTAAAATGGGTTAAAGGAAGGAGGATAGGTGTGATTGATATCAGAGCATGAGAAGGAGGGGGAAGGCAGTAATTCATCGCTCCAGTTGAAACACATTTACAAGACTGCAAGGTTAATTCCGTCAAAGTGGTACCTAGACAAGGTGCGAAACATTCCAAGTCTTTTTAATTTTATTGCAACGTGATATCACTGAGGATGTGTTTGATGTAAGGGTATATTTTGCTCAATCTTCCTTTGGGTCAATTACAATTAAAACCAGCGAGATCGGATGATAGTTATACGTTCGTTTTTTGTGGATCAGAATATCGAATGAATTCAGTCGCAGTTGAGTGGAATGCAACTGAATGAAATTGCTATCCGTGATACTAATATCTTTTTATAGCTGTTTATTCTGAATTAAATTCTTCGGAATGGGGTTGTATTGCTATCCTTTCATTTCCGAACAAGTTGCCTGAGATACAGTTGTAATAAATCAACTTTTTGTGTTTCCTTACCATCTCAATGGTAAGCAGATGGTTTGCAGATCCGTTTATTTTAAAGGGGTGACCCCATTGAAAATGTTGGTACTATAGACATGTTAAAATCTAAATAAATAAGTATATGTAAATCAATTTAAAGTCTATCTCTAATACTAATATCTCAAAATAAGGACTACCTGCAATAATAATAATTCATCACTGGATTATCTGAGACAGCCCGCTTGAAAACTTTTGCCATTTCAGATCGTAATTGACGGAAGTTAATATACATTCAGCACGGAATTTCTGTTTACATCGTCTAGAAACGAAACGAATTTAAGTTTCTCAAGTATTCTGGTATATCAATCTTCTTCCGTTGAATTTAAGGAGTTTTAAAAGACAAGAGTGTCACTGTCCCGCGCACACTTAGTTTAACACACAGTTATTGCGGCAAACATATCTTTTACACCTCAATCAAAACAAGATACAGCTAAATGCTTCTATGCTGCTAATCTCGGACGACAGCCGTCGGCCTCATGGGTGGGGGTGGGGGGGGGGGGTCCGTGGCAAATATATTCTTGTTCTTCTACACCGCAGGACTTAGGTTTTCGCCTGTTCCCTACTCGCAGTATTATACTCTCTTCATCTCTTTACTAGTCTTCCTGTATCTCCCTTTCCGAATTGATTGCATAAAAAGGCCAATTTTGGAAATCTTACATTATCCATTTTATTGCAACCAACTAGCAATATAACTCTAGTTATTATCCCTTCCAAATTCAATTTCTGTCTTTTGGTTTCATTTCTAAAACGAGCTTCTCTAGTGGAATCTTTTGTTTATATTTCAATTATAAACTTTTAATTTTTCTTATACTTATTTTACTGGTAAACATATTATCGACGAAACTTACCTTTTCTCATTTTTTTTCTATTTACTTTTTAACGCAATGCCTCCCCCTCATAGTCTTCACTGGTTCTTACCACCTTAGTGGAAATGCAGTAGGCACCTCAATTTGATACGCCTATTAAACAGGCTTGGTGGAGATAAGGTCGCAAATGAAATGTTTATATGATTTATGTGCAAGATTAAGCATTAAACATAGGCACCTAACCTAACAAGCTTATTACACTACGTCTCAAATTAGCACAATCCTGTTGAAACTTATGGGAAGGGAGAAAGAGGGAGACACACTAAACGGAATGCTATGTGATATAAGAGCGTTCCGTTAGTATCTGACTCTCTCTTTCCCGCCTCCTATATGTTTACAATGGATCGTTCTAATTTGGAACTGATTATATGAGTCCTTAATGAAAAACAGATACCCATGGCGCATCCAGGAGTAGAACGACGGCTCTGAAATGACAGCCAAAGGCGGGTATCACCAGTCACGGATCTAAACTTAACGCCGCAATGCAACAGCTGGATGTAGGGCCAAGCCTTATGTCTCTTCTGTCATCAACAGACGTCATGAGTGGGATGCAGTACTGGAGGATGGGATGTGGTTAACGTTCCGAGTCCCTCCTGGACAGTGAATGCAATCTTCACAAACTGAAGCTGTTCATTTTTCAAGCAGCTTCTCAATTGTCCCTCCTTGAGGCATCTCATGGGACTGAATGCAACCCGGGCCAGATCTTCCGCGAGAGAAAATCCCCATGGTGGTACCACCACGCTAAGGAAAATGTCAGTTACGGGTTGACCTTCTCTTTTATAAAGTAGTAAGCATACCATGTACCTAGTAAAAATAATTGTATAATGCAGTTTCGCCATTTAGAACACGGACTGTTAACTCCTCATAATAACTATGAAAGTTCAGACGGCCTTAAATATTGATTACACAACATTTAGATACACAACAATGCAAATTATCTTATCCCTTCGTAAAGCGCCACCCTAAATGGAAAAACCTAAGATTTCCCATTTATTTTCGTTATTTGGAGAAACGTTAAGATGAAACCAGTAAGCGAATGATATTATTGGTGAATGATACTTCTTGTCTTTTAACAAGCGGGCTCGGGTTAGATTTGCCTAACCTTTGGATATAGCTCAAATATAAAGCAAATGGAATGAATTATATTCTGTCGATTTTCAGAGCCTGAAGTTTCTAGAGCTTTTTGTTTTCTGTGAATAGCGTTTTCGTTTTTCCTTTAGTACATTTATACTCTCTTATTTTGTTTGCATTCGGAGATTAGTTTCTAAATATTGATTTAATACATAACTACATTCAGATATTGTTGTTATTATTATTATTACTAGTATTATTATTAAGAAGAATTCAAGCACTAAATGCAATCGACCTATCAGGTAGCAAGACTGGAGGGTCCTCCTTCTGCCAATCAAAACCTGCTTCTATTTTCATTTTATTTCAGTTTTACAGAACTAGAACGTTTTGGACTGTAGTTGAAGAATTTAAATTACCTAGGCAATTTTCTAATCTTTTGAATTGCAACGTTAAATAGGCTATATAAAGGCGTAAATAAATATCTCTGTTTTTCACCTCGGTTGAGGAAGGTGCGATTACAGAAGAGATAGATAGCTACTGAACCAAGAATTCTAGCGCAAAGGGAGGAAAGAAAATGTCGTATATGAATTGATGCGAAATAAAAACAATGAACAGTTGCCAAGATGGTCCAGCTTCTTAAGCATTTCACAGTAGGTTGCGTATAATATGGCACGCGGCCAATAACACGCTCATTTGCATATGAAATTGCACGTTTTCTACTAAAGCGCCACTTTCTAACCGTATCCGTTCTTTAAGTAATAAACAAGAAAGCTTAATTGGTCCTTACTTGAAGCAACACCGAAATCGTTAATATGGAAAACATGAAGCAGGGAGGGAAAAAAAGGAAAAAGGTTCATTACGCCATCAACATTCTCTGTTGGGCAAGCATTACAGATGCTCAACACTTGTCACACACAGGTGGATACGTTGTGGTGGGGGAAACAAGGTACCAAGTATGGGTTACCAATTCATCATTAGCTGCACACCTTTTCGTCGATTCAAAGCTTAACATTTGAAACAAAAGTTCCTCGTCTTTATAAATATTAAATGATACTTGAGCTTACTAGCGTTTCTTTATTTGGAACCAATTATACGACATAGGTAATACAGAAATAAAGCAAGCTTTACATTAAATACTAATGGCAAAGTACAATAATCGATGGTATAGAGAATTAGTTTAATATATTTCAAAACTAAATATAAAATATCTGATTTGTAACAGATTTGAGGCACTTTATTGTCATCATAGCCCCATAGCTCTGCAGACTATACAGCAAAAATGAATGAATGTTAGCTATTACTGCATTATAAAAGTAGAATGAGTGCATTTTAGAACACAACGTTTCAATTTCGAAAGCTTTAAAAGCTTCACAACAGAAATAGTTAACATCATAAAACGCATTTTAGATATTATAGATAGCTATATAGTAACAAGGCCTGCACATGTTAAATGTTATCATGATCATTTGAATACACGGTTGCGATGAAGTTATGGTCTTTTGGGCCAGAATGATCAGCATTTCCTACAAACCCTGGTATGTGAAATTAATTATTATGGTCAAATATTCCCGGGGCACTCATTTGAATGCAGGCTGAGTTATATTACTCCCCCACGGACATTCCACTGAGAAGAAAAATCACTGCGATCGAAGTCGTGATCATCCAGTACGTACGTAAATGATGTTCACAAGAGAGCCACGCTTCTTATTACATCTCGTTTTTTAACCTCTGACACAAAAAGTAGGCATATTTTCGATTATCTGCACAAAAGAATGCATATGGAAGATTTATTCGCTGCCTAACGAGGTTGGGCAGCAGAAAAATTAAGAAATATATCTTAACCGTAGCACCGTAATCTGTAATTAATTCTCAAGATGTCGCGATGAAATCATACGTTTAACGAGCTGGGCAACACGGGAAATCCGGACGTGAGAAAGCTGAAGGCGTGATTCGCAAAAAGTTGCACGTGCTTGCATTTACACAAAGAAAAACAAATAAATCATCGCTGTCGGACATCAAAGAGATGATTGTGTCATCCTGCCATGTCGTTAGGCGTATAAATACCCAGGTTCCAATAACAAATAAGAGAAAGAAAACAGGAAAACAAAACTGCTGTTATTGGAGGGTTCATAAGCCTTCCAAGAAACCAACAGGACTGCCGCCAGCTGGTGGAAGCGAAATGCTATAATCTGTCTCAAAGTGCAACGATTTTGTTATAAACACGTGGGAGGAAAAAAAAGAGGGACAGAGATACTGTAACGGAACACCCTTAAGCGCTGAATGGTGCAGCAGCATAAGAGCGACAACTTACAGTATTTCTACTTTTCTCTTTATCCTCGTGCACTCTATGAATGTAGGAATGAAGGAATGTTCTAGTTTGAGACAATATATTTTCTGGTTGCTGTACATAATACATGCATCCGAGGTCGTTACGGAATAGAGTTGTAAACAGAAGGGGTGCGGTTGAAATCCCGACAGGTCTGTCCTCACTGACAGTTTTGTAGATTTTCCTCAGTTCTTTTACCTGGCAAATATCGGGGAGGTACCCTAAACTAACGGCCCATTCTTTCCTAGTTAACATCTCGTTGCATGTACAGATTTGAACCGCAAAACTCTGTTTCACGAGTCACCCTGTCGGTGACTGCACAACAGAGACCATTTGTTGGGCACAACTTGAACCTACAGACAAGCGTAGCATCATAATCCAGACTTTAATCACACAAAAAATATCTTGTTACAAAGTTCAATCAAATGCCTAAACACATTTGTCCCAATTCAGTGTTTACTTTTTCTCTCTGTTGCTTTGAAAATGTATTTTAATATGTTATTATTGTGCTGCATAAAACCATTTAACAGAGAAAATAAAGAAATGCTTAAACTTTAGAACAGAGGAGATTAGGTAACTAGGATACATTGCACTAACCAGGGACATTAGGTTCTTGAAAGTTTAGATGCAATTTAATAGTAACATTAAACATACGCTTAGCCTCACTTAGATTAAAACAAATCCTCCATTCCTCCCATAAACTGACCTCCAGATTTTAGGCCGCGACGTGGCTCTGTGGTTAGACAGCTTGGCTCTCATCAAGGCGGCCCGGGTTCGATCCCAGGCGACCGCAAAGTGAGATTTGTGGTGGACAACACGGCTTGGAGCGGGTTTACTCCGGGATCTCCGGTTTCCCCCGCCATCTCATTCCACCGGTGCTCCATCTTCATCTCATGTACCATCAATGTCATCGCCTGCGGTGCCGTATGCAGTAAAAACGGGCGTTTAACAAAACACATTTCATTTCCAGATTTTAATAGAAATGCACTTTCACTTTTCAAAAAATTATTCTCTCCACATTTTCTCACGTTATTTCTGGTTTTCTCATCATTTGTATAACGACACTGATATGACTTAAGTTTGAGATAATGGTGTGCCAAACCCACACTTTTTTGTATTTTATGTTCCAGTTACGTGTGTGTGTGTGTGTGTGTGTGTGTGTGTGTGTGTGTGTGTGTGTGTGTGTGTGTGTGTGTGTGTGTGTGTGTGTGGGTGGGTGGGTGGGTGGGTGGGTGGTGGGTGGGTGTATGTATGTATATATAAATTATACGTATATTATAAAGAGAAACCTATGCTTTCAGCGTTATGCGCGTTCGTGCATTATGTTTGAAGCACGAGTAGATACTAGTTTACATTTTTCTCTAAGTTTTCCTTGTTTACTTGTTTGCGTAGATATTTTTTCTCGAATTAAAATAAAAATCCTGAGATTTAAAGGGCGAGTGAAATAGTAAAAGGCTATACTAATATTTGCTCTCAGTTACAGGGTTAGCTATAAATAAAATGATAAAAGCCAATATGAAAACAATGACGAAAACTGTTCCTAGATGTTAAAACCCATAATAGATTTATCTTCTACATTTCTACATTTCAGGAAAGTCAGTTTGAAAGCATATTCACGCGAGAGTGAACCATAATAATTTTAGCTTTAAAATGTTATAATTTGAAGGCAGTTCTGTTACATCAACGCAAATATTGTCAAAGTTTTTCAGAAAATGAACCAAAGTATACAAAGAATGTCCGAACAATTTCAGGGAGCTAAAGCTCTAATGCATACATAAATGACTCCATATCTAAGTGATTTATACACAAGAGTTTTAGCTTGGAGCGTATTGTGCGTTTCTAGTTTGAACAACTTATACAACAAACTTGTGTGGAATGTTTCTTACCTTTTAAATCTTTCATAGCTTTAGGAGTGCTTCCCTATAGCGTAAAAGTCACATTTTAGATATAAAAGAAACTAATAAAGCTTTGTAGCGAGCAGAACCATGTTCTTTTCGTTGCAGAAAACAATTTGATTCTCTAAGTAAATAAGGCAATCAAGAGTAATTCATTTTCCCCAGACAATTAATGAAATTAAAAGCTAAAATCTCGTTATCTTGTGTTCCTTTGTCTGTGTATTCGCTAAGCGTTCGTTTTCCAGAGAACGTGGATGTAAATCATACACTTTTCCATTAGCATGATATAAACGAAGTGCAGCTTCTCCGTAAGTAACAAACACAATGTCAGCTTTAACTATCAAAACAGTAACTTCACAGTCTAATTTTAACATTAGTATGTTACATAACTCTTGTATAGTTTTAATAACTTCTGTTCTTATATTCTTCAAAAATCATTATATACTATACATTATTATATGTGGAATATCAAATTATATACTTAGGGAGCCTAACTAGCAGCATAATATGTGATTATCTTTTGTAATGAAACGTACATCGTGGAACCATTCTTTTTAAACTTTTGTGCATTACCTGTATAACATTGTTAAACTTAGTTTTTAACGCTATTTTAGATGTGAAATATATACGGTCAATTTATTTTACGTACTGTTGAGAGGCAGTAAACGTTTCAAATCAATTATTAAAATATTTTATCGCTTAGAGCATTTTGAATAGGTATGGACAAATGTTGACAATGTTTGCGAGAAAACAAGGTCTAAGTTTGGGTGTATTATTAATTAGCATGCATCTCTCCATTTAGAGCTTCAAGCATTTTTTTTTTCTAAAAGTTTAGAATTTACTCTATTTTTTTTACAGAAATAAATAATTTTTTTCAATTTATATATGGCCAAATTTCACATCTGCATTAGCTTCGCGCAATAACACGAGCAGAGCTGTCGTAATGAAAGAGTTGAAACTTAATATTTCTTCCGTATTTGGAATTATGTATATGGAATGCTCCACTTCAATGGTTGCTCTGAATCCACTGCCTACGCAATGTCATCTTCTTTGTCTAAATATCTGCCACAGCAAATGATTACGAACAGTCTGTCTCATTCCTCCTCACAATAATATTTTGCTGGTTCTCTGAATAACTGTGCAAATGAAAAACTTGGAATCCAGCGATGTCTAACGCTGAAAAAGATTCTCACTTTTGCCACGAATGAAGACTTTCTTGTTGAACAATCTGCAGTGTAAGAGTCTCTATTATAAAAAAAAACTAATATTGTGTGTGTGTGTGTGAGTGTGTGTGTGTGTGTGTGTGTGTGTGTGTGTGTGTGTGTGTGTGTGTGTGTTTTATAAAAAGCTAAACTACGAAAAATGATATAAAATAGAGATGAATCCTTTGCACTAGTGGTTCGTGGTCCTAAAGGAATGCTTTCAAGCAATTTTGCCTTTACTGAGACCTAAAATACCATCCTTTTGTAGAAATATATTAAAACATGCCGAGTTAATGACAGTATATCGCAACGCAATATAAGTCTCAATTATGGCACACAGACTGTTGAATAGATAAGTCGAGAAAGAGGCGCCCACACTGAGGGTGAATACCAGAAGCGGTAAAATAAACATAGAAAGAACCGCATTCTTTTTAAAAATTCTTCCTTACTGTCTCCTGAGAATATTCTAGAACTGCCTGGAAAAGTCCAGCGGTTATATATAAGTGAGCGACCGATTTAATGAAATGGTGACTTGTTTATGCAACAAATTAATGGTTACTGAGTGCGTTCTTCTGGTGCTGTTATGACAAACGTAGTGACGTACTGAGTGTTGCTAATGCGAGAGATTAAAGAGGTATTGTGTTCGACGCCCAAAAGCTTAGAGTGTGTAACGATTGTATCATACACCTTGTCCGTCATAGGTCATAGGTTTTATGAATCTACATTTGTATTAATGCGGCGTTTACTCTATATTAATGAATCACATAACCCTTAAAATAATCACTGAAATTACTGCGGTAATGTGTGAGGATACGAGTTCGATTCACTTCAAGGCCAGCCACGTTGACCATGAGTTTTTTTGTAATTTCCCTCGGGTCGGGTCCCGTTCTTACACGTACTTCCTGTCCACATCTTTCTGACTCATCATTTCTTTCAAGTGCTTCATCTTATCCATTTCAGGGTTGTAGGAACCAGGAGACGTCGATTGTTATTAGTAGAATTTGCGCATTGGAAGTATTTCTCTCTGGCGCGATTGGTGGGACTGCTGGGGTTACATTGCTTTCTTAGAGCTATCCCATTTATTCTCAGGAAACCCATTTTGCGAGTGGCACAGGCAGTGTCAAGATTGGCAACATAAGGGAACGTTTAGGGATCCCTTCCTTACTGGTGTATATCGTCATCCTGTTTTTGGCTATTCTTCCGGGTTCTACTTCATTTCTTCTTCCTTGTGGCCACCTTGAAAGCATGAAGTGCCCACTGTGGCCTACGTGAGGTACTGTATTTCACGTGCCCCTCAGTATGATTTCTCCTAACTACTTAGTCCTATGATAGATTCGGCTTTTATAGCGCGATCAGCAACAAAATACAACTTATGAAGAATAGATGAACGACTTTTATAAATAACGCAAGGAGCAGATCACTTGAATTAAAAGTTTGCATCAATACTCTTAAAGTGAATGCTTCCAGACTTGTATCCCTGCACATTAGGCCAATGTTCACACTTGTGTGTGTCGCAGAAACAGTTTCATACAGCCGGCCCACCGTTGTAGCCCAGAAGTAGTACGTCTGCTTTCCTAGACGAGGTATTTTCCCGGGGGTTTCACTTATCCCTAGACGGGCGCAAATGACCTTGACGGGCCCTAAAACATCACATACTCACTCACTTATCCCTAGAGAACAAATTTTGACTTCCATTAGACCTGAGTAGTGAAAATACAGGTCTAACACTTTAAAACTAGATGGGAGAATGATAAACCAACCTGCTCTCTGTAATCAATCCTACTTAATGCATTGATTTGATATTACTTGAAAAATACCAATTAAAAAGAATTAACGCGTCAGGCAGCAAAACGTACCTGTTGAGACATTTATGACCATACAGGTGTCCTCCAAACGACCATATGTACAGTTTGAGTGCGATCGGTAGAAACAGCACCACACAACTTTCACGTAATTCCAGTTTTACTTTTAAATGCCGCAGCACATTTTTTCTGGAGGACTACTAATGGAGTTAGTCTACCGTGCATCAGAACTCCTTTCCAAACGCTTCAAATAAAACGAAGAGTGTTTTCCTTGAAACTTTAATTAAACTCCTCTGCTTCCCACGCAAAATATAAAACAGAATACTACATTTTATTACAGTCTATGTATTTGTGATGCACTTATGCATCAACATAAAACTGTAATCGCCCCTCCAAACTGGAAAGTTAACCGGTTGATATTACCACAACTGGCGAAGTTGGCGTTTACTTTGAGATGCAAATTGAATGTAAAAGCAGTAAACAGGTTATTTACTATCCGTATTATCTTCAAGTTTTATGCTTCTTCTGCTTTAAAAGTAAGATCACTTACATGTATTTATAGATTGTGCATATATATATATATATATATATGAATTTTGGCTCGGTTGAGTAATAAAATGGAAGACTCGTAAAGAGATGGAACTGCATGTGCAGCGACAAAGCCATTAACGTCGAAGCTTGCTACAACAGCAGCAACTTTTCGGCGGGCGTGTCTACATGAAGGCGCTCCCACTTCTAGCATAAGTTTTCTCAGAGCCTAAACTCCCGCATCGGTTCTCTTCATTTCCGTCCTTGGACGTCATCTCTTTTCACGGCTCCAGCCCCTTTAATAACTTCTTAGTAGACAAGAATGGAAGATATACCTGTTTAAAACAGTGGCGTACACGCGCGGTCTTCTTACCTAACCTAGAAATTTATTCTTTAACTAATAGAATCTGTCGCTAAACTTGGTTATTGCCACGAATAGGAATTTCTAAGAATTACAGACAGGACGAAAGGAAAGTGGATTGAAATGTTACCCAGATTTAAGGCCTCGACAACACAGACAACAAATCAAGAAAGTATCGTGAAACTTACCTTAAAACAAAGAGAAGTAATGGATACAATTGATTAGTTACATAGTGCAACGGTTACCGACTTAACCAGTTACTAAGTACCAATTACCAGAGACAGTAAGACAGTAACTATTACTTAGTTACCGAGTATGGCTGACATTATTTACTGCATGCATTAGAATCGCTTATCAGGAACCAGTTAACTCTTTACGCAGTATCAAACTCTTCTGCAAGACGTCGTGAGTGCCATTGTCCATCTGATGTACCATAAGGTGATAAACATTCCTACTAATTATACGCCTTGATAAACTATTACAACGGTCGTGCCGTGGCTGAGTGGTCAGACCACTTGGCTCTCACCAAGGAGACCCGGGTTCCATCCCAGGAGACCGCAAAGTGAGATTAGTGGTGGACAACACGGTGGTTTTTTCCGGGTCCTCCGGTTTCGCCCGCCAGCGTTCCACCAACTGCTCCGTCATCTATTCTATCATTCATCTCGCTCTCATACAATCATCCGCTTCCTTCACCCTCACAGCAGGCATCGGGCTGATCACCCATCCTGTTGTCTTTCGGATACGAAGCTTCGGCTCCTCCGGCCCGAAAGGGATAGAGGAACAAGAGTCCCCTAACTAGGGGTAAAGTGAAGAAGAAGAAGAAGAAGAAGAAGAAGAAGAAGAAGAAGAAGAAGAAGAAGAAGAAGAAGAAGAAAATACACTACTACATGCAACCAACTAGATTCATGTGCATATTTTGTAATGTTAGACAATAATGTGAGTTTGAGGGTTGAAGTTTCTCTTCTCTTGCAACATTACTTTTCAAGATGCCATTACCATGTACTTAATGTATATAATAGCTATTGTCTTTATGTTAGTGGAATTCAAAACATTTACCGGTATAGAACTCTATGCCTGTTCCTAATACCCCTTATGCAACCGGTAGCTCACGTTCAACGTTTTATCTTGTTTATATACACGAACAATAACCGTAGCGAAATATAGATAAAAAATTAAATATTAATTATATCAAAATGATGCACATTAACAAATCCAGGCAATATTGCCATAAGCCTGGGCACTTTTGTGGAAGTGGAAATCAGAATATAAACCTTCCATGAGTGCATTTTCAACTGGTTAGAATTTCAGAATTATTCTCTACAAAGGCATCCCTGGACACAACACCGTAATTGGACCTCTTAAAGAGAATATTTATATCGCATTTTCGTTGAAACATCGTTCCATTTCTCCACATATGAAGTTAGTGTTAAATACAATTTCATTTACATAGACGATTATTTCTTCATACACGTTAACTGATTCACTATTTTTGGATATGCTAATTGTTGCTCACAATGTCAGAATTTATACTGTGAATTTCCCCTCCCGTTGAAAGTAGTCATTCAGCATACAACACAGTAAGTGTGTTTGTTAAGAGTTAAAAAAGTGGACAAAAACGCAGAGGTTTGAAAACCCAATTTTACGTTTTTCTCTGATTTTTAAATTTTAGTGAATGTTTTAATAGATTTGGACGCTGATATTCAAACACACTGGCAATCGCGGAACTCGAATCATCATTCCCCTCACGCCAGGAAATGCTAGAGTAAAATCTTAGACATCGATATCAACCACAGCTATAGTGACCGCACTTAAAGGATCCCCAGGCGACTGGCTTTGTACTGAAAAACTGTTCTTATCCCTAACCACAATGTCATAAACATCTTAGGATACACTTATCGGGTTGGAGGGGTGAAGAGTGTTAGGCACGTGTTTAAAGCTGAGAATACCCAGGGTTGGCAATGTTTAAAATAGCGTTTAGAAGGGAAAAAAATTAAGCTGAATTCACTGTACGAAATAGTGATTGAACTTTCCAAATAAATTTTAAATAATTAATGTATGCTATAATAATAAGTAATGTTTCAACGCTTTCTAACATAACTGAAAAGAGATATATTACCTATGCTGTTATGGTATAGTACTTATATTACGTACAAGAACTAAATGCGTACTATTAGCATAAATCCAAGGAAAGCTTAGTAAAACATTCCGATACCTTGTTGTGGGACCATCATTACAATTTTAAAAGGGTTAAATTGCATCAGTGTCTGTGAATTTGCGAGGGATATTTACTTGCAAATTAAAGAAGCACTTTGGATATTCTGGTAGTTAATAGTAATTTATAAGCAAAGATTGCACGTTAGAGCTTTGTTAATTGCAATTGTGAGCCGATTTATCCTAAAATATTTTCCTATATTTTATGGCAGCTACAGGTGGTGAATCAAATTTCAGTAGATTTAACAAAGCAATAAATACTTCGAAAGTAAAAAGAAAAAAAAAAAAAACGAACTAACGAACTAAAGAAAAACTAGTAAGGAAAATCTATTACTCTTTTTAAATCCTGGAAGCTTGTTACAAGGATGTCTGCTAATTTTACAAGTCTGAATACAGTGAAACAGTGTATTTTTTTCGGGGGGGGGGGGGGGCCTCTGTTACACACAATTTAAATAAATAATGATGTACATTCTGCATAATAATTAAATATGTCATAAACGCTTTAGAACTCGAGGAAGTTTAGAAATGCTGCTAGGTATATATTACAAGTATGAATGGAAATCCATGTTAGTATATCCATATTAGGTTCGAATACCACGGTCTCCAAATCTTAATTAAATTACGCAAGTGCTAAACGCTAATGTCTACTAAACACTAATAAATTTATGAATAAATATAAGCTCAATTAATACACATAAGGAGAACGTGCGCACAGTCTGAGCTAATAGATGGTACTGAAGTTCTGAGGACACAAGTAAATCATCACAACAGCGCTTTAACTTGGTGAATTTTGTGAGAAGGACCAACTCATATGTTTGAGGGTGGAAGACTCTTATAATTGCTTTCATGTGAGGAACTATAGTCAAAAGTGAAAGCTTCGCTTTGATTTCGCTGGGATGGAATGAACGCGGCTACTATCCATGTAGAAATGCAGGCCTCTGAAACAGGGGTGAAAGAAACAGGCAGGCATTGGTTCTTCTTTCAATACACACGCGCGCGCGCACAGACTATGACCGCAGGCAAGTGAGTGGCGTATTTAAAACTAACTTTCCCTTACTTTGGCGTTTGGAGAAAGGATAGATGACGGAGTAGAATGTGTTCCAGTTCGCTGTAATTGCTATAGAAAACAGCACAACAGATCTAAGGTACCACACGTAGGGGATCGTCAAATGTTCGTGAACCGTCTTAAAAGACAAAAAGTATTTCTCTAAATTTCATAACCTTAAATGAAACTAGACATTATATAAAATCTTATGCAGAAAGGTTAATGTTTCAAAGTTTACGAGTATTTCTCTTCAATGAGATTTTTCTTAAGAATTCAGCAATCCGTTACCGATTAAATAGGCGGTGACTTCACATTCTAAAAATTAAACGTTTGGTAGGGGTACTTATATTACGCGCACACATTCACATTTTGAACTCGGCGCCCTTATCTGCATAGCACAGAGATTATTTTTCAGTGCCATATTTCTTCATAGCGCAAGTGATAAGCCGCTTTTTGTTGGACATTATAATTTTTTTTAGAGTAGAGGCAGATTAGATAACCCAAGAGACACTTATCATCTCAACCCACAAGTGGACCTTACACCTCCGGGAGGAACGGATGAGATGAAGGAACCGTAGGAGACACGTGGGCTTCAGGAACGGACAACCTAAGCGGCTTGACCACCCGGCTGGTAGGCGCCAGCCGCGAACTACCTAAACCGCCTAAGGGTGGCTCAAAGGGCCCCTCTAGCGGGAAATTTCCCCTTGTGGAGAAATCCTGACCCAGCATTGGAGGTTCGAATGGCCACTGCCTCACGGAGCTGAGGAGAAGTTTCAAATCGCAAGCCTCTGCGCCATTTGCTCACCGTCGAACGACACACAGCCCCGGAGCCGTCCTGTTATATGAAAGAGGAAAATGAATGAGAGAAAATAGGAGAGAAGAGGGTAATGCTTGAATACACAGCATTCCAGAATTCCCTTTTCCGAAAATGGAAAATCCACGGGAAAAAAAAACATAATCAAAGTGTACGCCATCAGAATCGAACCCGAGACTTTCCGAATGCGAGCTTCCTGCGTTATCGTGGAGCTATCTTCTTCATTAGTTTTATTGAGACAGAATGAAATGATTTGTTCTAAAAACGGGTATATTCCTCAGTTCAGAGCCACACATTTATGCGAACATTTTCACTTAATTTCATTAAAAGACTCTAAGCTGGAGTTTGTTTGAATAGTATAACCTATTTTATAAAAAGTTCCCTACATTTTTAAATCCTCTGAGGTGTAATAATATGTAACTATGGTTCGGGTTCTGTCGGTACATTTAGCATAACACACAGTATTAACTTTGGGTTTCCATTTCTGGAAACAATTCTCTTTATTTAAATGCACTTCATAGAGCATGTAGAAAAGTAATTTAACACAATAATATATCCTACGTACAGGGGCGCGCCTAGCTAGAACTGACCGAACCCTATGCTGCTTATCCTTTAGAGGATAAAAGCAAAGACCGCCACTGGGGCAGGAAGTTGGGAACACGCAATATATAGGCGGCGTTAACATACTGCGTGACGGTCCGGTACGGCATTGCAAGCCGCCATCTCTTCCATTGCATGAATTTGTATAATTAGAAAAACACCACTTTGGGATACAGATAGGTCACGAGGGAAACAAAACAAAACAAAATTATAATAAATAGCTAATACTACAGCTGCCACAAGCAACATATTATTAAGACGACATGCTTATGTATCAACTTCCAGTTCTTACTGCATTTGTTACACGATTTCGGAAGCTGAGTACTAAATCTGGATAGAATATGTGAAGCAATACTTTATCATTAAGAGGTGCTAACGCAGATAGTTACACTAGACTGCAGCGCGTATTTGTGGGGAAAATATCCCTTTGTTTCCACACAGAGGCTCTTACTGCATGGCCCGGTTCCCAAAGATATTTTACGAGCCCCTGAGAGGGGTTGCCATCACATTCTGGACTGATCAAAATAGTGATGTAATTATTTACAGTGGTATCTTTACTAGGGTCAAATATTTTTGGGATGTCCTCCTGACATCAAAACACCCCTTCGTCCTGGACATAAATGATAATTAATTGAATTAAATCCTTCTCCGATAGTTGTTTTTGTTTTGTTGTTTGCTGTAGAGCACAAAGGCAGAAAAATATACTCTGTGAGTGGATAGACCGATATCCATCAAATGTTTGGGCCTTGCAGATGCGAATGTACCATGAGCATGTGAACCTTATGCATTCTCAAAAATTCACCAATGCGAGAGAGAGAGAGACAGACAGAGAGAGAGAGAGAGAGAGAGAGAGAGAGAGAGAGAGAGAGAGAGAGAGAGAGAGAGAGAGAGAGAGAGAGAGAGAGAGAGAGAGAGAGAGAGAGAGACAATGGCACATTTGTGGGGAGTGTTTCGGATGTTGGAAGACCAAGAGAAATATGAAGCGTTGACCGGCAACAGTGAGTTCTGCAATAAAGAAAGGCAATAGTCACATGCCTCTCTGGTGAGATTTTCATAAAAATCTTCGTTTTTTTTTTAATTTACGTCCTCCAACGTTAAGTTATAACGGACAAACTTTGGTATTACCTTAATCACCTGAATTAAATGTGGCGGAGTCAAAAACATTCTGCCATCGCATGTAAAAAAACTGGGTTTTCTCTCGTTTTCATCATATTTAATAACTGAGACTTTAAACAACTCTCATGAAGTACGACAGAACAGACTTCAGTAGAGGTTCTGTCTTTTGGGTGAGAGTAATTCAGGATCACTTTATTGGTGCCCAATTCTCTTCACCTGAATGCAGCAGCTTTTCAGAAATCAACTGGAACCTTTAATTGATTACCATTATTATTATTATTATTATTATTATTATTATTATTATTATTATTATTATTATTATTATTATTATTATTATTATTATTATTATTATTATTATTATTATTATTATTATTATTATTTATTATTATTATTATTATTATTTATTATTATTATTATTATTATTATTATTATTATTATTATTATTATTATTATTATTATTATTATTATTATTATTATTATTATTATTATTATTATTATTATTATTATTATTATTATTATTATTATTATTATTATTATTATTATTATTATTATTATTACAGCGCAATGGTTTTAAAATGTGCTATTCAACGACAAAATATCTATAATTAATATAAATAATATCTATAATAATATAATCTGCGAATGTGTAGAGTTTTTCGCTTTTGGTACCGCATTTCGCTGTTTTTCGGATTGTGTAAGCATATACTAGTAATACCACCGTCATTCGTAAAGTTTAGCAAAAATAAGTTGCACATAACAATGTCCAAAAAGTATTCACCCCGGTTATATGCGAAAAATATTTAATTCAATTTTAAACTGCCTATGTCCAAATTAAACAAATGAATAATCTATCAATTTACATACATGGTGTCTTCATCAAATTTATTACTCTATAGTGTATAAGAACAAAGTACTATCCAAACAAAAATGCTGAAAATATAACAGTTACAACTTAGAACTGTGACTTGTACATTAAATATTAATTATATTCATGTTTATGGGCTTCTACAGATTCATATTCTGTTAGCACCGAAAGTCTAAATACTATTTATCAAAGGCTTTGTCTAGTTTTGCAAAACCGTCAATGATAATCACGAGGAAATTTCAATCTGATATAGAAGCATTGAATTAGAACCGCGCTGCGTTTATTTTGTTTAAAACGTCGCTGCATGTTGTTACGACTTTTGCGGCCTGGATCCTCGTAAACACGATCAACTAGTTTAGGGGGGGGGGAGTTATAAAAATGGTTCTACTATTCAAATAACTACCCAATAATCCAAGCAGAAGCACTGAAGAATTTCGAAGTTATGCAGTTGAATCTATTCATCGCTATTGACTTTCTATTTACTAACATCCGTAAATTGTGCCGATTATTTCACTGTATAAAATGAAGACAATAATAAATTACAGAATTTGAACTTGGATATGTAAGCGATGGTGGTTTTAGTATTTGATCTCATATTGAACTCAGATCTCCATGGCTGGTGCAGATTTTATAAACTTTTAAGACAAATGAGGTTAGGATTATTAGACAATATAGTTAATTTACTACTTTGGTACACAAGTAGGCAAACTGTTTCACAAAGACTAATTAGGAGCGTTTTTACAAACGTGTGTAAATATTAAACTACAGCATTTGTAACCATTACAGGTTATGACAAAGAAACGTGCAATCAACCCACAATGCCTCAGATATTAGTATTAACCTGAGCAGTATTTTTTTCTCGTTGTATTCACGATTCGTTGGTGAAAAAGTTATTACCATGCATAGGAATTCTTAAGCAGATGGCTTCAAGTTATCTACACTCAAACCGTATATCAATACAAGCAACCTAAACCACACGGTTGACGGTAAACGCGGTTTAGCGAGTCCTGTGTGCATCCAGACTGTACAAGGGATTAGGGTTGGCTTATTATCTGCAACGTTCTGCCAGTAACAATGCAACCATATTTCTTTTCGCTCGGGCTTTGAAGCTTATATATGCCAATATCTGGTCATTAAAGTCTCTTTTTAAGCTTTATGACTGGGATGAAAAATTTTCACAGAAATATTTTCATGAAATGTATGAGTGTAAGAATTTAACATTATTTTAAGGAAAAGGATGTCATGGTTATAAGACATAGTTCAATAATTCAAAGTATAACAATTCGTAATGCGTTTATCTATTCCAATTATTTTTAAAAATGTATATCGTCAAAGATTCCTATCACGACTAATATCTTGGTAGTCACAGTATTTCTGTCTCTCTTTCTTCCACTCCATATGTTTACAACAGGATCATTCTATGCCTTCCTGCGCTCCGCAACCTTCTCCGAGAAGACTTCGATCGCGCCACTTAAGATGGCCACCGCAGTTGTGGACGAAACGTCTGGTACATTTATCTCCGACAGACCACGACATAACAGCCTGGAAATAACCTCCAGTTATATTGACACTGGCCACAAAAGCCTACGTCCTCTTTCAGAACAACAGTTTTGAAACCATAAAAACAATAGAACGGAAAATTCGAATTTATAGGTACACCAGGGAGAATCCTATATGTGGTGGGTCCGGAACAAGCTGGAATTAACTCATAAGAAAGCTATAAGAAAAACTATTTACAGACTGTTCTTTCTGGCAGTACGTTACATCCACTTTTTTTAATATCTCAATGATCCATTCTATAGGTTTAATTACATTCATTGAAAGTGAGTGAATATAAAATGCTACATAAATTACCGGAAGTTATTTGAAGAGCTTGCAACAACTATTAGGGGAGATAAAGAACATCACAAAAAGGCTCCCGTAAAATATAAGCTACAGGGCGCGACAGCCTCTAATTAAAAATCTGAACCACTATAAAGTTAGTGGAAAACTGGAAGTTGCTGGACATGAAGGAATGCAATGCTAGAGCATTCGGCGATATCTGGGACACGCTGCACCATCTACAGGTCATGCAACAGTTTAACCGTCTAATTTTTAACAACGTCAGAGTAATTCATTACACTATATTAAATTAATTGTCTATCATCAAAGGATGCGTTTAAACTAATCGTTCTTCAAAACCCGTAGCTTAAACGGAATGAAAGTTACTTCAAGTAATTTTAGTTTATTCTATTGTTTCCCTCGATATCCAAATCTAATGCCTATTTAGTTCTTTCCCCCCTAAGAAAACATTCCCAGGAAAGTTTCTTTATCAAGAACAGCTGATCTCCATTCCCTTCAAACAGCTTACCTATGTAATTTCAGAGGCACTGTACGTATACAGTACGGTATAAATAAAAGTAGCATAATATTAGATTGACAGAAATGATGAAACGGTTATCAGAATTCTTCTGCAGTATTAATTATTTAATCATAAACTGCTGTTATTAATCCAAGTATAATAGAGCGGACGAATTTTTGTACATATAGCTGTTTGAAAATAGAACGACGATGGCATCTGGTTTACCTTGGGTATGTCTTACGGAGAAATTGCAAGGCTCTGGTTTAAAATTTTAAATTTCCAAAGAATGGGTTCAATATGAATTTTAATACTATGTGAAATATTTTTAAATGATTAAGTTTAAATGACAAAACATTTGCTCAAATTCTGAACATTAAACTTTGCTTAGCACCGGTCACACCGTTTTAACTTTCGGTTTATCATATACTTACAATCATGATCATATAGATATATTAGGATTCAGGTACCTCAGTGAACAGCGTGTGATGAAATAGGATCCAAATATACAAAAAACTGAAGTGAAGAAAATGTAAATTGGAGAAAATCATTGCGCTTTTAACCTCGCCAAAAACACTGTGCAGTTAAGGGTTTATATTTGTAGGTCAAGTTTTCAAGTAACACATTGTATGTTTTTAAATAAAAGTGAATGTAATTTAGAAAGTTAGCTCTTTTGACAAAGCCTATGCATTATTCTCCTTTTAAAGGACGACAAAGTTTTTCACAGTGCAGTATTTTACCTGACATACTTAAAGGTGATACAGGCTGAGTCAATGAGAAGTTCGGAGAGAACCAGAGGTTAGATGTTCAACTCGCAAACCTGGCATAAGATTCTTCAAGTCGGGTTTAAATGACCTTCCTTAAAGGTTATGTGATCATGCGAAGAAGTTCCCAAAGCTGCGGTTGCTCAGATATATTACCCAGGTGTGAAGTTGAAAGTGGCATAAAATTGAATCATCCAAAAATTCATTTATTAATGTTTAAGATGGGTAATTAAAAACGCGCCGCGCCATGAGGCAGTGAATCCATCCAGAGAAGTAAGAAGGCGCAAGCATGTAATTGACTCTGGGAGCTGGCATATTTTTCTAGTAGGCGTTCCCATCACTAACGGTATAGGCAATTCTAATCCCTGCACCACAACTTGAATAACAGGACCCTTGATAATGTTCTATTAGGAGCAGGGGGGGCCATGAGAGGAGCATTACGAAGCGCCCCCGGTTATACGTGCTCTGCACCCTCTTATTGCCAATCCACGATGTGTTGTTATTGTTTCAGAGTGAGAAAATTATCAAATTCCCCTTAGTACACATGCACTTGCGTAAGTCTTTATTAAATACTGTACAATATTGTAATTGTTTCTAATATGCAGCCACCCAAAAAGGGCTTATTAAAGATGAGGCTTCAGAGTTACATGATAATAGCAAACTGGAATCAGAGTAAGAAATACTAATAAAATTAGGCTTTTGAGTTGGCATTTCTTAACTGAAAGTGCTTAAATTTCGTGCTCGGGTAAACTACATGCTTTATATACGACTTGCTACTCTCATTTGATCACGCGGACAACAATTGACAGAACATTCGGTTCGATTCTGCCATCGTTTTTAGGTTACGCCTATTTATATGTCTAATTTACTTTTCCTTGTTACATTTTAATTTGTAAATATAAAAATGTTTCTTTCTTGTTAAAAATAATCTAAATGTGCATTATTAAACCAGAAAAAAATGTATACATTAATTGTGTTGTTCTTTTTGTGATGTATTCAGTGATAATGTCTCAATTAACTTTTGGAGTGTTTAAATTTTACTTTAAGTAATGCTAAGTTACATTTTTCTGCATCATAATTGTTATGCAATATAAGCAAAATAGTACTCAGTATTGTTTAGTATTTAAATACAAGTACGCAGTTTATATGAACAATTTACGTGAGAATGAATCGAACCCAAAAGAAAATGCGTAACTTCCAGAATGAGGATCAAAACGTTCCAAAAACTCCTCGTGAGAAATGTAGGTCCCTCTAAGAAGAAACTAGGTAGGTACATTTCAACATTTCCTTTTTATGTACAAATGGTAGTTCCGGAACATGAAGAGAATACGATTACTGATAATGAAAGGTTTAAGGAGATTTAAGAAACGGCTCTACTTCTTTATTCAGGAGACTAATGCCCTCTTTCTGAAGGAAAAACTTGGGTTATCGAGCCGGATTACAGCTATCGATTGTGGACTTTCTTCGCCTTCGAGGGATATCGGACGCCATTGAATTGAAGCTTCACCGTGAAAAGGACACATATACCGTCTCAGGCGCTAAGCAGAAACTTATATATGCTTTTCTGAAAGCATATCCTTAAAGTAAACCTAAACAACCTCTTTCCCCGACTCCATAATAATCTAACAATCTTTACCAGGAATCAGAATTGACAATTGAGTGTTGTACATTTATGGATTTTTAGCGCATTTCACTTGCAGAGTTCTAAGTTTACACATAAAGAAGAAATATTAAATGATATAAGAAACCTATAGCCAAAGCGTCTACTGGAAATACTATTTCAGAAACTCTCGCCAATACTTGATATGAACAAAAGAAAATAAATAAACAACACTGATAGAAGTAAGACCCTGCTCATTTAAAACCTAATACAAAATGTATTTTTGTAGACATCTATCTTTAGAGTTTGTCAAAATTAATATTAACAGCAAGATAGGGAGTAGGTACCCAAGTCTCACTTAATAGAGTTGTAGTAGAAGCTAACAGAGTATCTATATTAAGGAGTTAAAATTGATAATTATAGTACCACGATGAGCGTCTATAGAAATTGCCAAATCGAAAATTAATTCTCCTTTTTGAAATAATAAACGTTTATTTACACAACTGATAATAACACGGGATTATTAAACATAGTATCAGCATACTTAAATATATCGAGCAGCAAATTATAATTCTCTATAGGGGACCCATGTCCGCACTGTGGGGCATCGAAGCCTCACCGCAACTCGAATATGATGACGCTCAAGGGTTTCATAGTTAGTCAAGGAATCTTAACTAACACAATAAGCGCATCCTTCTAATTGTTGATCTTCAACTTAATTATTCGGTGTTACCGCAATTAGCACTGGTTAAGACTTACTATTTTAGTCGGATTTATGTCCTAAGGTATTCCTCTGTCTGCTAATAGTACCCAAAGTAGCCTGGGAATGATGACCATGAGGGCCATGGGGACACGAACTAATTACGAGTTAAGCATGGGCTGCGGTTAGTCCATCCACCTCACGCTGGTGCCTAATGATTTGCATAACTAATGGTACACAAAAGAACGTTGCACTTAGTAGTGTCAAAATAAAAAATGTCCAGGCATTGGTTCCCTTTAGAAAAATAATCATTTTATGGTCCTATACAACATACTAAGCGTTGTGCAGGCGTCAATTTGAAAAATTCTGTTTAATGATTATACTATTTGCACAATAAGCCACTCTAGTTTTTCCGACGTTTTTCAAATGCATTAACATCAGTGTTGGAACCTCAGTAAATAACAAATAAAATAAATGAATTAATAAATGGGCATTAAATACATCAGAAGAGAAGGACATGGTTTTTACCAAATTATGACTTAACGTAACAACTAATCTGCATTCAGAAATATTATTTTGCTATTTTATAAAATGTATCAAGTAGAATATAAAACACTTTTGAAACCAGTTTCTTCTTAGCATTATGTTTCTCTGCAGAAAGAATAAACAGGTACCTCTGGACACGAAAGTGTGTCTATTTAAGATTTAAATGAAAACGTTAATATTTAATAGTGTCTGAACTTCAAGTTATAAATATGTAATCGGGAAACATTAAGAAACAAAATGGACGTAGAAAGAAATGGAACTTCGACACCTTTTGATTTTCCCATTATTTATAGAATTCTTTTGGAGTATTTTTTTCTTCGGGACCGGTTTTGGGCCCAACCCAGCAGTAATAGTAGTGATTTATCCGTTGCCGCGGCTAGAAGCATGTCTAATTAATTGCACCAGGATCAAATTACCCTCCAACACACTTATGAACCCCACGGACTTCTTAAATGGTATGTTCACTTTGCTTTCTTTGAAGTGTTGACGACGTTACTTCGGACATGCATTTCTGAAGATGATAACTATGTTCTCTCTTACACATACCCACTCATTCATTGTTAACGTCGTGCTCGTTGAATACCAATAATTTATTTTCTTCTCATACTTGCGCTCAGGGGCAAATGCAGAATTATTCACAAATAAGCAGCATAGCCCAAATATTTATTTCAAGTAAATGGTGAGTCAGAAAAACATTCGGACATCGCTGAGTACGGGATGTTTAAAGACTTTTAAAACATCCTTAATATTTCCATTCGATCCAACAAAGCGGTGCAGTTATTTATGGAAAAATCATGAACCAGAAAACATAAAAGCTAAAATTGTTGTGTTACATTCCCTACCCTCTCTCGTTAATTAGTGGATAGAGAAACTATCCTTACCTTAGTCATCTTAATGGAGATACAGATTTGAAAAAATCGCTACATTATACATTTCTACTGCCTCTGCGGTCTAGTAAATGGCATTTTGGCTTCTCAAACCACAGATATCGGGCTCGATTCCCTGCTGAGGTGGCGAATTTTTCTTTAATCAGAATCATCCCCTATTGCCCACAGAGTCCGAAATTTTAAATGCGAGATTTGAATAAGCATGTGTTTAATAGTAGAATAATGACGTCAAACAAAAACCTCTAGTTCAGCGAGCAAGAACACCATTAGCTCGACCGCTTCTACGTTTTGGCGGTTAACATCGCCATCTCCGAATCCGTAGGTTCCGGTTTCAAATCCTAGCTGGTGTGTAGGATTTTAAAGTCCTTTCGATATTCAGTTATTTCTCGCGATTGCATGGAAACAGTATATAGCATCCAGTTCTTAACATTTACTATCTGTCATTGCCTTTGTATCTATAACGAAAGTTATAATGTAGCTATTTCTAGAAAATGTTTATCTCAATTAAAATTAAGTAGATGGTAACATTGACTTTCGTAAGAATGGTTTGTATACAAACTAATAAACGATAGAGCTAGTAAAAGTAACAAATCAAGTGTTTCATATATGAAAAGTTGAAATCTGCTGCTTCTAGTAGAGTAAACCGTCATATTTGTATCTCTCATATTTCAGTATACTTTCAATGTCTTGTTTTCTCAATTTCTGTAGCACCTACTCTATATTAATCATGATCACTAATATAAAATAACTTACAAACTACTAATTATTCAAATTTGTCTTTTAAATTTGTATCAAAAACACCCGAAGTTATATTAGAATTGTTTACTGCGCGGAGGAGGTGGTGTTAGCACTTTACCATTACTATATGTACTCAATTTCAGATAAGATCTATCTTGAAATAAATACTGGAAAATAACCGAATCAACTCAGGTGTTTCACATTTGTTTATCTGTGCAGGATACGCAGGATATTGAATAAATTGATGCTTACACTGTATTAAATTATTATCACCAATAGGACAAATGCATTTGTTAATCGCGGATATCGTCAATTATTGTAGAGTCCAATTTATTAAATTCCCTCTCCCTGATAACCCAGATGCTTTGACCATTTTAAGTGATTAATAAGAATCCAGCGTACAGATTTGTGCTATGACTTCTCTAATCACAGACTGTCCTATATCCCATCCCTTTGAATGTGTAGATCAGAATCGCTCTTGTTTGACACTGAGAATACGAATAATAAATTGTTTAGGAAATGTGTAACAGTTTGCAAAACACCTTTTCTTTTGTTTTTACCTATAGGTACTTACGGTTTACCTTAAAAACTGGATGATTGATTGCAAAACTCTCATCAACTTACCTGAAAAGGAGAAACAATGTAATTAGTGTTAATGCATAGGCATACATTTTCAAATACTTAAATTACATTAAGTTAATTTACGTGTGAAAAAATAACACAGGTTTATTGTAAATGCTTTGAATATTTTTGCCAATATAAAACAGAGCACACACAGACGATTTGCGACGTATGACAAACCGTTGTTATCAATTTTTTAATAACAGTCACATTTTCATATAGTAATACGACCCTACACACTTTTAGTTTTAATCTTAGTTTAGTAAACAGACTGTTTTGCAGCATTTCTTAATTTTAATTAGTTCAGAAGAAAAATATTATTGTATATATGTTATTGAATTTTCAGGCTCCTAAACTAAGTTAAGTAGTGCACGATTATTTTTAAATCCGCTGCTCCTGATTCTCTCCTTAAAATATTAAACTTATAAGTTGTAAAATGTGATACAAGGAGCATTTAGAGCAGTGAAAAAAGGGAATTGAGAAAACTTGAGTAAAAAGTTCAATGCGATGCTTTACCTAAGAGTACCTAACGAAATATTCATTTATGGCTTTACAATTAGTGATATTAAAAACACATAAATATAATATAAAAGTATTGGTTTTATAACAGGTATACAATGCAAATAAACAAAAAATCTAAAAACATTCTACAGATTTACCAAATTTCATCGATGTGTATCCTTAAATGCCTTATCAAGATAAGTGTATGTTACTGAGATTATTATAATGTAATAACATTTATCATGAGATGTTTGAGTTGTGGTTTATGAACACATCATGAAATCAAATAATAAGGTAATAGAACTTGATACAACCATCTGAAACATCCTGTTCCTTAAATAATTCATGGATGGACTTACAGTTTTATCTTATTTGTAGTTTTTAGCCTGCGATGTACCAACAATTCCATTTCTTAACCTGCAGCTGCTTTATTTCCACATTTATAAAAATGTACTATAGCTTTAAATTTGAATATACGTAGATTCATCGAAACATAATGCAATTACTGGCAAATATAACTTCCGTTTGCTTTAACTCACAATTTATTATTTAATCTTAACAGTATTTGACGTACTGTATATCCACCTGCTGCTGTAGAAGTAATACGTGCATTTTGAAAACCAAGAGCTCTGAGTTGGACAAGAATTTTCCCTACTTGAACTTTTGTAATGTATCTTGTAAACGATAGTCCAATTCTCGGGTTTCTGAACGCAAAGCACGTCTAGGCATTTATTTCACTCCTGTCATTCAATATCGTTGAAATTTCAAGAGACACACAAATATATTCTACAAAGACTGAAAACATCTGACAGGAGACATTTTTGAATGCAAAGCCCTTGCTTTTCAACATGCATTACCACTATTGCGTATTCAACGAAAAGACATAATGGAGAGTAAAAACAATGATAATAAATTGTAAATCAATCTTCTGAACTATTCACCGACCTTCCATCACAGCAAATTCATGCATCATAAACAGGGAAATGTCCCATTCATGAAAGGGAGTGGTGCACGTGTTGTAAAACTGAATTTATTCATAACTGACCTCCATTAAGATATGCAGCAGCTACTTCAAATTCACTAAGCTATCTTAGGCAAGGGCTAACAAACGACAAAACATTTATTACTTTGGTGAGTTCCATGTTGTCTCTTAGAAGAGTAAAACTGCTAAACAGAATACACTAGAAAAAAAAAGTCATTCATTTAAATGTAAAAAATACACGGGGATGATGAACTATAACACAAAAATTCAACGTTTTAAATATAAAAATGTCATAATCATGGCCAACACTCTCTAAGTGAAGTACTAAACACTTCGTATCGGTAAATATAGAAGCCGAAGGCTCTTAATCACTTAATATGCGATAATACCCCTTACCTAAAGCTAGTACTAAATACTAAAATAAGGTTTATTTAACAATACCCATACGATCACAGTGAAGAAATTTTAACTTCAGTTTAATGACCTCTATGTAGGTTAGGGTTTGACATATTAAGTGACGTAAGTATTATCGTGCTGCTCAAAAGGTTATCCTGGCTTTATCTCTGTTAATACAAACATATCAGATAACGCACTAATTATTTACGGAAAGAGTGAGAGGGGTACTGGCGCGCTTCTCGGACGTTTGCTAAGTACCAATGAACGCATCACTTTAGTCAATGGAATGCGCAGGAATCATAAATGACAAATTGAAGTTATGTACACGTGGAATAATCGATGAGTTGTCTGAGAGGTTTATATTAACAAAGGTAAAGCCAGGATAACCTTTTGAGTAGCAGAATAATAAGCTGGACCGAAACGATCCATAAGCATAGGCTCAATATGTAAATTAGGCTGGCCCCGTAGCTCAGTGGGTAGAGCACCTGCCTGCCGTGCTGGTGTTCCCGGGTTCGATTCCCCGCGGTGGGGTGGGGATTTTTCTCCGACCAAGATAGTTCCTCATCTTCCCCCGCGTCTGGAAGTATGAATGAGATTGTGAATGTGTGCATGATCTAATAATAAAAACATAATGAATACGAGTTAACACCTTCGGTATGTTCCAAAGGAGAACAGCCGTCGATATGACCATTAGGGTTAAAAGCGCGGTATAAATGGAATATTATAAATAAATAGAGATAATTTTGATAGCAATTAGGCACAGCAGACCAATGTATACATATATGTACAGTATTATCTGATCGGTATTTGCAAATAATAGTAGAGAAATATACACATGTTATTTATTCCCTTTGATATTTTCTTCTCTGAAGCACGCGTTATCAGAATGGTTGTACGATAACACTATTTCACTAAGATGCGCTTTACTCTAAGGAGCATGAGGATAGTGTTAATGCCAAAAACTTCCGAAACTGTACAAATAGATTATAGCTATGTTAAATCCAATTAATTAGAATTGTACATAAGGCAGCGATGTAACCTAGCATTATGTACACCCTAAGCAAAATACACGAAGTGCGACCAGGTTTGGTGCATATACTGTTAATGACTACGAAAAACTGGCTCTGAACTTGAGCATGCTAGATTCTAAACGTTAATTCTTATTATTATCTTGTGTGGATGCACCGCTGTTGAAAATGCAATCTCTTATGCTTTAACGGTACACGAAATGGCCACATCCAATTTCATTTCCCAACGGGTAATTATTTATAATCTAAATTCTTTGGCATTTCATCAGGGAACTGCTGCTTTGTTATTACCACGCAGAAGCTTGACCATCTGTTATTTCTGAAATACGACTGCGAAGTAAACACATGTGATAAAAAATAAGTAGTATTAAAAACGGAAGAACTTCCAACAAGGATACATCCTATAGACGCATTTTGTAGATTCTCTCTAATGTTGACAAATAACGATATTATTCAATGAGACGAAGGAAGAAATTCGTGGTAAAACATGACTTAAGACGGTATAGCGAGAATCGTATTAAAGCACTGATTAAAGACAAGCTGCAATTATCGATACTATCTATCGACATAGATCGACAATTCAAACTTCAGTTTTCATACCATGTGAAACAATCCTCCAGTACTATTTATTCACTGGGAAAAGTATTCTGCCCCTACTTATAATTAGACACACATTTTGCACATTTCCGATTTCATTTGCGGCTTACAATTTATGACATGAGATACAGCGCAGAATGCAGCGTGGCGAATTCCGAGTCTGTTATTGAAAACAGATGACATACGTCAGCTGTTAGGATGCCCTGTAGCAGAAAACAAAAGAAAGCATGACAATGAAACTTGCAAATGTTGTCCACGAAATGTTAACTCTTAAAGGCTTATGCTTTATTCCTTCCTAAAGTCCAGAAGTTAGCTGCAGTTTTACGATGGTAATAATAATAATAATAATAATAATAATAATAATAATAATAATAATAATAATAATAATAATAATAATAATAATAATAATAATAATAATAATAATAATAATAATAATAATAATAATAATAATAATAATAATAATAATAATAATAATAATAATAATAATAATAATAATAATAATAATAATAATAATAATAATAATAATAATAATAATAATAATAATAATAATAATAATAATAATAATAATAATAATAATAATAATAATAATAATAATAATAATAATAATAATAATAATAATAATAATAATAATAATAATAATAATAATAATAATAACAATAACAATAACAATAACAATAACAATAACAATAACAATAACAATAACAATAACAATAACAATAACAATAACAATAACAATAACAATAACAATAACAATAACAATAATAATAATAATAATAATAATAATAATAATAATAATAATAATAATAATAATAATAATAATAATAATAATAATAATAATAATAATAATAATAATAATAATAATAATAATAATAATAATAATAATAATAATAATAATAATAATAATAATAATAATAATAATAATAATATGGATACAACACATTTTCCTTATTTTTTCTTTATTCGTATTTATACAATAAACACACAAGATTTTTCCAAATTAGACAATTATACCATGGTTACGTCTTAAATATATTTCACTTGTTTTCAATATTTATACACGTTGTGACCTTTGGTCCGGTTTTCCCGACTGCCACTTCAATAATCTCGTTCAGCTTTTGCCGGGAGTTATCTTAGTTCACTTGTCTCAGCACTCACTACTCGGCACCACGAACAGTGCTTTTCGTTGCATTCACTAACTCGCTCGACGAGTCGCTCATTAAGACTCATCTCGTGTAACTGTAGGACTCCCCAAGACTTCCTCACTAACCCGACTTCTTTGCTCGTAAGACTTCTCACGACTCCAGAAGACTGACTTCCCCGGACTCGCCCACTTGTGCAACCTCCTCGTCGCAAGTTTTCGCATGACTCCGCAGAACTGACTCCTTTCGCGAAAACCCTCGTTTATGTGGTCGTTTCCAGAACATTCGCGACGTCCAAACACCCAGGAAGTTTTCTCTGGCAACAGCGTTTTTTGTACTTGCGGTGGGTGAGCACGCGCCTTATCTTCTTTACGTTGGGTGACCGTGCGCTATATTTTGTTTATGGTTCCGACTGCCCGACGCTGACCTACTGATTATCTTGGGCATAGCCGCTGAATTATAATATTGTTCTCCATTATGTCTAAAGCCCGCATTTCCTTGTAACTGCATGCTTTTTAAGTACCTTGGTTACACTTCTAAGACTTTGCAGTCATTCACTTATTGACTTATGGAATCCAAGTAAGAATATTTTTTCCGTATATGTTTGCATATTTGTACCTTATTGGGACAAAATTCATGCATAGTGCATGTTTTGTTTAATATAACACGATTAGACATTTTTCATGCATAATAGCATGCTACTGTGCTTTTATGAACGTGTCTTCCTAAATGATTACCGTATCATTTGACTGCTGAGTAAAGGTGAAAGGACAGCTATTAATGTTTCCTGACAATGACAATAATGTTATTGGCACATTCTACTACTTCCTTAACAAACACATCAAGTGTGCAAACTTCTATCGGTACAACTACAACCAAACTCTAAATCAATTTTATAATTTATGCAGTGTCCTGGTAGGAGTTAATGTACCACTCGAGAAACATTTCACACAATGAAGAAATTTTTAGAGAAATACACTAATAGTAATATTCCGACCCAGCAAAATAAAAAAAGAAACCTTGAAAGGTAGTATAAGCAGGTATTAAAAATATGTAAAGAATGTGTCATTCATTAAAGCCACATTTTTGCATCTACAAGCATTACATATTTTAATTAATATTCATTGCCAGTGTATAAACATACACTGGCAGTATTTAATAACAAAAGTGTGCACGGGTACATAAAATTCAACTTTAATATACTACCTGCCGCAATAATAAAATTAGAAGCAGGTGAATCACCACTAGTGCAGTCACTAACCATTGTTGAGGATGTTAAATTATCTCTAGTGTCGTGTTGTGGAGAAATGTATGTGACAGCTGGAGAAAAACTAAAGAAAGTACTTAGTTACACGCTGGTGTGAAATTGTGAAAAAAAGGAAGATATATTGTGTAGAGAAAATGCAAACAACATAGAATTTCATCATAACATCAGTCAGATTTCCTCTCTTAAGTATGCATTTCTCACTTCTCATGAAGTTGAAAGATCATTTTCAGTTTATAAGAATATCCTTAGTGATAAACGTATGAATTTATGAGCAGAATTTGGAAATACGTGTTGTACGTAATTGTATTTTATGTAATTCTGAATTAGGAGTCCATACGTAACTCAAATGTGTTTGCTGTTTCTTACCTTCTCTATAATGTTAAAACTTACCTAATGTACGAGCAATATAATAAACATGTCATTTCCAAATTATTGAATGAAAGAAGCAAACTGAAAAGTATATACATTAACTTATTTCGATTCAATTTTATTAGGCGATAATTTGATTTTCACTTTTAGCCTTTCTGGTCGTAGAAATAATTAGCTTTCCTAGACTTATTTCTTAACATGAATACATATTTTACTAAAGGTGAACACCTACTTCATATTAAATACTACGAGTATTCATTGTTTGGAGACAGTCTTGAAGCTACTCCAAATGGAAGGGCGTAACGTTGTTTACCTGTGAAGGAGAAGTTGCCTACCAAGCACAGAAGCAATGAGGAGAGGGTTCAGACGATCCATTTATATTTCTATGACGCTGGATGCGATCTATTACAGCATGATTGAAAAGACGAGGTGTTAGGAGATGCAGGGTACTCAAATGGAAGCAATTTGTAACCTTCGTTAGGAAGCTGAACAAATCTTAGAATCAGAGTTTCCTTTTCCTTTTCTATTTCTTCTTGCATAAATAAAACGTACTTATTTTAGGTATATTTTAGATATTCTGTCAACATGACAGAAGTATCTCTATCCCAATAATTGATTTCTGACTTCAGTTGTGTTATACGTACACAAAAGTTGTATTACTTATTGTTACTGGCTCACTTTAATCACAAAACTTAGACCAAATAACGTGCCTCCCAATGTCAAACGCAAAATAAAATAAACACCGAAACACATTATTCTTGTTTGCATAAACCTCCAACGTGCATTGATTGCGCACATTCGCGGGTTGGAACGCCTTGCACTATGAATGATACCATGAACCCCATTTACAGCTTTCACGGATCTCCGATATCGATCAAATAACGGTGGGAAAGAGGTTTTGGTAAAACACATATTACATATAGAACGCCACGTGTTGCTATGACTAGAAAGGATCTCACGTTCCCACTGAACCCCAATCTTGCTAGGCAATTTCTCCGATACACAAGTCATATGTATCTGCGAAACTACTCGGAAGATTGAACTCTAGGCAGAGTAACTAGACAAGTCACATGCCATTACAGATTTTGAAATGAACACCTAGATTAAAGCAATTTGCGATTACTCCAAAATA
Organism: Mantis religiosa; assembly: GCA_030765055.1. Lineage (NCBI taxonomy): Eukaryota > Metazoa > Arthropoda > Insecta > Mantodea > Mantidae > Mantis > Mantis religiosa. Next base: position 114,285,531 of record CM060950.1, read on the forward strand.
CGAACCGCTATGTTACATATTTTATACTTAGAAAACAAAATAACATCTAATAATAAAATAACTATTACTTATGTCCAAGTGAACTCTATCACCACATTTTTGTAGATCCAAGTAGATGCAGAGGTAATAACATTACACTCTATTGACATTTAATTTCAACTTTTACCTCAGTATGCCACATGTATGCCTTTTTAAACCCGGCAATTTCATACCAAAAGTGGTATTTATTCTTAAGTGAGAGAGGCATATCAAGTTCTCTGCACATACCCGTACCACTGAAATTATTTATTATTCTTTGTATTTTCCTTTTTATCCTTCGTTTCCTTTAATTTTTAGGCGATCTTTGCAAATGTGGTATCTAATGTCAATTTCAGCGTTATGAATGGGAAGTAAAGGAAGATGATATGGGGGACTAGTAACAATATAGTTTTAGAGTATTAAACATTTTATACAGATTTTCTGCGTACCACGAGGATGTACAAAATAGAAATATTTGGTGGAGCAATTTAAATTTTGAACAAATCAATAGAAACCATATATTAAGGAAGTAGTCTTAATAATAATCATAATAATAATAATAATAATAATAATAATAATAATAATAATAATAATAATAATAATAATAATAATAATAATAATAATAATAATAATAATAATAATAATAATAATAATAATAATAATAATAATAATAATAATAATAATAATAATAATAATAATAATAATAATAATAATAATAATAATAATGATGATGATGATGATGGTGATGATGATTAATAATAATAATAATAATAATAATAATAATAATAATAATAATAATAATAATAATAATAATAATAATAATAATAATAATAATAATAATAATAATAATAATAATAATAATAATAATAATAATAATAATAATAAAAATAATAATAATAATAATAATAATAATAATAATAATAATAATAATAATAATAATAATAATAATAATAATAATAATAATAATAATAATAATAATAATAATAATAATAATAAATGCAATTTCACCACTACGTTAAAGATAGCAAAATGTAGCTTTATTAGGAGCTTTAGAATAGCTTACCTGGTAAGGTACGCAGTTTAAATCCCTCCGGTATCATTTTCTCCCTGTCAGACCTTCTCTTCCAGGTTTTCCTCAGTCCTCAAGCTAGCAAATGCAGGGGAGGTACCCAAATCTTAGGCCTGGAACGTTTTATACTGAAAATTTCTTTCCCAAATGTGATTCCATAGTATGTATTTTCTTAACCAACCGCCTGTGGTGCCATATAAAATAAGAACGACGTTAAACGTTAATAACGTATCTAGATAAGTTATTTTTAATTGTCAATTTTGCCTCCTTGGAATCATCTGTTACTTATATGCAGCACATTTCTTACCAATCCAATTTTCTTTACCAAACTGTTTTTTTTTTTTTTTTTTTTTTTTTTTTGCTTTTTCTTTCTTTTATTCTGGATAAGTTCTGGGAACAATGAAAGCAGGTGAATGAAGAATATTCCGGGGACTACAGTAAATATATTGCATGTTATTAAATTTGGCAAAAGACATGAATAAAGTCGTATGGAAGAAGTCCAAAGCATAACATGCGTTGATTTATTATTTTAAAGCATTTAAAGCAAAAGCATTCAGAGAATTTAAGGCAAGAGAAGGATTCGTGTGGGCTAAGTATTTCAAACGTAAATAGTGAACTTACATGACCATTACGTTACCCATCATTCATAAATTGTTTAGTTTATGCGAACTACACCCGCCTCGGTAGCATAGATGGTAACTCTGCCTCACGTTCGAGAGGTTCCCAGTTCGAATCTCGGTCAGGTGAGTTATCCGGGTAAGATTCTTTTTCCGAGGTTTCCCTTATCTTGAATGTCAGATAACTTTAGGCTCTATGGATACTGGGCTCATTTGAGGATTGAAATGAAATGTGTAGTGTTTAACGCCAGCTTTTACTACATACGGCATCGCAGGCGATGACACTGATGATACATGAGATGAAGATGGAGCACCGGTGGAATGAGATGGCGGGGGAAACTGGAGGTCCCGGAGAAAACCCGCCCCAACACCGTGTTGTCCACCACAAATCTCACTTTGGGGTCGCCTGGGATCGAACCCGGGCCGCCTTGGCGAGAGCCAAGCGGTCTAACCACTGAGCCACGGTGCGGCCTTCATTTGAGGATCACTTCATGCATTTCATTCATCATCGTCCGATATGACAACGTTGGAGGATGTTGAGTATAAAAAAGTGAGCTATAAGATGTCCGTGCACTTTACAATTTGATAGCACTTAATATTCTGGAAACGGAAGTACATACAGTGCACAATCGTAGAACCACTCAAGGGGAAAATACGTGCCATCATTATTAAATGTGATATACCTATATTACTTTTTATTTTGTATATGAATTCCTCAATTACAACCTTTTTTGAACATCTCCTAGATTCCTCGATGTTATCGCTCCACTTCTCCAACCCCCATTACATCCAAATATGTGTTTTACTAGTTCGTTACCTTAACATAATAGACAAATGGACAATTTGAAGTTGGGGCGGGCGGGGAACCGCCTCTTTAAACACCCATGACTTTTCCCTTCATCAATCAGCAGCCCAAGAGCGTTCAGTTAATGTATGTCTCTTTCTTTCTCGCCTCTCATATGTTTACAACAGGATCGTTCTAATTTGAGACGTTATAATATGAACTGTATACACTTTTGTTATAATAGTTTAAAGAAGTTACATACTCATAAAAATAAATAAGAAGTAAAGAAATATTTAATGAATGCAGCACATGGTATGTTTGCCTTTTATTGCTGATCTAATCTTTAATCATTTTTCAACAGATAAGCTTGCAAGTAGGTATCCAGTTTTACATGAATGACGTGTCCAACTGTGAAAAGCAGCCAATGCACCTGTTACACTATCATCCTATCAGTTAATGACACATTGGGAGAGAGCAGTGTCTGCTCTGTAGTCTGTGTTAAAATTCCAAATCCACATGCACACATCCATCTGTAACTACAACGCACGTTAGTCTGCACCTTGCCCCCCCCCCCCCTTCACTTACACGCATATACTCGCACTTACATACACTCTTTTAAAAAGACTCTTCATGTCTTCTCCTCCCCTCTTAACCAATAGGGCTTGGGTTTACCGTGCAAGGGGGCGGGGCGAATTCACACTAGCACCGCCTGCCGGGCTGTGAGAGAATTATGAGGTGGAGAGGGTCAAGGATTTTTCCTCACTTGGCGGCCTGTTCTGGCAACTAACTGGTCAAACCAGCTGCCTTCAACACGGCACAAGAGAATACACTCCATGGCTTCAGCCATAGCTCCTTCTCTTCTTCATGCACCCCCTACCACTGTCGGAAATGATGACATCAGTAATGGAGCAGGTGGCACGAGCAATAAGACCTTTGATGAAATACGGTTTCGTTTAGTTATCATGGACACGGCGATAAAGAACAGCTGTAAATTGTAACACTTAAGCACAAAGCTAAAATCGCAAACCTGTTTTGAGCCCTGGACCACTACAGTTCTTTGACCTTGTCTTCGTCAATATTAAATGAGACACGCTTCCCGTTTAGCTTCTGTGATGCCAATGTATGAGAAAATACTTTCGCTACAAATTACTAGCATGTTGCAAATCTAAAATAACTCATCAAGAATACGATATTCTATGGGTTAGAGCAACGAATGCGAAATAAAAGCAATTTCACTGCCTTTTACTCGCTCACTTCTACGTTCTCTATTTACCTATGGTAGGTACAGTAAATATTGTACTACCCAAGAATTCTACATCCAGTTTTCATCGGGAACACCTTGACATAATAAGTTATTTATAATATTTATAATTCAGGAGTTTAAGTTTAAATTTGTAGAGCGGATTTCAAAGCCGAGTGTAGCAATTCTACAAACAAAGAAAAATTACTTTTAACATGTGTCATGCATTATTTTAGACAGCCCCTAATATGATATGATAAAGTATCCAGCTAAACTTTATGTGGAAATAGCAGTATATGCACAATGATGATCAGGTCTCTTATTGTTTGCCTTTCATTGCACCAGTGTTGACACCACAGCACATTTTCAATGTCATTTTGTACCTCGTAATTTACACGATTCTATACCTACAACTACTGTGCACTTAAACTATTTCGTAAAACACAAAAACAGGCCTGTTTTACAAATAATTTGCAGTATGGAAGTAAATTACAGGGTCTACGGAAAGTAGTGTGTCTGGGAGATGTCAGAATGTTTAAATTTTGTCAAAAAAGTATGCTGTAATTGTTCTTGAAAGTTGTGACTTGCCTCGAATACTTTCATTGAAACAATTAGTCTCTAACTCAATGGCTAATGTTCATAAAACCTTCTTAATGTAGAGGAAATATTGCATTTTACTCAGAGTTCGATATCCAGACTTCAAAGAAAATAAAAGTTTTTTGAGTTGTGGGAGGGTTGACTATTTCCTACCCCACCTCCACATGCAGCGATCATATTGGCGGACTTTTTTCTTTGGAATGCCTATATTACATATCGACAACGGTAAGTCGTATTGATCTGTATGTTAGCAATTTAAAATAGCGATTGAACGTAGGCATGTCTTATGGTTGTGGACAGTTTTTGGAATTCAAATGTATCCGTTTTGTCAAAATCATAGCAAAAGTAGGTATAGCTTGATAACACTTCAATGAAATATAGGGCAATGTGGTTATACGAATGATATATCATGATAAAACTCTCTAACATAACTTAATTTTAACATATTTTAATCTCTCCCCCCCCCCGTCCACCGTATTCCTTGGGCTCGAAGTCATTAACAAATCTATAAGCGCCAAAAGCAGTCTCTGAAATTCATATTCAACGAAACGGAATTGAAATTCAGTTCATCAATATCAGAAAACAAGCCTCATTTTTAACTTGTTCAATTGGAATTTTTTATAAACTGTTGATGTTACCTCAGCCTATAAAATGCATTTGAATCAGTTCTCATATCGTTTAAACTATTTTGGGGAGTATTTGTTGTGATTAGAAGGAAGATTTTAATTGTAAAACAGACCAGAGAATACACTATATTGATGAACGTCACGTTAGTGTAAACACTAAAAGCCGGATGCCTGTTCGTTTTCCCATAGGTATACTGGACATGAACTGTACTGTTATCGGTTGCACGTGTAAACAACAGCAGGTAGCTATAGCCTATGACAACCGCCTCACTGCTAGAGGAAACATAACAGTCGCATTATACTACACCTTGACCTTGCGTCTGCATACACTTGCAAGGCAATGCTTCACTAGTTCGCCACGTTGTTTTCGAAGTTTACACATTTGATGGCTGTGCTGTACATCTGACATCGTTCACACTCTGTGTCCAGCTAACTTGTATCGCATCTGAGCGCACATCTCTCCCACCTTTAGTAAACACATTAGCCTTGCTTTTTCTAAACAGAATTACGAAATAACAATACTCTTTATATACAATGTCTATTAATTAACAATCCTACAAAAAATGCTATTTGTAGATATTTGGAGCGCAAATCTTTCAAATATCTTTTAGTCTACCATAAAAATGACTCACTAGGTCCTTACTGAAGATCAGCTGATCCGAAAATCAACATTTTAAAGTTTATATCCTAAAGTTTTCATTGACTCACAGAGAAACATTAAGAAAAATATATCATATAATTCTAGCTGATTATAGGTTTAATATCTGACTTCAAATGTGACCCTAAGCTAGAGCAGTAAGACAACGCCTAGGAAAAGGAATCGCACGGATATTTTGTATTCATTTTTCGTATTTGTATGTTAAATGTTGATTAATGAAAAATTATTTAAAAATACTTCAATTACAATGGCCTTTGAAGAAAATGTTCAAAACTAGAAAAAGATTTGTAAAACTCGTAAGTATTCCGCAGAATCTAAAACCTTTAACAGACGCCCTTAAAACAAGTTAAATCTAAACAAAATTTATTCTCTAAACAAAATTGAGTACAGCTTTTTATGTTAATTTTAACATGTTTATAGTAGCTCCGCATCTTTTGAATAGCCTCCTACAGTTTCTGGTGCATAAATTCCAGCATGCTGTATGTATGCATGCAACTATCAGTCTATTGTTTCAATGATGATATCTGTTAACATTTTTCACCCTTTGCTATCCCCCTTTGAGCAGACACACACGACTGGCCTCCGTAACGCTAATTCCATCACTTTGACTTCCACCCTACCACAGAGATAACAGATTTCCAAGGGAGATTTGACCAATAACACATTCCGTCCCTAATGTCGATCTGAAGTTTGTTTTACGTTACGACATGTTTCCCCCTCCGTAGTATCTACTCACGCACTTTGCATTCCTGAGGGCTTCCCTTCTGTATCGAACGTGGTGCCATCTTATGTCACGTTATTGCCAACCTAACAAAATGAAAGCCAATAACGATGGACTGCCTATAAGCTACTATATTCTATTTTACACTTTGGCAAGAAATGCTAATGTGCGACATTCAAATTATTTTCTCTGCCCATCAACAACAATCAATTTTCTGTATCGCTTTGTGGGGAGCATAGGATATTCACAAAGTATTACTGTCGGACTGTATTTCTTGTAAATTTTATTTCATTCCATGTTTTTTCCTTCCTAAGCAATCTCATGATATGTAGTTCTTCCCTTCCATTTATTTGTTTCCCATCATCTTGTTCTAATACCCAGGGGTTTCCAAACAAAAGCAATTTTTTTCAGTGCTTTGTATTATTTTCTCAGTGTGTATCCTAACGAATTCCACTTTTGTTTTTTATTTGTATCGTAGTTTATATGTTAGTTGTTATTTTAAATAATTATAAACATTAAATTATATCTAACCATCTTATTTTTAAAATTCTTCTTAAACACCTATTGACAAATGTATATAACTTTTTTTTTTTTTTTTAAGTTTCCTTGTTTCCCACATTCAAAAATATAGGTATAGATAATAAGACTGATTTTACATTGCTGTTGAACATTTTAAGTTTAGTTCGTCATGATGCAACCTAGACTTCCATATTTGATGTAATAGGACAAATAACTACATCGTTTACTTTCTTTATTCAGTTCTTAACATAATCAAGAACTACAGCATCCTTATTAACTATACTACCTGCATATTTAAATTCCTGAACAGTATCAATATTTACATTACACATTATACATTTACTTTTCTCTTTCTATTTAGTATCATGCTTTTAGTTTTCGTATTACTAATTTCTTCTTTATTACTTCTAATAGAGTATTCACTTTCCTTTGCATATCACTAAAATTATGAAAGAGCAGGAAAACATCATTTGCGAGGTTTAAGTCTTCAAGTGTATCTCATTTAATCGCTATCTTATAGGATATATTTCTTGAAACACTGTCCATCGACCTTTCCATAACCTATCCCCTATTTTTAGACTTCTTCTAGATACTATTCTTCCAAATAACTTATGTGTGTGTGCACATGGACTTTAACTTTAAAGCAGCATGTCAAATAAATATTAAAATTGATACTAAATTTTGATATCTTCCAAAAAAATGCAACACGAAGGTTTTCACGGAAATGTCTTCACCCTAGGCTACCTTTCAAATTAAAGAGTTTTTCGTTATTCTATAGTTCCTCCACAATTCTTCAAATAGCATACGTTTTACATGTTATTTCACACCATTTAAATCAAATGAACTTTTTAAATAACTGAAACATTCATATATGAGACAATATCATTTTCGTTTATTATATTTTCAGATCTAGAAATGTGCATTATGGGCTGCTGTGTGCTCCCAGGGTTTGGGTTGATGATGACAGAAATATGAGAGGAAAATATTCGGATGCAGAGCTGTGACATATGAACTACACAAGTGTACAAAAGCCTCTTTCTCAAAGGGGTTAATTAAACGAAACGTACTGTGGAACATGTTACGACGTCCATTATATCACGATGATGTTCAGCTGGACACAATGACCGCTATTTTACTTCATTTTCTATTTAAAGGTTTTGGGCTTAATCATATCACAGTGAACATATTTAATCGATTTCACTTCGTTCAACTGTCCAGAAGTTTGCCGTGCCGAACGAAAACCGCCAATTGAACTATGCATTTTAACACCAGGCCCTGTCAGTTAGCTTATTTAATAATTACAATGCGTCAGACCTACCATGGACACCATATTGAACTTAGCTGCTCAGTTTTCTTACTCCCACACTGATGTTCTTCTTTGAATTCAACTGATACTTCATTGAACTGAGATAAAATGTACTATGTTTAAAATGAATCAAACTATTAACATTGAAATTATAAAACTTTTAACAACTGACGCGGAATATTATACAATTAGTACTGAGTACATTAGGTGGACATATAAAACCCTGGTTATTTTAAAAATATAATGCACCTTACAGAAATAAATAATGGTTTTAATTTGGTAGTGTCATGGTGGCGTCAGAAAAAGAAGGAAAACATATTTTGTACCTACTAATTTGTTGCTAATTAAATGCAAATCCCAGGCAGGAACCGCCTCTATAAATACCCATGAGCTTCCATTCACCAATTAGGGGCTTAAGAACGAGCATTCCTATCTCAATATACCTATCTCTCTTTCTCCCCTCCCATGTGTTCTCAACGGGCTCACTCTAGTTTGAAACAGATTATACTGAGCTAAAACACAAAAATCATAGGAAAGCGTTTTTTGCTTTATAAAACAGAAGCTTGCTTCGAAAGACGTTGACTTGAGCAGCTTTTAAGGCTTCTTTCCCCTTAGAATCTTTTTCTGTAGATCTGTTTGATCCAATAGCTGTTGACACACCTCTAGAAGGAGACTAACTTTTGTTCCATTATTTCTGCATCGCTAGCGTGGGTCTGAGTCTGTGTGTGTGTGTGTGTCGAACTCGGAAAGTCGAGATGATTTGTGGCCAAATTGCAGAATTACGGCAGTGTTTGGTTTCGAAAGTGCACACGAACACATACACACACGTTCATTCACTGAGTGGGCGACAACGGAAAGAGCAAATTTGTTGACACACCGGAGAAGTGGATTTCGAAATCGCGTTTCTACCGGAAGGAACCGAGGGGATGGAGTGAGATGGGGAAGTTATATTGACAATGGGAAGATGGATGTGACGAACGGAGGCTGATGTGTATCCAGAGAAGAAAAACACTACCACCATCCTGGACAGATCTTATTCCACTTCCAAAGCTTTTTTTCCTTCCTTTACCCTCAACCTTCGACATCTAAAAGCGAAAAGAGTCCTAAGGAAGTATTTGCCGGTCTCCACACAAGGTTCTATTTGCAAACCAGCTAAGCAAACATCGGTATAACAGCTCTGCAACCACTGTGTTCTTACAAATTGTTAAAGTATGAAGTTTACTTAGTGGCTGCACCTCTTTTCATTTTTATTGATACTCCCAACAATGAGGCAGATTTTTGTGATAAAGCGTAACAAAAAGGCAAAAGCTCACCCACTTCCTTTCTTCGTGGTACCCCATTGTTCTAATTTTCCTGATAGACGGCTGCTTGAGTCTTGAACGCATAACGGAACACAGTACCGAAAATTCCCTTTCTGATCGTTTTAAGTCACTTCAGATGAAACTTTAGTTTTAGGTCAGTATCAGTCAGTATGTCAGTGTTCAAGACATTGATTTCTAAAGGAAGCTGTATGGCTTCATGTCAAATTATTAAATAATAATTTTCATTTTACATTTGCTTGTCATTTACTCAAGATTGCGCATTTAATTGCCACAGTACTTGTTTTACTTCAAAAGAAAATAATTTTTTAAATATTATCATTGTAAGTTTCGCTGCAGTTGGGTGCCCTTACACACACACACACACACACACACACACACACACACACACACACACACACACACACACACACACACACACACACACACACACACACACACACACAATCATTGTGAGTTTAAAGTTTAAAACTATTTTAATGTTTAAAAAAGCAATTCTAAAACTTTTCAAGTATTGAAAATTACAGTCATTTTATATTTACCTTTCTGGAATGTAAAAATAAATTAAAAAAAAAACTGAATAAAATGTTTATCTTGTGGGACATTCTAAATACGACTGACGCAAAAGAGACCAAAAGAACACATAACAAAACAGAAACTAAAGACATAAGATTTTAAAATAAAATATGATATAGCATAGATTCATTGCTAATCGCAAGGTAAGAAAAACATTCTCAATAAGAACCTAAAAACAAATTTTCAAATTATAATTTGTCAGATATTTCCTCCTTAGATCAAAAACCGTGAACTACAGACGTTTCAGTGGTATATTTGCTTAAAATGTAATGGACGGTAAAAATCACAGTGGGCTCGATATTTATGTCTAGGCACTAATTTATGTTTTCTCAAGCGAATTATTGAATGCTAAGTGAATATGTGGATTTTCTCTATTGCACGGTGGTAGTCCAGCTACTTACGAGCGGGAGGACCAGTAGGGCCCGGGACGCTGACCATGTTCCATTCCACTCAGGACATCTGTGGTGGGCAGAAGTGGGAACCGCAGGGGTCTGGCGGTAGAATTTGGACCAGAAAGGATCTTTGCGCTGTGGGATTAGTTATTTAAGCGAATATGTCCCCTTTTATTTGAGAACACAGATAAATTACATACACTTGTAAGTTTGAATATACTTAAGTTTAGTGCAAAATTTCTATCCATGTTATTCCATTTTTGGAGCTACCTTATGAAGATGTAATGAAACCTGGCGAACCAAAACTTAGTAGCATTCATCGTTTGACAACACTAAGATGTACTTCCTTTCAAATCCCATTTCTTCCAAAAAGTTCCTCATACAGCAAGAGTTTCGAGCCCATAAGAAGACAGAAAAGCGCACCGAAGTGCACTAAAGCGCATCCTAATATGCGAATGCGTGTATAATAGGTATCTTAGTAGAATCAAAATACTAATCAGTTTATCAATCACAGTTCTGTTTCTGAGGGCACATCATTCACTAGAAGCATAGATTCAGTCAGACTTTTTTAAAACACACACACACACACACACACACACACACACACACACACACACACACACACACACACACACACACACACACACAGAAATTGTATCCCATTAACCTATTTTTCCAGTACATTATTTAGTATCTGCTGGCCGAAACAGCTTGTTTATGGCACTCTACGAGAGACCCTTCCTGGTGAACTCAGCGCCGAGTGCGGATAGGTACATTCTGGAATCGTGAGGGACCCCGTCTTCGTATAGCGATCACCGCCTTTCAGTTCTGTTTACCTATATTTTCTTCATCTCATCCTTCCGGGTTATCGTTGTATTGTACAATGGGACAGACTAAGGTCTAAGTTCATGCTTACAACTGCTTTATAATCCTTCGCAAGAATAAAGACTGTCGCATTCCTAATTCTGACAGTCTATCAAGTCATAAAGGAGATAAAATTATTGGAAGTTACGTCGAAATGTGTGTCAGTTATAAGGCAGTTTAACCTTTAATGGAATCACACTTGATTTGCTGTGCTTATTCGTGAGGCCACACTGCAGTTGGTTCCACCACTAACTTGGACACATTATCGAAACAGTGTGGTTGTAAGCTCTGAACATTTTAATTCCGTCATTTGGCTTACGCTCCGATCAGGAGATATAAAACTGTCACACTCTCTGTTCCTAAAAACAAATGAAAATGGAAAAACAAAATAATTATAGGATTAAGACAAATGAGGAATATGTTGCAGGTGATATAAATGTTGTGGGGTAGTGAAGCGGTCTAATATTCGTCGTTAAGTGGATTAAAACCTTACAGAGTACACGCTCTATCTGTATTTCCTTGAGGAAAGCTATTTAGTTAACTGTTGAAACCTTCCATACATTATTCATAGCCGCCCAGGGAGACAACAGGGTTTCAGAATTTAGTTACGGATTTTTAGAGGGGAAAAGAGGATAATTATTACCATACCTGTATACAAACACATTACGACCACCAAACTACCAAGAAAATTGAAATGTACTTGCCGCATAGTGAGTTTATTGTAAAGCTCATTGTGTTTCTTCTCCCGAACTAAGTAGTGGGAATGTAAGGTGCTGTTGACGAATATTAATATGAAAGATGGCTTTTTTTATTTAGTTTAATATTTTTTAACCGGGTAGGTCATATGGGACAAGAAATGACAGGAAATGACCCGAATCCACAGCGCGAGAGTAACCGTCCATGATACCAAGCGGGATGGCTCAGGAGGTTTCGTCTTTGGCCCACATGTTTGAGGTCTGAGTTAACACCCGTGGCCTACATACCCGGCCCATGGGTTTTTTAGGGGTATTCCCGGGTCACCAGGTGAATGCTAAGTAGGTTAATTACATCCCCCGAATTTATTGTCATTCAATTTCATCTCCAATATCATTTCACATCAACTGGTAGTCTCTTAAGGGTAGAAGTGTCGGTGGGTGTCTCGGCGGCGCATGGCAGGAGATGTGCTCTGAATGAACCATTTCCTCCTCAGGTTGGTCAGTTGCCGGTCTCCGAACCGGCTACAGACCGCTTCCGAACCATAGTGGAGGGGAATGTCCGTTGTCCTGACCTACCGAGGGAGGTTTCCATCTAAGTAAAATATAGGTTCCGTGCCCTCTGCACTGTCGTGGCTCCTTGGGACGGCCGCCCTGTCTCCTCTCACCTCATCCTTCCTCCCGGAAATGCCCCACTTGATGGCATGCGTACAATAGATCATGACTGGTAGCAGTGCCGAATCCCCTACGTAGTAGAAAGATGTTTAAAAGCCGCTCACTATAGATGGCCCTAAAATAAATTATTATTTCTATAATATCGCACAGAATAAGTGAAAAGCGACAGCGCTTAAATATTAAAAACTATTGGAAAATTCTAACCAGTATTAACCCATATTTCGGATATAGCTTATGGCACAACGATGTTATACGAAATAACTCTAGTTTTTTTTTTTTTAAATATATCTAAAATTTCGAGGACTATTCCTTATTGTTTACCATGTTATGCAAAATTATACAAAATCCTTTCCGGGTGAATTTGACGTCACAGGATTTCCCAAAAATGTCTGAATATACAACTTATGTCTCATGTAGGTACGTATCAGAAATACAAAATATTTTAGCCATACACTTTATAGCTGTTTTAATTAAAAAAATAATTATACACAAAAATTCCATCTAAAATGTTTCAGCTAGCATTGTTTTATTGAAGATCTTTACTTTGGAACACAACGACCTCACATAGCCAGTTTGATATTTATGAAACATCTTGATTTAAAGTGACGATGTTCTTTGACACACATTTTTCTAAAAATGTTTTCTTTGAATTGTGCGACGCAGGGTAACTGAAAACACATATTTTCGATAGAAACTTCACATGGAATTTTTGGGTGAGTTAGAGTACTTCCTCTTATCCATTATAGATAGGTGGTGGAAGACAGCACAAGGGACTTTTTTTTCACGTTAGGGATGGGTGTTTGTGCGTCAACTCCAGGAGTAAGAATAAGCAGCACTATAGCCGCGGTGGGTCCCTAACAAGTGTAGGCATTTTCTTCAGGTTACCATAGAGAGCCCGCCATCAGCCAGCCAGCTCTGGCTGATCAAGCAGGTCGGTCGACTACAGAGCCTCTCCTCGGTTGAACACGTTATTACCACAGTGCATACTCAACCGCAGGCGACTTCACTGACTTGCTACCTGGAAAGATTGTATTGAGAGAGCGAAATTAATGAAATGAAAGGAACTGGAGCTAAGGATGGTACATATCCTTCTAAAAATTCGCCTGGTGACCCCGGAAAACCACCGAAGAACCCAGGTCAGAAAGGTCGGCCGCAGAAATTGAATCCCGACCTCCCAAATGCGGGCTACGTATGATAGGTACCGCCTGAACCAAGCCGCTCGGTTGGGTAAGGGATACATTCTCCTTCCACTATGCACCAGCACTCTATATCTTTATTACAGATAAATAAATAATTTGGTAAATCCCTGACTTTTAACGTACTGCACAATTGACTTCCAGGTCTGCATATCTATTTATTCGAATACAAACGTAATTAAGTATTACATTAAGTGTTACTCTCAATATGCAAAAAAAAGTCCATTATGAATGCAATAAATTTTTGCAATATTCAAACTTTCGAATATGAAAATGTTTCCTTGTAAGTGCATGATACATATACACCTACAATGATGAAAACACAGTTTTATTGTTAATTGTCGGTCATACACTACAGAGTTCTTCTTTTTTTTTTAAATTCCTTTTTACCTTTAACATTTGACTCGATTTTTTTACTTAATTTCAATAAACGCATCAATTCTTTGCAAATAAAATTATTCCCTTCGTTTCTCTGTATACCTAATTGTGGTGTAATTCCTTTACTACTCTTTAATAATTGTTTTGTGAATTGCTTTTTGTATTTCATCCGAAAGTTTATTGGGTTATCTTTTGCCATTTAATTCTCCCATGGACAGTGGTATATTGTTTACCTGCTCGCCATACTTGTCGTATTTAATTTATCGGCTTTGTTTCTGGCGCTCAGCGACAAAATTTGAATTACATCGGCTACCTTTTACGGAACATCCCCTTAATAGCCTCATGGGGATATTAATTTCTCTGAGCAAATTGAAGCAAAAATTTCTTAATATCCGCTTTTAGCAGATTGGATAGGGCAATGAAACATGTAGTTAACACAGGTACAGAGCGGGAACTGCCCAGAGATTCGCACTAAATTAAATTAACTGGTTTAATAATTCCGGCAGCCATGTACAAGATGGGAGGGTGCACGTTCCTGTCCGGGTTTGCGTAGCCAAGTGGAAATCCCAAGCAAATCCTTCTAACCTGAGACCAAAAACTCGGAACGTACATCTCATTCCATTTCATTTAGTTGGCAGCACGTTACATGCAGCGACTCTTCTGGCTTACCTCATAAAGATTACATTTTGCTTTCATAAATTTCCCCATATGCTTCACGACCGTGTATGTGCAGTGAGATGGAAGTTTCAGGGGTAAAACCACTGATTTTAGACGGTATAACTCAGAAATTTGTGCGTAGGCAGAACTCTAAATGAGAATTTCTCTTCTTGATTGTCTTTAGAAAGAATGAATGTATGTTAGGATGAAACGAGAGCAAATTTATCGCCTGAGCTTTTTCCCCCACGTAATGTAGAACAGCGCAAAATTTCATAAATGCCAAAACACACATACTAAATAACAAGTTATTCAAGTAAAAATATATCAAATACATAAATAATAGTTTATTGCAGCTGGCCTTTGTGACGCCTTAAATAGGGATATCCATTACATGGATCATAAAACCAACTGTTTAAAGTAAAGATTAAGCTATACATATTAAGAAAGCATTGCGTTTGAACATTTTACGTTTGAGCTGAAGCTTTGAAGATAAACACTTTATTGGACTCTTCAAAGGTGCTGCATTCTTTAAGGTAGGTGTCTAAACAGAAACCCGAAAAAATGCCCAAATAAAATCTTATGAGAACGAATCTGAAAATCATATTTTCAATGAACTTGTTCATGTGGTTTAACATTTAAACTGAATTTCCATCTTGCATATCAAATGGAGTTTCGTTTCGATAGTTCTTTTAGTTTTCAACCCAGTGGGTTTCAGAAACAAATTTTATTGTGCTAGACCAAAAATTATTTACACACGTTGAAACTTTTAAAATTAACTTTCCTGCCTATTAAATTTATCTGACAAAGGTTACAGAACTCTAATCCAAATCATTTATGGAAGATTTATAGGAAAAATAATGTTTTAAAGCTTGTAGTTTTGTAATTATTATACATGTACGTTTCCCATAAAATATAAAAGCTCCATATTTAAAGATCCATTTTAATTCTTTGAGCCTTTAGAATGTGCATTGAAACAATCATGAAAGGAACTGGATTATAAAATAACCTATTTTCGGAGTATTCTGAATGAGATATGTAAATATAAAACATTTCCCATAACTAAACTTCTAAAATGAATAAATAGGTAAGTAAATAAATACATGAATAAATAAATTAATTAATGAATACATGAATGAATAAATAAATAAATAAAAACACTGGTTACAAAAGTGTGTGGGCTTACACTTTGTGCAGAATTGATTTCAGTTCTGGTATTTTGGCATTCCTCGGAAATACGATAGCTATTTTGCAAGTTAGTCCATCGTAATGTGACTTTAGAACTGGAGCTTTCTTAGAAAAAATAATTTTAGAGGCTTCAAATTTAAGCTAATTTCTTAATTTTAATCTAAGTTTTAATTTTAATTCAAGTTTTACTTTTAATTTAAGTTTTAATTTTAATCACACCTGTCTTTGCTTTTCATCAGGAACAAGCTAAGTGATCTTTACAGTCATACTAGACGGAAAAGTGAAATGCCCACATAAGTAGGAAAATATTTCAAAACAGTTTGTTTTAAAGTGTTTATAAAATTCATGACTTCAAGACACGCAGCCTCACTATGGCCACTGCATTCTTTACTTCCTTCTGTCCATACAAGAGGTCATAGGAAGACAGCAGCAACGAGGCTGTCATAAGTACTTCCACCAGTCAATTAGATGAGGTCTGCAAGACTGGTGCCACAAATCTTCTGTAACGTAGATCCGCAATAAACCCTCTAGGACCTCAAGAGCCTGGGCGCAAACCCATCAGGTCTGCCAACAGAGGAAACAATTCCCACCCAGTACCGAGACTTACAAACCGTGTTCCCTAACGTAGAGACAGCAATGCTACCGCATCGCCAATACGTTATATTTACTCTAATATATGTTTACAGCACTGGGACAGTGTTTGACTATGTACAGGCTTTGACTATGGTTAGCTTAAACACTGCTTAACACTTATCATTTCCATATTATCATTATGATAAACTCATGTCTGTCAATAATGCTTAGGTTTATTCTACTTCCCTCCCCCCCCCTTTAGCTTTAATTGTTCATCTGCAGGCCGCGAATGGATACTGTGATTGAATACCTGAGGCGAATAGAACCAAATACCTACATATAATTCAAAAGCAAGAAGTTTAAAAAATTTTAAGTAAATCTACCGTGCGGTAATATAGTAGCTGCCAAGCCCGCAAAATATCAGTCATAGTCGCAGAATGTTTTCTGATGCGTGCCATTCACTCACTTATTATTTCATAAAAATGTTTGACTGTGGCCCTGTATGACCCCAATATTTATCCCTCTCTTAATTATGTCATTATTACCGGCCGACTGCTGTCCGATAGATTCATTGGCTGACCCCTGCAGATGCAATACACTTCACCCCCCGCAGTGAAGGTTCGGTCTCGATTCTTACGATTCATGGCAGCGTACTCCGTACTCTCTGCATTAAACAAAACGAGTCTAGCTTATCAAACCTGGAATCGTTGATAATGGCATTGTGGTATTTTACATACCACGAGCAATGACAGCTGAATAAAAACGACCATTTGGAAAAGTTATGCGAAGCTTCAAGTTAGGCGAATACCAATCACCGTTTAAAAAGGAAATATTTACTGTGGTCCTCAGCTCCATCCCCATTATTACGCCCACTGCGACAAATCTGACCCTTTCTCTGCTCCTTTCACCCTCCGTTTATAGGCGTGTGTTAAACATTAAAAATTAAAATGTCAGTGAAAGGTTTAACGCTGCACAGTTGGAACTGTAACGAGGTACTCCTTTCCGCATCAAGTTTATGCAAAGGAATTAAAACAGTTACTATTAATAATAATAATAATAATAATAATAATAATAATAATAATAATAATAATAATAATAATAATAATAATAATAATAATAATAATAATAATAATAATAATAATAATAATAATAATAATAATAATAATAATAATAATAATAATAATAATAATAATAATAATAATAATAATAATAATAATAATAATAATAATAATAATAATAATAATAATAATAATAATAATAATAATAATAATAATAATAATAATAATAATAATAATAAAGTGTACCTTCTTAAAAATCAATCATAATTCTACTGAACAATTAAATACTAAAACGTTTATTATAACAGAACATTTTGTTTGGAAATAATATTCAGAAGACCCAAAATGAAGCTAGATGACTAAATACGATCCCAGTCAGAAGCATCCACTCACTACATTTGTTAAATAAGTGAGGTGGTGTGAAGCCTATACTATAGTGCTTTAAGCAACAAGACTAAAATGGTAGTAATTAGAACCAGATTATGTTTATCAAATGAGCAATTTTTATACGATCGTTTTGACTACTAGGGCTATTTTTGGTTGACTACACTATAATTTGAAAACCTTGCGTTTTTTGCAACAAAAAAGTCTTATACTGTTATTTCTGTGTAGTCAATGGTCATCGCATGGCAGCATTGGGTTTCAAGTTTTTAGATAATGTCAATTGAATGCTTGATATTAAGTGTTGATTATAATACTCAATAGTGAATCCACAAAGTAGACAATTTCATATTCAAAATAAACTAACATTGGGGTTTCAGAAACTTTTACCATAAACAGCACATAGTATTTTTTACATCCCTTCTCTGACTTTTGAGACAGTAAAATGTTGTAAACATTCAAAGCCCACGTTTCAATTTCCGGAGATATCAGATTCTCTAAGTAAGTATCATTTCAAAATTAGCCCCCGCCATTTCTGCGATCTTGAAGATATTAAAATATACGGGCGATAGGGGAGTTGTACACGCCTTCAAGCCAAACTATGAGTCGCTGAAGTATTTTGGATGCCATAATAGTTCATTTACGTCACATGTAAACAACGTATAGTATGGCAGAACAAAAACATATATTACAGAACAGGATTCACAACGATTCGTTTGGTCATTCTTGAATGAAAATTTAAACATACACACAGTTTAAAATGTCAGTTTTTGGTTTCCATGAGCCAAAATATGCATAAAGGATGTTAATGGATTACACCAAAATACTTTCAGCAATTGTAAACGTGACCAATATAAGCAAGTTGAAATGGGCTAAACATAAGGTAGTCAATTGTGCGAAACCTAATTGTTATGAAATGCTGATAATTTGCTATTTAAACAAGGTGGGTGAAATTATTGGATTATAATAAGTTTAAAACTGCTTCCCGAGTATACAAATATCGATTCTTAGTAGCTCGTTATTGGCGTTCTCAAGATTTAATGCCTCAAAAATCCCCCAAATATCAAACTAATCACCTGCCAGTGCGACACTGAACAGCGATTAGCTGGTTTCTTGCACCATAGTCTCTCTAGCAGTGTTGCTACAACTGGTGTGGTGGCGCTATTCCTAGCCTGAAAAATGGAATTTCAAAGGTCATTGGTTCGGTTCCTGTCCTGTAGTTAATTTTTATTCGTCTTTTTAATACGTAAATACCAATAGGAAGAATTGGCATGATTCGTAACTAACTGTCCGAATAATAGCAGCATGTGAAGGTATTAGAAGGGCACAAGGAATTTTAGACAGAGTACGACAGTCGTTCCATCCCCGCTGTCAACTTTGCATTGAAAACGCAGGTCGCCATTTCGAGCAGTTCGTATAAACTTGACTTAAAAAGTTGTATTTTATTTTTATTTTTATATAAGTTCGTTCACCCTTTAGACCACCTCCTACTTAGTACGTGGGGCGTGTGAAAGTATTAAGCAGGATTCAAACTTTGTTAGTTGCACTACAGGGTGAAATTAAAACGTAAAGTGTATACTTTTATACTAAAACTAAAAGCTTAGACAAAATATTAAAAAAGCAACCAAACGATAACACACACACACACACACACACACACACACACACACACACACACACACACACACACACACACACACACACACACACACACACACACAGGTGAAGGAGACTCGAACTCGTTTACCTTTCACTTCAAAGCTAATGTCATAACCATTGCGCCAGAGGGTGCGCTCCCACAGACCTCTTCATTTTCGTGTCTTGTTCGCTCAAGTGGTATCATCATTAGCAGCGGCGTACTGTCACTTTAGATACTAATAGCCGTAACTTCTACATTCGAACAAACAGGCCACAAGTCTCCTATATTAAATTACTTGTTTAAGGTATCTCCACTGGCTCTGAAAATATTTCGGTGTTCATTAACATCCTGTATATGTTGGTAGCAGTTACTTGGTTACTACCCAAAGTAGAAAATTAACAGAAACGTTTCATTTACAGTTTTCATGTATAGTCATAGGGTATTCGTTTTTGGTAAATCCTTAATTTGAAACATCAAGTTGTTAGTTTTTCGAAAACTCCAGTTTATCTTTCGTGTTTTGCATTGATTTCCTTGTTTTCGGCCATTTAAATGGCTACATACCTGACGGCTTTTAAGGAGAATAATGTGCGTTCCAAGGTGTTAGAAATATTTAATGCTAGCTTTCTCCCATTTAATATTTTCAGCATTCTCTCTGTTAGAAAAATGTCCCTTTAATGAGGTTTATTGATCAGTTGTAATCAAAATTGACGGAAATACCTATAGATGTGTATTAAACATAGGTTGCAGTTTTGCATGTAACTCCATGTCTTGACATCATAGGTTATTTAGTTCTACATAATTTATTAAAAATTTATTTTTGTTCTTCAAAATATTAAACTAAAAAAATCAACACCTTGAACTCTTAAGCAATATAATTTCTAATGTTTTGACTTAAATTGGTGAAGCCACTCTTAGACAAAAACTCTAAGTCTACCTTTAATATCCCAAATAAATTTTGCATGGAGGGTTTTAAAAATGTATTATTATGTCATAATAAATAATTGTTTTCTTGAAAATATATAAATTTAAAGAATGGAAACTTGGTATGTGTTTTAATAAAATTAAAATAGCTGTGCAGTAATAAGTACGAGAAAGATGATAGAACTCAGAAATTTCAAAAGTGCATTGTCTTAATTTATGCACATTTTTTAGATGTTTTTGTTCTTATTTCCATGACCAAAATTTTAGATGTATCGCATAAACCCTAGAATTTTTGCAAATGCCCTGCCTTAAAGGCAGACAGAGTTCCTAAACTTTGAAACAAGTTGGAAACAAAGACACCTAGCAAATTTTCATCTGTGAAATGCCGGCGGTACTTTATAGCTCCATTTCATAAACGCTCATTTATGGCATCCTTTCGCAACTCACCTTTAACCCTCTTAACAAGAATGGGCGTTGGTGGTTTGTATTTTTCTTGTATACGCACGAGAAAGGAAAATTTACTACGCTCCAGGTTTCGCTTTTGTTATGGAAGGTATTCTTGTCCTTGGAGCTCGGCTTCATGCAGGGACACTAGAGGTCGTATCATCACACTGTTTTTATGTGCGTTATTTAACGACATAACACCAACAAGGCTATTTAATGTCAGCGTTCCTTCCTTGGAATTACTTTAACTATTATATCGAGCATTCATATAATCATTATTTATTGTCCTTTGTCGAAACCTTGAGTCAGTTCCTCTTTTTTTTCGCCTTTTTTCAAACCTGCATTTCTTCGCCAGAATAAGGTTAGAGGTTGCCGACAGTTATTTTTATTGGCATTATAAACCATTACCAAATGAATGCTCCAAGAGTATTTTAAAGGCAGGTAAAAAAAAAAGTTCTTATGCTTCGCACACGCTCATGTTATAATCTATAAAAAAGAGAAAGTCTCCGTTATTCTCTATCTCCCCCTTTTTCCCTCCCTATAGGAGAGAGATAACTTTGCTGGTTTATGAAGAGAATGATAGGGAAGGGATCGCTTGGTTTCGTTTCAAAATATGGAAACTGGAGAGTGAAACGAAGAAACGAAACCCATGGCGTAATAGCCCAAAGTGGGCTTGAGTCTGCCAACCCGACTGCCGGCCTCACACTCACATATGTAAGGCAGAGGTGGGCGGTCATCACTGGGAGATGTGGTCAGCATCTCGGCACCCCCAGCCGGAAAGTTGGCTTTCTAAACCAGGGCTCGCTACCTAGGATAGCTACTCAATTTCTTCACGATGCTGATTGGACACCGGTCCTCTACCCGGGACTTAAAATCCGCACTCCCAGGTCGATCCCGAGCGCATTGCGCAAACAGGGAACCAAAGCATACGATCTAGCCCACTGCGCCACGGCGCAGAACAAACGAAGAATTTGTCCGAGGAAAACTGAACAATATGTAGATAATAGTTAAGAAAATGAGATTTTTTTATGATTAATAAGTTCAGGTCCAGACCACTGGTGGAAAGAAGTGATTTGTAGGGAACGGCTAAATAAAACTAAAAGGTTGACAGTGAGAAAAAGTCTAAAGAGCAGTCTGAACTGGGAGATGCAGGAAAATATTATGGAATGTAAGAAACAAGTGAAGGTGTATATTACTGCACAGTGATATAGATACAGCAAAAGCATGTGTTGCAATGCCTTAAATAGTTTCATTAAAACACAGTGATGAATTTAATATCACTGATATAGAGCAGGAATATCAAAGTTGTATACCAGGGGCTGTAGCACGGTGCGCGCCGTCAATAGGATACAAAAGCAGTCGGTTACTTCTTCCCGCTAGTTACCAGTTACGTTTGTGAGTTTGACTGCGTTATTAAAGCTACCTCAAATTACCATGTATTTATGGACTTAACACTCATAGAGGTATGCATTCTACCAGATTCCCTTAAACAGAATATTTTGTTAACTACATCTCATCTTCCTGGCGAGAATATTGCGTCGGCCTTTCATGAATCTGTTAGGATCACAGAAGCTTTGTTGTAAGCAAATACCGTTAATTAGATTTTAAATGGATGCTGTAATTTCTTACCTCAATATTTGGATTGACTGCAAAGGCAACACAAATCCAGTTACAAATGTTAACACTTTACCTACTATTCATTGGTGAAATTTAATTATCTTCTGTTTTACAATAAAAGTTTTAATTTTAGGAGCAAAATGACAATGGTAGATTAGTAGGTGTCGTTACGATTGTTGCTGGTAATGGTCTACGTTACGATTCTACCGACATGTTCACTGCTGGTTACACTTCTGGTGATATTAAAATATTCTCCTTGATGTGCCAACTTATTCAAAGCTTTTCAACTTAACGTACACCAAGATCACTTTAATGATGTCCCGCTGGCAGTCTTTTCCCCATGGCGGGCAGAGCCAGCTAAATTGCCGGGTTATCTAGCTCATGAAATAAAATAAAACACCTAACATCAACACTTTGCTTACATAACACTCCTTAAGATGATGGTCATACAAAAACAACTAACAAATACTTCTTCAATTACTCATTTCAATCGTGTTGCATTCCTTGACTACTGCTCTTGACCAAGATGGCTTAAGATTTTAAGTGACATTGCAGCATAATGTAGTAAATCTATTACAAAAATATGGCTGTGTAGAATCACGTGGCAGCGCCACATCATGTAAATAATCCCTCTATAATTATTAGCTGAGAGACATACACAACTCTTTGTGAACGCCATTGCTGTATTATGCAATAGTAATTCACGAAAGCCCGCGCAAGTAATATAAGAACTAAGAGTCTAGTCCTACTGTCTGCTTTCGCACGTGTTTCACAAGATATTTTTACACCACAAGACTATGGACTTCACGGCAAGAATTCTTTATTAAAACTTCATGGATTAATCGACCACGTTAATCAACAAAATTCAAGTTTTCGCCCATTATAACTCCTCTGCACTTAGTGCGAAGGTTAAGTATTTAATACGAAGGGATAGATGTTATCTTGGTTAACAAGTTTCAATTATTAGTTTTGCGGTTCAATCCTATTTTGGAAACAAGTGTATTCTAATCCGAATGTTTCCTGTGCTAACGGAAATTATAAATCTATATTTTGATCTCTGTCGGAAGCACACTAACTGATTTGGAAAATGGGAAATAACAAAGTGCAATTCGTCCGATATGACTTAACGTTGGAGGACGTAAATTACACACACAAAAAAGTGCAAGTTTACTCAGATGTAGTATTTTTGGAAGTATTATTAATTTACCTCTCAATCCTGACAGCTTACTCAACATACAACTGTGCTCTTGTTAAGGGGTATAAATGGCGATTGGTTACTTCAAGGTCAAGCCTTGTTGTCATGATAGCAGACACCACATCCCCGTTCGGAAAGCATGCTGAGTAAGATGTCAGGATTGAGAAGTAACGTTAATTTAAATATAGTTAAAATGAGCCGATCAACGAAATTATCCTATTTTGGTATAGTATCAAGGACATTTGCCACGAATAACCAGTTAAGGCGTTCATAGTACAATACAAACTCACGAAGCTAAGAGGTGCATAGCGGGAACAAATGATAGTCCACTTTTCTATCAACCAATTGGTAACAGTGTGACTCAGTAGCCACAGGAATGAATATTATTTGTAGCACACCAGCATGACATCGCCCGTGCTTCCAGCAGTATGTAAACTTAACATATCTCATTTAAGGGAAGGAATAAAGGAAATCTTAAGCTGTAGGCTTATAAGGCATAATTAAAAAGGATAATACCAGATTTCAGTATGAAACATTTAGGGATCCTACTCTACTTTAACGTTTAAGCACAAATGCGGTACACTCACTCCTCACTCTTATTTAAAGAAATAAAGTCCATTGTTCTCTCTAGAAGCTTGATAATTACCTGGAATGCGGATATTTTGACTGATCTAAACTTGGTCAAAAATAAGGAGCAGTAGAAGTGGCTCTACAAGTAGCAGGCACTTTAAACATTTTGGTAGCGTATTAATATCTTGAGGTCCCTTAGTACCATAAACATTCCTTAAAAGCATTTATTCCTTCCTAATTCCTGGTCAGTGCGAAAACTTTAAGACAGTAGATTATGCAACACAGGGGGACACTTCAAGCAATGCAACTATCGAGGCCACTACCTCCTCAGGAAGAAGGGTCGAAGTGAAGGTATCACAAGAGGCTACCGAATGCAAGTAGACCGGAATGTGTTCGGAAGACCCTGGCAATTTCAAATTCGAAGAGCCGTCCCACTATTGGATCTGTCTAGAGAAGGCACTGAAGAACGACCTGTCGCCCAAGCAGACATTTATTGTCCACTTCTACTTTCTTTTGAGCAAGCATTGGTACTATTTGTCTGGCACTGTCATACGTGAAGCACACCCGAAATACGGGTAAGAAACGGAATTATAGGGAGACGATGAAAAGAAAATCGTGTTAGATGAGAATCTCTCTATTAGCAGACAAAACCACTAAAATCCCAAGGTCAGATTGGGCAGTCGATCAGAATCGAACCTCTTTAATGCGAGTTTCACTTTTTACAGTGGAGCCATCTCGTTCGGCTAGATAAAACAGAATATATTCTATGCAAATTATTTTACACAATTTATGATAAATTGACGTGAGTGAGAATTATGTCATGGATTTAGTTAACTTTGAAGCTGTATCTGCAAGTTGCTGAGATATGGCGATGTGTATATTTTTCAATGCACATTGCTTCGCCAACGCTGGATATATGTTGCCGCAATTACTTACTTCACTGCTATGAATTTTGAAACCTTCATTTATTCCACATTATTGTAAAATGTGAGTTTAAAGAAAAAAATATTAATAACATCCAGGGACAAAAACACACAATTTCTAAGGAGAAATGCATTGTACGAATGTTTAGGGACCAATGTTGCAGCCCAACTTTGTTTTACGTATGGTTCAATGCTCAAGAATGCATGTGTACAATTATATTCCAAAGCAAATGTTTTCCAACATAGACTTGGTCCAGATAATATGATACAAGCAGCCACTCTAGCGCCTGTAGGTCAAAGGTAGCTGGAAGCAATTTCCTAGGCTGTGGTTGGCGGGTGATGCCAATCTACTTGCAATTTGTGTGCCGGCATATTCTCCTCGCGTTGTCTACAATATAATATAACCCATTCCTGGACGATGGCAATGAACGTGAAATCAATGCATGCCTCACAATCTGTAGCTTATGAGCAGTTTATTTCTCGATGGGATTACATCATGAGCAACTGTTTGTTTGTTTTGGAATTCCTGTTGCAGAAAGCAACTTCTGGATGTCTTCTGCCGGCGGTGCAACGTCACCGCGATGGTACTCTTAGCATTTTATTTCCTTTGTTGTATTCTTAAGTAAATTATAAACCAGGGTACCGGAATCAAGGTTTTTGGATCAAGCTATATACCATGAATCTGTATAAGTATTATAAGTTGTTAGCTGATACAGTACTTCAAGATCACACTCGTATGTTAGCAAAAGCTTGTTGCAAGCTTCAGTTCCTGGATATAAAATACGAAGTTGGATGAGTTTACGTATTTTAAATGTATTATGTTAATAACGCATTATTTATGCGTATTTTATTGTAATTCATATAAACATTTTATGCGAAAGTGCCCAAATCTGATTGGAGGTTACTGATTATCAAGTACTTTGTTGATGTGCTTCCATGACAACTGATTGGTGAACCGTTTTTAAACCACATGTATGGATAATTTCATTTTTACTTATTTAACTTTTATTTACTGTTTCCGTTTGTTTCACTGTTTGTTTTCTGTATTCTTATATACACATACAATACACTATTCCAAAAAAGTAAAATTCCAGATGATTGGAAGACTAGTATTGTGATTCCTATCTTTAAGAAAGGCGATAAACAGAAACCAGAGAACTATAGACCAATAAATCTACTTAACACCCTACTGAAAATTACAACGAAACTAATTAATCAAAAACTACGAAAAATTATTTGCCTTCAGGATGAACAACAAGGATTCCGGCTTGGTAGATCTTGTACTGACGCTACTTTTGTGATAAAGCAGGTAATAGAAAAAGCTATTGAGTATAATAAACCTGCATTTTTATGTTTTATAGTCCTCCAGAAGGCATTTGGATGGCTGGAACTTAAAGATATTTCAAACATTTTAGAAAAACATAATGTACCGAATGGATTATTTTTATTGATTAATGACAATTTTTACTAACAAGTTTAATAGAATAAAAGTGGAAGGGAAAATATCTGAGAAGATACCAGTCAGAAGAGGGGTTCGACAAGGAGATTCTCTTAGTCCATTACTATTCAATTTAGTAATGAATGAAATTATAAAAGAGATCAATACAATGGATGGATATAAAATGGGAAATAAAAACCTGAACATTGTATGCTACGCTGACGATGTTGTCCTGATGGCAAACGCTGAGGATGATTTACAGAGACTGCTATATAGATTCTATCTTGGATGTAGAAACTATAACATGAAAATATGATTAACAAAAACGAAGTCAATGACCATAAGTAAATTCCCCTTGAGTTGTAAATTGGAACTAGAGAGGAAAATAATAGAACAGGTAATGGCAATAAGGTACCTGGGTGTTGAGTTAAACAGTTGGGGGAGCACTGCAGAATGAAGTTACATATTAAGCGAATAAAGCAGCGAGAATTGCAGGCTGCATAGATTATATTATATGGAAAAACAAATATTTAAATAACGAAACCAAGACTAGAACCTATAAAGCGGTAATACGCCAAATATCCACCTATGCCTGTGAAGTAAGAGCGGACACTTCAAAAACGAAACATATTCTAGAGACAAATGAAATGAACGTCTTAAGAAAAATTATAGGAAGAACAAGAAGAGATAAAATAAGAAGTGAAGATATTAGAAAGCAATTAAACATTCAAGCAATAGGTGATTGGGTGGATAGAAGACGAAGCGAATGGAATGACCATGTATCCCTTATGACATCGGACAGAATCACACGTATAGCAAGAGACTACTTACCAGCAGACGGAAGAAGATCTCCTGGAAGACCAAAAAAAAAAAAAAAAAAAAAAAAAGTGGAAGGACTCCTAATTTCCGGAAGGAACAGGCCGTAGGCCTATATGATGAGAAGAAGAAGACTATACTAGTAAATATCTATGCCCAAGGAGGGACTCGAACCCGCACCCCTATGCGGCGGACGCTAGAGATATACACACTAACGACCACGGTTACGAGGGCCAAGATAGGTTTAAATCCCTTCCATGCTGCTTTGAGGCTCATGTTTAATATTAGTCAACATTAGTAAATTTGGCAGTTTTAAAAATTATTTAAGGCTGCTCTCTTCGCTTTTCTAAAGTGTATAGAAAAGTGTTGAATTAGAAATAAAAGTTCTATTTTAAGATGTTATAGGAAACACACCTCGTAACTAAAATGGGATATACGCTAAATTTCACAGTTAAGTCAAGGACTATTTATGGGTACAACAGAAGTATTTTAACAAAATGTCTCCCTCTCAAACAACTCTTTACTTTTAAAAAAAAGAACGTTTTCTTAATATTTCGGAAGGTGTCAAGTATCCCAAAAGAAGCTACTTGAAGGTCAAGGGCCTGCTTTTTAAGCTCCTTGGTGTGAACTGGCGTTAAAGTCCTACGATGTCTTCTTACAGCGCAATGAAAGTTGTGGGCCCATATTTATGTGACAAGTTAAAAGCCCTTGATTATGATAAAGTACATATTACACGAAATCCTCCAGGCATGAATGTGCAAATCGCTAATTTTTGGCAAAGGATGTTGTTATTCACTGTGAGCCGCGTTCGAATGATGAATGCTTTCGGGAAGTCGTTACCTAT
This sequence comes from Mantis religiosa, assembly GCA_030765055.1. Taxonomy (NCBI): domain Eukaryota; kingdom Metazoa; phylum Arthropoda; class Insecta; order Mantodea; family Mantidae; genus Mantis; species Mantis religiosa. The sequence goes on from CM060950.1 coordinate 114,314,039, forward strand.
ATCTCGTCGGTTCTCCAGAATTAGGTCTGCATTTACTGCCATGGATCTGTTAATTCTCTACACGAGTACATGGAAACTAGTCTTTTTTTGGAGGGGGGGGGGGGTTCACAGAGAACCACGCATATCCTCAAGCTACCACAACTCGAAGCCATAAGTTTGTTTATGTGGAATGAGAAGCATTATTCAAGGGATGCCGTTTTGGGCACGAAATCACGCAGGAAATCCATAAACGAATAGTACTAGTTCTGAGAATATCGACCCTAAAAATTGTTGAATGTAAAGAAAGTGCCCTGACGTACATATGAAATGATGCTCGTAAAATTATATTCCTCTGTCTTTATTCTTTTATTTATTTCTGGGAATCTGCAATGACTCATAAACTGCATCCCCATTGTGTTATTTCGACTCTGCCTTTCAGCTTAGAATTCCAATCCCATTCGAAGATTCCTGCGCGACAATCACTCGCTTATTATGGGCAAGGGGTAAGTGTTAACTATACCGTAAAACCAACATAGGTTTGTGACTGGAATCTGTAATTTTACGAGACAATTACAATTATTATGCTTTGGCAAACTCTGTATCTTAAAGTGTAAGGACGTATCACTTCTGCCACCAGCCGAGTTGGCTCCGCGATAAAGACAGTCACATTCTATAGGCCCCGGTTTGATTCTCGTTGACCATCCCTCTGGACTTGGACTATTGGGGGTTTCCCTTGTGGATAGACGAACACGGGTTGCTTCTTATCTACCTGGATTTTCTTTCCAACATTTCAAGTTCACTCAGTTTTCTTCACATGTATCCCGTGTGCTTCTAACATTCATGATTATGCCCGCCTCGGTAGCGTGGTGGTAGAGTGTCCACCTCACGTTCAAGAGGTCCGGAGTTCGAATCTCGGTCAGGGTGAGTTACCTGGATAAGTTTCTTTCCGAGGTTTTCCCTTATCCTGAAAGACGAATGTCGCGTAACTCTAAGCTCTGCGGACCCTGGGCTCATTTGAGCTTCATTTCGCCCATTCCATTCCAGTCTATGCAGTTGAGCATAGATGACGCGAATGCTTGTTCAAAGGAAAGAGTGTTCCCTGTGTACATTAGAGTGCGATTTCGTTGATGGATAGTTCATCGCTTACTCGCAGCTACTCCGGCAGTGGGACGTGACTTCGAGTCTGGAACTATTATGAACCTCTACATGTATTTCTGGCCTGTCTGCCCACAGCCAGTACCCTCCTGGGTGGTGACAGCTGCAATAGATCTCCTGCAAGACGCAGTGTGCAAAGTAAAATTTATGGCAGTTTTATGATCTTAAAATATACTTCATAATTAAACTTATGCAAAACCAGCACTATTATGTTTTCTCTATCCATAAACATTTGAAACATATCCCATAACTTTTATGTTACTAAAATAAGAAGTGATTCTTCTAACAACGTTACGTTATTCGTGATATATTTTTCCTTAGGGATGTTTTCAAATTAAACCATGGGCAGCTTAATTGCACACAACGTGCAAGCATTCAAATGTTAAGTGATAACCTACGATGAAAGGAAAGAAACTTTCATGTGCGTCTGTCATTTATGACACACAGTTGGAAAGTGTGAAAACAAGAGTTGCTCAAAAACTGTGTTTTATTACAGTAAAATCTATTCCTAATGATTTCCCAGTTGCAGAACATTCAAGCAGTATGAAAGTTATTCCTTGAAATGTTAAGATTAACGTTTAAATTCCCATAATACCTCATGTGTGTGTGTGTGTGTGTGTGTGTGTGTGTGTGTGTGTGTGTGTGTGTGTGTGTGTGTGTGTGTGTGTGTGTGTGTGTGTGTGTGTGTGAGTGATTTTTCAGTAAAAATATTTAGAGCCATTTCAGAGAAAATACAAATCAACAAACATTTTTCTATACAAATGTAGTTTTTGTGAGGAAATATTCTTGGAAGGCTTTATGTATCATGCTTAAAAAGTATGTGGCGGAGTTAAATATGAAACTTGATGTTTATACGAGTTTTCGCTTTGGAATTTTGTTGTCCAGAGAGAGGGAGGAGGGAGACAGAGATGTTCAAAATGCACTATTTAGGTCAGTGGATCTCAAAATAGGTATTTTGAGTGAAATCTCTCTGGTCTCATATTTATCTTGAAGTTATTCAGTATGTAAAAATGTATGAGGTAGGGACAAGAGAATTCTCCTAAACCTTGAAGAGTTGATTCATTGATTAATTGATGACGGTGATGATAATGATGATATCCCTGGTGGAATACCTCTTTCTCTTCTACTATGGGGAGTGGTAGAGAAAGTAAAACTATAAAAATTTTCATCTGCTTAGTGCTTGTATTGTGATACATATATAGTTGTAATTTATGAATAAGCCTAAAGCCCTTTTAATTCTATTCCAGCGAACTTAATTTTTCTTCTCCATTTACAAGCTGTTCAAAACGATGGCAATAAGAGCTTACAAGTTCTTAAGTTGAGAACTAAAAGTAGTGATTGGAGGGTTATAGCCAGTAAATATTTGGTTCCGAGAAACTATTACAGCCAAAAATATATTCTTCCCAATATTTATCCGTAATGAAATAAAATTGCTCTACCCAGTTACGTACTTTTCTGGCTTCTTCTTCTTCTATGGCTTTTCGAGTTTAATTTAACAGTATTTAATATGTACAAGCATTGTTTAAAATAATAAATCAGGCAATACTTATAAACTCTACTGTTCTCATTCCCAAAATTTCAACGTTCTCTGTTAACAACATAACTTAAGAAAACAGGTTGGATAAATGTGTAGGTATTTCATATTCTAGTCAGCATGTAGATTTCTGAGAAAATTATCCACTTGAAATTATGTTTTACAATAAAAAATGTCCATCATTTTCCATTTCTTAAAAAGTGGTTATAATGATTTTCATCAATGAAAAATAAGATTAAGATATTTGCATGACTGACAAAATGCATATCTTGAATTTTCTGTGAATCGCCTATACATTTAGAGGTCACTTAAATACACAAAATCCGCCGCGATAGCGTAGGTTGTAGCGTGTCTGCCTCACGTTCAAGGGGTCCCGAGTTCGAATCTCGGTTAGGGTGAGTTACCTGGATTAGGTGTTTTTTTGGGTTTTCCCTTATCCTTTAAGAAGAATGTCGGGTAACTGTAAGCTCCATGGACCCTGGACTCATATGAGCATCATATCACCCAATTCACTCACCGTCCGATGTGACAACGCTGGAGGACGTAAATTAGAAAAAAAAAAAGATACACCTGCCCCTGTTTATTTTTTAATTTATGCAACTTGCTAAGCAGCATATGTGACTTATACCTTTCTTGAATGCCTTCTAATGGGTGATTTGTAGAACAGTTTAAAGAGGATGGTTAGGTAACTCAGTGCATAAGTGTTGTATTATGGGACAAAAAGCAATCACTGTGTATGTCGATTCCAAAAACATCATACCCAGATAAGAAAGCTGCAGTAATAATTTTAGAGGGTTTACAAACTTTTATTCATTAGCGTACATTCACACACACACACACACACACACACACACACACACACACACACACACACACACACACACATACACACACGCACACTTTTAAACACGCCCCTGAAGGAACAGCCTATCACATGCATCAGTTGACAATAACATTAGAACACAAAATAGCAGATTTACACAGTGCGACCAATTGGATTTAAATCTTCACCCAGTACGTGTTTCCATTGTACAGCCATGGCAAAAATGCTAAGAATTAGTTAGATAGTTTTCGCCTCTGTCACAAATTAAGGCAGCTTTAACTCATACAGTAATTGTAATGGAAGATGCAGTTTTTTTATTTACGAGCTCAAAACACTGTATAAAGCTGTAGAAAACGTATATAAATTCGAGTTGGATCTTGGTCCGCGGTTATTTCATTCATATAGAAATCTTCCTTAGCAACGTAGCGTTGGCTAAGTGGTATCATACAGGTTACTTCACTAGTATGCCCGTTTGACTAGGGTTCAAATCCTTCATGATGAGCTCAAAAACATTATTAGCCTGCCCTTTATTTTATCTCTTGGGGCCTATAATTTGATATAATACAAATAATACTTTTATAACATTATAGGTGCTTAAAACTACAATAGTGGCAATGTTTTCCGTTGGCAGATAGTTATAAATGTTTAGTTTCTAGTCGATATTTTATTATGGTGGGTATTGTGCTTGACACATTCAAACAAGTTTCAAACATTGCACAAATGAAACATAAGATATAAGCATGAAACAAAAACTATTAGATTTAATGCTGTCGACATTCTGCTAAAAATGAAAGCCAACTACGGAACATGGTTTACAACACATATACCGTACAGATTATAAGGGTTACAAAGTTAAACATGATCCCCAATAAAATATAAAGATAGCCCGTGGTTACTCTGGAAAAATCAAGGGCCTCAACTACCTAACGTTAGGATGAGCTTAGCCCAACTTATATGACGAGCAAATCCCTATAGGTCCCTAATTATCGGATTGTAATTCTTTTATATTTGGCTCGCAAGTGAACCAAGAGCAACAATAAACAAATTAGTAACTAAAATTCAAGCAATAAAGCTTGGGAGAAAGGAAAAAAGAAAAAACAAATGAAAATATGAGACGTCGTTTCTAACCTAGCCCTCGTATCACTACATACCAGCAAGCTAACCCTCTCAGCCAGCTTTCACGTACTCTGTAGTGCCCTTTAGGAAAGCATTCGTTTATCACCTTGTTAGTATTATATGCATGAAAACCATTTATTTAAGCTTTTCGCAACTTCTTGGTCCTCATTCAGGGCTGTAAGTATTAATATTGGGCGACTAGAGTACCGAATAGGACAGATCTCCAATAACGGCTTTTATGCTCAAAGGATCAATGTTTTCTCATTAGACTATAAACTGCGGGTTGCATAGATCACATTAAATATAGGCAGAAGACTCTCCTGGTATATATCAAAAAGCGTTTTCTGTAGCATCAGACGTTTAGAAATACTCGTTATACATTCATTTAGGTTTCCCAGGTTGAATTGTCATATGGTATTTATGAAGTATCTTACTCGACTCTTATCCCCGCACATCGATTCGTTAGTAAGACAAACGGATTTACGATATGCGAGCAATTGTGTTTTGTTTTTCGTATCATGCACACAATCACGTTCACATTGCTTCATTTAGGGTTATTTATAGTCAGACTTTTATCACGAATAACGTGTGAATAGAAGAATCCTTTTTCGTATGAATACTATAATATATAAGGGATTACATGAGGTGGTAATGGTACAGAATCATTGACATGTCACATTTTTATTAAATGCAGCACGGCTGAGTTGCTTGGTGAGACGAATACATTCACCAATTTATGTTCATTTTTGCATTTAATGCGCTATAAACGTTTGGCAATCAATCATTTCTAAATTTTCTGTACTTATAATTTATAAAATTGTTAATAAATGACATTAGCATAACAAAAACATTAAGAAGAATAAAGCTATCACATTTGAGAAGCACACAGTATACTAGTAAAACCGCAAACACAAATAAACAAGTAATTAAAAATTTGATTGGTAAATTCACACACCCATATGGTTTGGATTATATAACTTCTGCGATTATTCTTACAAAACCTTGTTTTTCTCTCTGATTAAAGTTAATGGGATATCCGTCTAGAGAATTACTGTTATTGCACATTGTACTATAGGTATACTGGATTGCTCGAAAACAAAGCGGTTGTCAATTGTTTGAATGCGGTCGCTCCTTCCATAACATCGCGACCGAACAGATGAACGTTGACAGGTCTTCAACAAAATGACATGGGCAGTGAAATGGCGAAACCAATAATGGAAATAATCTCGAAAATAGTTGATGCTACAATGAAAGTTACTTAAAATAAATTGTGTGTTTTAAACCAAAATACACTTTTTGTGCGGTGAGGTAACTACCTTCGCTTATGGGTTACTAATTATTTAAATTTATACAATGTTCCTTCCAAACGAGGACTTTATAAGGCTCATTGAAGATTTATACTTTACTTTTTAAGTAAATATCTTTAATGTATAGTATTTTAATCAGAATCATTAGCCATTGTTAAACATAATTTGGGATGGAGAAAAGTTATTGAAAAGTTTGGCACTTGTACACACACACACACACACACACACACACACACACAAATAAACAAACATACACTCCATGGACCCTGGACTCATTTGAGCATCATTTCACCCAATTCATTCGCCGTCCGATATAACTTAACGTTGGGGCGGACGTAAATTAAAAAAAAAAGGCCACACATACACAGAGAGAGAGACAGGGAAACTTTTTCTGAAAACTCCTTTTAAATTAAGGGGCCTCAAAACATGTATTTACTGTGAATTCTCTACCTATATCAAATGTTTGGGTGGAGTACAATATTTTCTTTACTTATTAGGTACATGTTTAGGTGAATAAACAAAAACAAAATGCTACAAGTTTCAATAATCGACACCATATTCTCAAAGCACTTATGTTTTAAATCACTCCATCCTCTCAATCTTCCTGAGCGTTGAACAGATCATGTGGACCGATGGAGCACACAAAATGGTACTTCCTCATCAGTGAAGCATGTACACCAGTTATTGGTGACACGGTTAGTTAGAACTTCCTCTACTCTTAAGGCGACTCTAACAAATATGGAGCTTTCCGACAGCTAAAGTTTTAGAAACTTTTTAACAAAACACGTTTGATACATAGGTAATTCTACAATATTAAGGATTGAAGATGTTCTCATATGTTATTTCCAAAATATGCGAATTCGTATGAAAGCAGAGTATAGAGGCTGTTATCTGCAAATACTGATATATTTACACACTCTCGTTCTTAGATAAGGTAGTTTGAAAGAAAAAAACTATTTTATCAGACCTATTTGCATTGTTTTTGCTCTGACACGCTTTTATCTTTCTGAACAGGATCTGCTTTGTTTGTAATTTAATGGTGATGCAGCCAGGATTTTGAAAATGTTAAGCTTCTATAGATTCCAGAAACTAGCATTACGGAATTTAAACCAAGTTAGGGATACCCTCCATTAACATATATTCAGGAATATATATATATATATATATATATATATATATAAAATAAAAAGGAAAGAGAGAGACAGAAATGAAACAGAATATCCTCTTTCGCATCAATGCAGAACTGGATGTGTACCTCAATGGGGCCGAACGTTGGTGTTTTAATGACACAGTGAAAAGTCTGTTGTTCTTGAATGCTTAGGGAAAACATAAACTGTAAACTGACATAATGTAATAAATAAATCCAGGAACAGCAAACCGAAAAATTTTAAACTGGTGAAGAAAGATCATCTTTATTTACCGGGTATTGCATTGTATCGATACATTGTTTCGAATTGTTCAATTATTAGTGTGCCTAGATCGTGAAACAACATTGAAATTTCGATGTTGATGCTGGCATTCAATAATTTAAATTCTTCATGAAGTTTATTAATAATTTGTACGAGTGACATTATTATTATTATTATTATTATTATTATTATTATTATTATTATTATTATTATTATTATTATTATTATTATTATTATTATTATTATTATTATTATTATTATTATTATTATTATTATTATTATTATTATTATTATTATTATTATTATTATTATTATTTAAATACCACCTACTCTTGCCGCAGTCGAATATGCAAGGGGTAGGAAAATATGGAACTAAGATTTATTTTTTTATTTTTTTTTATTTGTAATTTACGTCTTCCAACGTTAAGTCATATAGGACGATAAATGAAATTGGATAAAATAACATTATATCACATATTACACTTCTTGGTGTGTATGATTTCCCAAGAACTACAAATTTACTCATTTAATGTACCGTGTCAACGAAACTATTAAAGATAATGACATGTCCTTTTTTCTTTTTTGTTCTTTTTTTTTTTTACAAAACGCCTTGCAAGCATTAGTAGTTTTAAAACAAAAGTTTGCTGGGAATCTGAAACATTAGGAGAAGGAAGGTGCGAAATGTGTGCGGGGAAAAATAGGACGGGTAGTTTGTTGCACATCAACAAATAAAACTGGCGGTTTCGTTAGTACTTCATAATTCCAGAGGGCTCGGGAAACATTTGGACTAGAGGCGCCGCTTCCTACCTGCCATTTGTTTTTTCACATGCTACTGAGTGGCGTGACGGTGTTATGCATTTGGTGACTCACAGAAACAAGGCATTTTCGCCACCGCTGCACTATTGTTTTACTTTCAATATGTTTTCAAAGTGAAGATCTAGTTTAAATATTAACTTTGAAGATTTAATCTATATTAAAATGTTGCCAATGTAACATTAAAAATATTCACTTTTATTTACTAATATGTCAGGTAATACTCTAGTCTTAATATGCAGTTTAGCGTAAAATAGCCACAATTAAAATCGAACTCCTTTACCTCTCTCAAAGATCCTGAATAACAGAAATTGATCCTTCGCGCAGATCACTATGGGATCTGAACGTATTCAAAATCGACTTCAGAATAATCTCAAGAGTAACATAGATACTAGTGACATTCCTCTGGGTTAATATGACCTGGATGAGGGAAGTTAATTTAGAACATCGATCCGCTAATTTAAGATACATGACTGAAACTTTATTCACATTTTCAACTTTCCATTCTGCATGTGTTATGAATAAATAACATTTAAATGACAAAAATACTGCATGCTTCTTTATTATTCGTATTTCGGTTCCATGATAGGACCTCACCAAGAGCTTAACATAGTTCTCGCAGAAACAAAAACACATGCAATTGTTACAAGCTGAGGCAACATCTGAACAGGTAGGCTGTGTGCTAGTTGTATTTACAAAAAAGCTCACAGCTGGAGAACGACTGGTTTGTTCTTCTAATGAAGCTATCACTGCTACACGTTGCTAACTGAGGAACAATTATGATAGCGTGTCGCATCCACTCATGTTTACATGCATTTTATTTCTCATTAATCATGGTTTCTTTCGCACTAACATTAACAATTTGCCCAACTTTTTGCTGAATGCTGGTCAACAGCTGTAGACAAGATATCTCTGAATAAAATTTAAAAGCTCTTTTAATATCAAAATGTTTTCCTTTTCTATAGATAAACGAAGGTCTTGCAGGGATAAATGAAGCTATGGAAAAAGAAAATGTTGATCGCCTAGCTGAGGCAAGTTTGTTTTGTCTATTCTACCAGCTGAGAAGCCAACTGCCGCACCATTAACCCACTTCTAAACAAACGCGCATCGCCAAATCGTCCTGCATTTAAATGACGCCTTTTATGCAACTTTCCAGGCCGTTCCATACTGTCAATTAAATTTTCATCCGAGCAACTGAGCCACTCTGCGAACAACTAGGGTGGGACCGGACGAGTGCACTTCTAATACAGGATCTTCCTCTGGTGATGATGCATGCATGTATGCATTGCGTAGTAACAGGGTGTGAAACACGACAGCGTGAGCCACTCTGCCGTTCCCCTAGACCCTTCACGCCAAGTACTCCAAGGGAGAAAATGCTCCCTCCTTCCCTACCGTTTCTTTCTCTCCTCCAGAACACCTAGTTATGATATCCGTGTGCATGAGCACTACAGAGTTATGTGCAAGTCTGACACTGAGCTGCAGAACTGCCAATGTCCATGTTTCTTTGCCCCTTACTCTCATTTAAATTCAAAGTGCCAATCGTTGTGTTCGTCATCGTCGTCACCACCACTACCACCATCATAACCACCTCTACAACCACCAGCATCACGCACCAGCCAATTATTATCTTGTTAAGTCTTCCACAGACTAGTTCTCTTCATCTCGTGTTTGATTAACAGGAGGTTTCTTGCACTGCACTTTATTCTAATGCATAATACTTTATAACACTTTCCGCACGTCATGTCCAAATTCTGTAACAACCTAAACACGTTGTCAAAAACTAGTTCACAAATTGGAAAATAGTCAACATTAATGTAAACTGCACTCGACTGGTGATATTTGTGATTTGCTTCTAGGCCTTAATGACGTCACAGAGCAAAGTTGGAGGATGCTGCCGAAATGCACACACGTAGACTTGCCAAAAGATTCTTAGAGTAGCATATTATTTTATTTGCCACTCCCAACCTCCAAAGAGGCTGGCACCGAAGCTCAGTCGGTTAAGCACCTGCCTGCCATGCTAGGGGTCCCGGGTTCGATTCCCGGCTGGAGGTGGGGGATTTTTCTCCAACCAAGATGATTTCCCATCTTATCCAGAGTCTGGAAGTATGAATATAGTGTGAATGTGTGCGTGGTCTAAAGATACAACTCAACGATTACGAGTTAACACCATCGATATGTCTCCAAAGGAGAACGGCCGCCGATATGACCACTGCAGTTAAAGGCGGGGATTAATGAAAAAAAAAAGAACTCCAAAGAATGTTATCGAAAAACTTGCATGGGGGATGATACACATACACGTGTTTCCTTATTAACAGAAAATATGGATCCGTTTATTTTTAGTTGGTTAAAAGCCAATATAACTAGGACGTAACTTATTTGAAATTAAAATAACTTTCACCTACATCTATCACTGAAGGGAAGGCATCAGATAGGAATAGTCGCTTCAGAATCTACGCTAAGAATTGACTAGACTAGAAGTCTAGACTTGAAGGACTAAAAGTGAGGTTCAAATAATTATCTATCTAACGATATTGTAAATATAAATAAGTACAAAATTGTGGACCACAAAGAAAGTAAGAATGATTGTTGGAATACTTTCCTGATTCCGAGAGGCAATGCCGATCTTCATCACGTAAGAGCAAGAAATGTAACTTATATTGTAACATGCATTTTGTGTTCCTGAGTCAGTTTCTGAATGCTTCAAAATGTTCTGGGGTCCGCACATGAATTAATAAACGCGTTTTCCCAACGTATTTAAATGTTTAGTACGCCTGATAATTGAGGTATTGGTAACCCCGTGTTCACACATGCGCGGAGAGGGGATGGGTCCTAGCATACCTCGAGGTAGTTGGGGGTGCTAGCTGGTTAAACTTGACGCACTTGCCACAGGGCAATCATGACAATGGATGATAAATGACGGGTATAAAATAATACCAAATTATGGATCTTTTGCTAGAGGGCAATGAATGGGTTATCAATCGGGAGGAAGTATCTGGTGATTGTACTCAGGGCTTTCCGGACGATTATATGAACACGTTGACGGTAACCTATAAGCAATTGGCCCAAAGGGTGCTTTCATCGGCGAGTTTGTAAATGCGTTAACTTATTTCTCCCGCTAATCTTTCCATGCATGAGAATTCTGAGCTGTAAATTCAAAACGCAATGATTGACAAACACAAGATTGACTTGTGCAACTTTTAAATGAGAAATATTCTCTCTTAATTACACGTACCTACCAAGGATATAAACATAATGCAAACACTGCTCTAGCACATACTCATTAAAGTTAACTTAAACGACTGTATCGTGTGGTCTGCTTCGCTTCGAGCTGCAAAACTGGTCCTCCCAACTCTTCTTTGGTCGTCCGATATCTAATTTACAATCTGGAGGGTTAATGTGGACCATTCCAGATACTCCGTTGTGGTTTCTGAGATAGTTGTGATATTGATTTTTCGGCGGATGTCTTAATTTTTGTGACCAAAAAAAAAAAAAAAAAGGAGTATACCCACTAATACTGCCAAACCTCCTGCCACGAGCTTGAAATTCGCAAGGAAACGTTGACCTCCGGGGATTTATTCGTTGGTCCAAAATGTGAAATATCAGAAGAAAAAATGTCTAGGCCCTAAAGCGTGTATGCAAACAACTCCTAGACAAATTACGCAATTCAACGCAAGCAGAGGTCGCTATTGGGAACAAACTCACAGGAGGGCGATCTTCGATTTGCGACCTAGCTTCTGAAATCTTTATTATTTGTCCTTTTCACCGCCGTAACTTGTTCTATTCGCCTTAGGAGGTCCAAGGTTTGATTTCCACACTGAACCATGGGTTTTTCGTGGTTTCTGGTTTCCCTTCTACGGGTCGATAGGCCAATGTTGGGGTGGTTCCTCTTCTACCACGACTTTGCTGTCCATTTTTCGTGCTCATAATTACCTTCATTGTCAAACGTTTCAGAGTTGTAGGTCTAGCCAATGGCTTTCGTCGTGTTGCGGCTGAGTGAAGGTGCTTTATGTAAATGTGTCTTCCTTGGCAGGTTGGCACTGGCCCTCGGGAATCACCTCCATGAGGGCCGCACCAGGAGGGGACCACTGGGATTTAGGGGCTTGTGGGTTGGCTTGGGCGGTATTGGTTGCGTTTGAATTGGAATCGTTAAGAACCCTATCCATGCTTGGGCCGTCCATATTCAGACCTTCGGATCTGTACCTTTACTCATCCCTCCCATAAGTCACGGTGGAATTACAAAGGACCGGATGACCTACTTGCAGTGCTCTGTACCATTTGCGGGGGATCTTCCGTAATGTGTACCTTTACCTCAGCTTCACTCCTTTTCCCACTAGAAAAAGGCATTGTTACATTTTCTTCAAATTTTGACAATAAGATGTGTCAACTTTATAACTGCATAACATAGTTTAAGCTTCTGTTGCTAAAGGGACAGCGAGTAAAATTAAAAAAATAAAAAAAATAAAAAAAAAACTTCCAGATAAGTCTGCAATTTAATGTCATGTCTAGATAGTAGACGGAGTAAGATTATTTTGAATCTAAATAGATCTAAACTAGAGGAGCTGCTGGCTGTCTTACAGGCCACAATATATTGCGAACATATCACATAATGGTACCTAAACAAGACACTTTATGCAGGAAATGTGGAAAGAAAATGTAATCTTCCAATGAATGCATCTTTACCGAGCATAAATATGTATCCCAAGGCATCTTCTTCAAAACTGATGTTATAAAAAAGGCAAATATCAATGACACGGTGAGTTTATCGGAACCATTGGAACTGATTGAAAGCAAATTTAAGAAACACTAAGCACACTAGGAGTCTATGTGCAGATTTCAAAGAGACCACTAATTTCTTCTTCATTATCATAAATAGAATAACGAACGTCTGAGGTGATTTCTACTACACAGTAGATCAGCAATAGGTGTGATCTAATTTTGTATATTCGTCGCCATAATGCTCAGGATTTGGACATATCCCCGCTAACGCTTAGTATAAATATCTTTGACGTCCTTGTTCAAAATGGAAATATGCCTCTATATTAACCCACAAAGCAAATTTACTTGGGCAGGACAAATAAACTTTATGCTGTAATAAGGTTACGAAAAGCTGAGTATTCAGTAATTATACGTAACCGAATTTTGTTCCTATTTTTTCTGTCTAGTCTAACTTACTGGAGTCTTCTAAAGCATGCACATATTCGCTTCCGCTTCTATGCTTCCAAACTGCAGAGAATAACAGAGTGATAATTATTTTCATCACCATGCAAAGATAAGAAAGAGAAAAAGGATGAGAAGAGTGGGACTATTGCGGCTGAAGCAGAAGGGGTTGGTTTCTCTGTAAACCCATCAAAAGTATCGTCCGTCCAACACCCTCTCAAAGCATAGGCATGCCTTAAGTACTACTCATTACTGGCTTCCATAATTTAGCACTCAACGCTGGAAGAGGGAGAACTGCAATCGCCAGGGAAGAGAAATGCAACGTGCAAGGGATTCCTGGGGAAGAAACCGCGTCTGCAATTAGAAGTACTTTGCAGTGGATCACACGAATATATACAGACACGCCTCTAACAAGAGCACTTCTCAGCAACAAAGGTATTAGGCATTGTTTCCTATGTATCCTTTCACTTTAACACACATTTGAAACACAATTTGTCTCCAAACGCTCACTGATAGCTCTGCTGACCGATGCTTTGGATTTAAACTAAATTTTACACAAGTTGTGATGAAACATCCATCGGTTATCTACATTTTGATAGTTAACAAGAGTGTTTTATTGTATGACATATAACAGAATCGATTTATCGGTGCAGACTGGTAAGATCGTCTGTAACAAATTAAAAAGCTACTATCCTGGACACACATCAAATAAGGCCAAGCCAAGCATCATCCTATTCACACTCGACTTCTTCTCAGAACTTAGTCTCTCATAACAACTTCTATTTTTACTTTGTTTTCTTTCTTTTTAATATTCCACTAACATTCTAAACAATGTGATATTGATTCTGAACTATTTCTTACAGTAAGTGTTTTGGAAACATTTGGATTCTAAAGTGAATCATGTATATTGTGCAATAATTGTGCGATTACGCTTTCTTTAAATCTTCTGAACAGGTGTCTACTTCAAGTTCCATAAGCGAAGAGAAGGAAACACTTCTGTTTCACTTTGACATGCGATTTCTTCTTGTTGTGGTTGTGGTAATTTATGCATAGCTCGGATTTGCATCGACAATCGCATCATTGTGGATCTCATGAGAACTTAAGAGCAAGTTCCCTGAAATCGAAAAGGCCATGCACGTATAAACACGTAAATCAGAAGCGGAAGGAGGTTGTGAATCCAATATTTGGATTTGGAATATTTTTCCTCCAAGCCCCTGATTCAAAGCATTTGTTTTTAACATTCGAATAGTTGTTCGGTTAATAATTTAAGTGCGCTATATTATATATACTGATTATATATAAGTTGAGAATGCCACCTGCTCCAGAAATCGGCGAGAGTGTCACTCTTGTGTCAGCTAAACAATAGGCAGTACTTTTGGAGGATACCGCTGGTGTCAGTTAACTCTTGAGATAGCCGGCCACAATGATTTAGTTTTTGGTGCACACTCGGTTCTCTTTAGGGTTATTAGAATTTGTTTGCATGTTAAGAGGTTTGTATATTTTTGTGTTGTGTCGTGTTATTCTGTTCTTATTATAACGGTAACCATAAGTAGAAAATATTACTACACAATACGAAATATTAAGCTAGTAAATGTTACTTTATTCTATATTTTATAGCATTTTTTCCTCGTTTTAGTGTTGTTCACACTTAAAAATGGACAGCCTACAATATTTGTTGAAGATGCAATTTAAATGCAATTGAACAAATTTTGGTCTAGGCAAAGAAAAATGTGTGAAACATGTAAGCGCAGTCATGTACCAGCAAATGCGCTAACAAAAATATCCGAAAACTGGGGAAAAAGCACGTGAAAACGAGGTAAAGGGGTAAAGTTTTGTTGGGAGAGAGAGGGATTAATTGTTGAGGTCATCGGTCGATTTTTAATCAGCCTTGAAGATAACGATAAAGGATGAAATATGTGGACACTCCGAAGAGGAACACGACGCCACTGACAGTTCCGCAGGCGTGATGAAAGGAGTAACACCGATACCATCAAGTCCCTAATGACAGATGTGCGAGTGAGAGAGTACGTTTATACGCTATCTTTGTCAACATTTTTGTCTCAACTTGATCCTTACAAACTGTAGGTACGCGGTGGTGCTTGTACTTAATTACCAGATGGCTGCCTCAGATGTTTTAAAATAGTCACTTTAATAGTTGCCAGATAGTTGTTGGTGGTTTAACAATCAGTTTGACAATAAAAACACATATTTATCCACATGTTATAAATTGCATTTTGGAAACTACTGACAATTCACAGAGATACTTTGTAATCTTAAGCTAGGATAATGACAAACGGCTTTACTGTCTTAAAAGTTCTTTAAATGTCCTAATAACTGTCAAAACTAGGATGCCGCTTATCACTTGTAGTACTGAATTCTTTTCAGAACAAGGCAGACGAGGTACATGAGAGAAGAATATCCGAATGAAAATTCTAATGAAGCTATATCCCAATGCTAAATAGCTAAGCGGATGAATGGACAGAAAATATTATTTTCAGAAGACAATTATTGAAGACACACTTGATTATTCTAGAGAGGCAATAGAGCAAGTGGACAGTTTCAGATACGAAATATCGATATGGGTAGCTGTGGTCTTCAAAGTAAAAACCTCCACCTCGTATGGAGGTCTCATTTCAGGTTCTTCTCATTCCTCATAACTAGCATATTTCTGGGAGGTAACCTGAATCTAGGCCTGAAACGTTTGCTTCCCAAATTTTCATTTCCTTTCATGAGCCAATTTTCTCTGCCTCTGGTGCCGTGTACAGCGAAAAGTGCTTAAACACTATTTAAAAGGGGGAGGCATGAAAAATTTGAGTGTACTGTAAGTTGCAAAGTCAGAGTACTGCAACAACAATGAAACTTTTCAGTATAAGAATAAACATTCTGGGGAACTTCAAGAAAGGACAAAGGAAAATTTGTCTTATGTGGAGAGCTGACAATGCGGATGCGTTGTATATATATACAGCGTATATATATATCAATAAAAAACATGAACGAATTTCAATTGTAGACAATGGGGAAAACAGACATTATACAATTGCCAGACTAGAGAAGTATGCTTGAATAATATGAAAAAGGTCAGTTATCTTCAAAATATAGTTGGACATAATATGATTCAAGAATATACAGTCGAGCTGCATATCCTCACCAAAGTTTGAAGTGCCTCAGTTTCGGAAAGAACCACGCTCAGCAGGTGCACGCGAATTGGAAAGGGCGTCAAGTAGAAAAACAGAACGGGAAATATTAGTCATTTGAGGGGCCAGCTGTGTTTAGAGGGCTGCGTCTCTCCAGCCCACCCCGGAGTTGCAACGCCTTAGTATTTCTTCAACAAACACGTTTATAATATTTGCCTTTCCTAGTGAAACGCCTGTGTACCCAGGGAGATAACGCAGGATAACGTTAGATCTACCCCAAACATCCTGAAGCGGTCACCTTTTCCTTGTTAGCCGACTGCCTTTTTTTATACCTATGCTTCGGTGGAAACATGCAAGTCTATAAACCGCACCACAAAACATTCTTTCTGTGGAAGTGTTTGCCTTCAACACGCCTTATTTTGATTTACGGCTAAGCTAATGATCATAACTCAGGCACTGAGTTTTTATAGGTTGTGTGTTTCAAAACAAGGGGCACTAACCTTGTGCACTATATAGCCCTGACTAGCTTGCAGTGAGATCAAATGTTGATGTTCATCTGTTCGAAATTGTCAACATTTTCGCTTAGGAACCGACCTAAACTCTGCAATGAGGAAGGTTTTCATCACGAAAGATTCGAAATCACTAAACAGATGCCTAAGTTTTCCCGTTTAATCTTATTTCTGACCACGATTTCTGCTTAATAGAAATAATCAAAATAGAAACAATCTATGCATATCAGTCACACGAACATTGAGAATTGGTCCTCAGGCTTTTAGAAATACTACAAACGTATTGTTCATTAGTTATGTAGTAATGCATTTCATACTGAATAGCATACTTCGAAAGTTGCATAGTTTCCTAAATACGAATTTATAAGTAAACTGATGGCAAATTTATTTTAGGAAGTATACTAACAAACATGCATTACATGTGATTGTGAAATGGAAATCTAAAACTCCAATAATTAAAAGGACGCTTGCTTATAGACTGTAAAGCAAATTATAATTATTTTTGTACACCAAGACATGGTATATTTCTTCGATATCGAAAAGTGCTTTATGTTTCTGTGAAGAGCATAATGACAAAATGAGTGCTTTATTCCCAACGATAGCAAAATCACAATATGAATAAGCAGTTTTAAGTACCAGAAATGCAGATTCTTCAGCATACTCTTTAAGTGCCCTTTTATATCTCTGTGTGGTGTCAGTGTATTCTTGTTCCTCTTAACCCTTATGTCCGTAAGTGGCGGGTTAAGGAACGGAACCTAAGGACCAGAGAGAGAGAGAGAGAGAGAGAGAGAGAGAGAGAGAGAGAGAGAGGGAGACAGAGAAGCCAGGATAGGTGATCAGTCCGATGCCCGGTATGAGAGTGAGAGAAGTCGATGACAGCATGAGGGCGAGATAAATGACAGAAAAGGTGATGGTGGAGCAATTGGTGGATTGCTGGCGGGGGAAACTGGAGAAAACCCACCCCAACCCCGTGTTGTCCACCATAATTCTCACATACGGTCACCTGGGATCGAACCCGGACCGCCTTGGTGAGAGCCAAGCAGTCTTTACCGCTCGGACACGACGCGGCCCCAAATCCACACTCTTAAGTAGTAACTTGTATCAGTCTCATTTCATTGCTGAGAAATTGTTTCAAAAAGTGTATACATCATTTTGAGATGCTCTGCAAACCATAAGGGATAGAGCAAAACTTACTTCGGAAACATACAAACTACATTAAAATATGTGAACTGTTTCATATAAGTTTATTATACCATTATGGTTTAGTTACTATTCTTGGTTGAATATTCCAGTATTGGGAGTCTGTACTTTAATGGTTTTGTCTGTTTGCTTTTCCTATCCATCCATGCAAATATTGTGTCATTTGAGTGCTTGTATGTTATTTGACCTGCTTTCTATCATCTCAGCCTGATCTATGTTTACTATAACAACATATTCAGCATTTCTGGCGAAATTTTTATCTCTGTCATCAGGAAACTAATACAAGCAATATATGAGTCATAAATAAAACTGCTATGAAAATATATAATTACCAACAAAGGAAACCGAGTGCTTGCTGCTTATCTAAATGTTCTTTACAGATTTACCGATTTCATTTATTAAACACTAAATGTATTTAATTATATTATAACGTCGCTCCTTGTAATCGGTTTCACATCTGAGGTTGCAACCCAGCAATTCAGAACATTTCTGTGCATTGAAGTTTATTGAAAAGCAAATTATTCACCTTTGTGATCTCGAAAGATTAAATTTCTTACTTCCTGTGAAGTTTAACTGCTCCTTTATTTTTGTTCTTACCCAATTACCTATGTTTTCTCAAGAAACTGCTATTTTACAAAAATAACGAATGCAAATGTAATTTGAATACGCTTTAGAAGAAGACTGAAAATACAAATATTGGCTCAGGTTTCTTAGTGTTAAACAAAGGTACAACAAATGAACTCAGAAATAGCTACTTCGAGAACTCCATAATCAAGAACTGTTTCCAGGATAAGGAAAAGCATGGGTCGGGAAGGGAGTTAACACAAGTATCCTGTTTCTAATGGGAAGACATTCGAACAAGAGACGGGAGTTTTCGCTAATGGGAACCAAAGGTTTGAAAATAAATCACCTCAGATATTTGATATAACTAATTCTTCGACATCTCAGCTTATGCCGGATGCGTTTTATGGGAAACACATAATAATCTGTACTTCATTTTAGTATTTTTAAACAGTCGTTCATGAGGACTTAGTATTTCACTTCTATTATACCGGGTGTTCCACTACGAATCAAAATATTTAGATCAACTGTATCATAGATCGATTTACCAAAATCAACCTCTATGATATAGATAGAAATTAATCGTTCTTCAACGCTAGCCGTGTATAGGCAATGATTTGGATAGAGTCAAACTGAAAAATGCAATGTCATAGCCGGGATTTCCAGTCTGACTCTACCTATCCAAATCATTGCCTGCACACGCTAGTGTGGAAGAACGATTAATTTCCATCAATTAAGCTAATAGTGGTAACTATGAAGCCTGAGACTTAAGTACTTACAGCATAGCAAGCCGACACAAACGGTGCGTATCTCATTGTATATGAGAACCCCGAGTGGTTTACCAAAATAAAATAAAAAATAAATAAAAAAGAGTCAGTTGGAGAATTTAATATCATGCTGGTATGTTCACCATGGTAGCTCAATGGTTAAGAGCAACCGGACGAATACCGAGAGATCCATGAATTAAATCCTGGCTATGGCATTGAAGTTTTAATCCTGATTCCACCCATTCTATATTATATTATTTAAAAATAAGGAGTTTGCATTGTGTACACTGAATCAAATTAATAATTTAACTTAGCTTTAAATAAATCCAGAATGTAATATTTTGGACATTCCAAATATGCAATAGAAAGGTATTCAGCCTTAGTACAGGCTGACCATACTGCAGTGCACTAAAATATAGAATGTCTGGTCTTGGCCTTAAGAATTTATACTATAAATAATGTTCCTTTACGGACCGTAGTGAAACCTTAAAAGAAGTTTGAAAGCTCTACCCCAACAGTATTAGTACTCATTCATTCATGACCCGTATCACTGAAACCATTCAAAATATCTGAGTAAAATTTTACACGGAAAACGTATATGCTTTCTAAGTTCACTGACATTGCTTATATACAATACGTTTGTACATCAAGGAAAATAACATTTTGTCTTAGTTATGCCATGTTTTGATTAACATTTATCGAAAGTTATTAAAACATGTTAACACCCAAGTAAATCCATAAAGACATTTATATATTGTTTAGATCATCCTAAAATTTGATTTAGCTATCTTCAGTGGCTTTTAACGAAACAGCTGATTTATATCAGAAAATATCATTCACAGAAGGAAAAAAAAAACTATTCAAATTAAATGTGTAGAAAACAAGCTCGTATGTATTTGTAAAGAATGAAAACACGTGGCTTGAGGACCAAGAAAAAGTAATAATAATAGCTGTTAATTAACAGAACAAACCTTCCCATAAAGGACCAAAGTTTACCTCTTTTCTCTAAAGTCTCTAGGAGTGATTTTTTTTTTCACAGATGACAGATGAAGAAAATTTTTAAAAAGTATTTAAAATAGAAACATTTTGAATTTTATGATTATATACGAGGGAAATCCAATTAATAAGACTTTACCAAAAGAATAAAAAAGTCCATATTTTGGCAATTCCCACCATTTAGTCTTCCCTTAAGAGTTTAGTTATCTAATAAACATTCTATGCCACTTCAATACATATATAAAACGACCTACCCTCGAAACCGGACACAGTATAAGAGCGGGTTAGCTCTGCTTGATCCAAGATTGTAATAGACACTTGGAGTGTATAGATTAATAGCTTTACAGACTTAGAACAAGGTTAGAATTAGAATTACGCACAGTGAAGGGATTTACTCCCTAGCTTAATTAGAGGATTAACCACGTCCCATGTTTCGCCCCTTTTGCGCCGAGGGTTGAATCTCACGAATATGCAAAATTGGTTGATGAAGCAGCAGAGAGGGGAATCGAACCGCAGTTGCCCAGGGGAAGAGGAACAGGAAGAGACGCTCGACACGACATAGCCCCAAATAAGCATGCGCTGCGTGTATTTATTGAAAGTCTCTCCCACGAAAGGGATTTTCGTTACCTAATTATGGGCAATGTTCCGTTACACAAATTGCTTGTAATATCACGTGAAAGAGTCGCGACTTGGAAAGAAAGCGTGTGATCGAGCTGAAAGAAAACAGGGGCTCTAAACAACACCTTCAGCTTGATATATATTAGCTTTCTTGCACTCAGCAGAAGTTAGCGTTTCATCCTTTCATGTAACGAGCTACGAGAAGAGTGGGAGGAGGAGAGAAATAAAAAGAAATAGAAGAGGAGTGAGTGAGAAAGAGAGAAAGTGGCAGGTCTAGTTGTGGTCCTCGGCACAGCATCCACACCACCTTTCCAAAATACCAAGCGCCTTCCAACTTACCACGATAGGACATACATGGCGAAAACTTGTGATGGCTTTCTTAGCATTCAAAGCTACAGTATGTTGCAGATTTCCTCCGTTCACGAAAATGTGCAGCATTCCCATGATTGTATTTATTTACCCGATTTCAATCCATTCTACATATCATATGTCAATCTTATTTTATATTTGCTTTCTATTAAGGGGCCAAATGTGAGTTTTCCAAAATCGTAAGTACTGTACTAAGCCACAAAAAAGTGATTTGCAAATGTTGGTACATATATATCAAGTCGTTCACAAATACAAAACTATTTTATAAAATATGCTGCTTACAAAGCAATCTTAATTAATTTTAAACAATATTTTAGATATACGTTCCTTATTGCATTGAAATTAAGCTTAGTAAGAAATACGTAATCTTTTATATTCACTCTTTTAAAATATTTGTTCAACTGTAAGCTTCGAATTTTCTAAAACGTGTGTGCTTATCAAACTTTGTTGAGTTTGCTGCCACAAAACATTTGAACTAATAACTACACAGCAAGTTTTAGTTGCATATACTGTGACAATTATTTCCGAAGTTTCATTCTCGTAACAAATATTTTACCATAAGAAATATTTTAATTATTGACATGTTTCTAAAAGATAAGGAACGATAAAAACCAATTTAAAATGTCGCTCATATTAAACACTCGATATTATGTTTACGTATTTTTCATGAAATAGTGTACATTTTTACTTAAAACATAATTTATAAAGTGATTAACACATATGTACTAAATTTTGTAACACTGTTTAACAAATTTCGAAAATATGTCAGTAATGTATAAGCTTCAAATGAGATATCATATATTCCTCTCAGGAATATTCAAATGTCATGAAGTCACACATTGTCCCTTCAATATCTAAAATATTTACACAGACTTCAACCAACTTTCATGGTGGACAACACAGAGCTGGGTGCTAAACACTACACATTCATTCAATCCCTAAACGAATTCTAAATCAATTATTCGGAAAGCATTAGTGAACGTCTTCTTTTATATGCCTCTTACTTAGATATTCTTCTTTTGAATGAAATAAGAGAGGAAATGTGATCTCTAGTGATTTTATTTCGTTATTAATCACAACTGAACCAGAATCGATCATTTATAGCACGGTCGTCTCAAATTTTTGTTTAAGGCATGCACAAATCACTTGTTAAAACCAGTGCCATATAGCTCATCAGTGAACAAACTTTAATTTTCAGAATTTGTATAGATTTGGCATAAATAGCATCATGTAAAAAACTGTTGATCCTTAAAGTGGAAAGAAAGGGGAAAAAAAGCGTATAGGAGTTTTGGAAGTAACTCCTATGCTTAGAGAAAACATCTTATCCACTGTGAAAATTCCTCTAGTATTGTTATCCTGAGTTAACTGATTTATCATATTCTAACATGTTACTCTCCGAATAATAACTTTAGTGATGCTTGTTTAGTTTATCTACTCGCCAGGTAGAAAAATAAGCAATGTATTAGAGCAAAAATTTTCGGGTTGAAATTAAATGCAACATGCATGTATTCATGTGCCTTTTCAGAAAGAAATCTTTCCTCTCAGACTCTCTGTTGTCTTTCTTTCTTTGTGTGTGTGTGTGTGTGTGTGTGTGTGTGTGTGTGTGTGTGTGTGTGTGTGTGTGCGTGTGCGTGTGTGTGTGTGAGAGAGAGAGAGAGAGAGAGAGAGAGAGAGAGAGAGAGAGAGAGAGAGAGAGAGGGAGAGAGAGAGATAAAGAGAGAAACAGAAATTAGAGAATGCTAGTTGTCAGACATGTTTCCGAAAATTTTGCAGAAATAAACTATATCTCTATTTTCTTAAAACGTTCCCAATAATGACTGATGAATTCTAAGCTTGCTTGAGAAACAACTCTCAAGTTTTAAGTGTTGAGTGTTGCCCTTTCCTCCCGAACATAGCAAATATATTGTTATCATAGCTACTGGAGACACATGTGCCTATTTGTCTTAATTAATAAAAAGTGGACAGAAAAATAACTGTTTTATACTCAAGGATACCGCTAAGGCATCTAAGAGATGCCTCTTATTTTTTATGCACATTGTCCTTACTATGTGTGCACTGAGAAAGAGAAAACTCCAAAAGGAATGCCTACATCTAATGTTTTACTTATGGTTGTGGCAAAATTTAATTGGGCATCACATCTCCTCGTGTTTCGGAGGTCCCGGTTCAATTCCCGTCGACGGCCCACTCTGACGTTGTTTCTGATCTACCAGATTTCCTTTCCAACATTTCCCTTTCTCATTTTCCAGTGTGCCTCTAGATTTCGTGGCGTATGGCGGTGTTGCTGATGCTTGTTCAAAGGCAAGAGTAATTTCCATGGATACAAGTGGCTGTTTGTTCAGTGGGTCGTTCACAGCTTTCTCTAGGTAGCTCCGGCAGTGGGACGGATTTTCTGGCCTGGAACCATTAGGGACTTCTGCGCGTCTTTAGGACCTGACTGCCTGCGTTCAGAGGCCTCCCTTCATTCCGTCCTGAGGATTTGCTGCCTCAGCAAACTGTAGGTCGCAGTGGCTACGCGAGTTGTCCCCCTTAATGTTTTATTTTATTTTATTTGCTTTTGTAATTTACGTCCTCCAACGTTAAGTCATATCAGACGATGAATGGAATGGATGAAATGAGCTCAAATGAGCCCAGGATTCATAGAGCTTAGTTACTCGACATTCGTCTTTCAGGATAAGGGAAAACCCCAGAGAAAACCTTATCCAGGTAATTCACCCTGACCGAGATTCGAACTCTGGACCTCTTGAACGTGAGGCAGACATGCTACCATCCATGCTACCGAGGCGAGCTGTCTCCCCTTGTTGTACAGCCTATACCTATAACAATCTAAACGCCATGTGTAACGTTTGAATTTAATCGAAATAAGTTGATGTTCTCTTGTTTGTTCGAGAGCTTAAGCACTTTAACTGGACCAGGAGCTGCTATTTTCTCAAATTACCCCTAAGGATCTCAACATGCCTTGTACATCCCTTACTATACATTCCAGCTACAAATCCCATGCAATTACCGGGAGTCGAAACCGTGCTTCTTCGCTCTGGAGATGTAATGACACCGCAGCACTATGAAGATCGGCGGTCTGCCAAATATTGTAATGGGCTGGCCCTAAAATCCTATGTCATTTTTTAAAGTGAAATTCTGCATTAAAAATAAATTCTTTTGGCAATGCATTTTATGTTATTCGAAAGAGAAGTATGTGCTCTACAAAATTATTGTTTAGTTTTTTTTTT
The DNA here is from genome assembly GCA_030765055.1 of Mantis religiosa. Taxonomy (NCBI): domain Eukaryota; kingdom Metazoa; phylum Arthropoda; class Insecta; order Mantodea; family Mantidae; genus Mantis; species Mantis religiosa. The sequence goes on from CM060950.1 coordinate 114,338,710, forward strand.
TTGTTTTTTTTTTAACACTTATATGCCGTTTGTTCTTTTCCGTTCAATAAAATGAAGTATCAAGTCGACAACAAAGAGCATAATCGATTTGCCAAACACTCGCGAAAAATAAAATACCCTCTGACAAACATTTTACTTTGCGCGCAAAACTTTCATTACAAAAATGTCAATAGTTAAGGGCCAACCCATTACATTAACAAAACTTGTGTTTGTGTCGCTGATGAACGTGCGGATGATGTCCTCGGGCGAAAACTCTGTCACACATCACTAATGCTCAGTATTTTATAAAATAAGTTATTATTCGCAGTGTGTATTTAACTTTTACAGAAAATCATTTAGATTAGATGGGTATTCCATGTTGTATGAAATTGCTACTTCCGAGTTAGTCGTGTCAGATCATTTATCGCCAACTGTCAAACACAGGACAGGCACCAAAATAGGGGAAGCCAAGAGTGCAAAAGAGAGCCAGCAGAATTCCACGTCATGTTCTCCAGAAGGAGAATAAATGAGCCATTCATAATCTACACTCAATTACGTTTCACAAACAAATGTGCTATTTCGTGATTGCCCTTCACATACACATGTGATAACGCGGTTGTGCTGGGGCAGTTGATATATAGTATATATACATTCTCTTCCTCAACGAAATTCCCAATCAACAAGGAAATCAAGGGAAAGGACATGATCGATTCCTGGCCTGCTGTTCCATGTCATTTAATTTAATTGATTTGTGAACATTAGGAACGAATGGTACATTCTGTTACTGCTTGTATCCTAGCCTGTGTTTACTACACACAAGGGGCACAGTTAGCTTCGAACCATTACACTGCATGAAAACGAGCATATTGAACTATTAGCGATTAGAAAATTCGGTGTATTATCAAGGAAAGTATGGCGTTATATTCAACGGTTGTAGAGTTTTATATCTTTCATCTGTACGAAAACCAAAATTCAAAGCACTTTTTAAAGTGTATTGTATAGAGGTAGGTGCATTGTTGATGAATAACTCATTAGTGACAGGAAACTTCAAAATAAATAATGGAAAGTGAAACAAAGGTTTTGCTACGAAAAGGAACACTTACAAAGATGCAAATATACAACTAGAGCATTTTGTAGCTGGAAGGTACAATGAATGGAGTGCTATATTAATGTTTACTTATTTCCACGTTTCTTTTTTAATAAAGTTTTTACGTAACAATTTTAATACTGCGAGCTAATTAGACAAAGAATTGTATGACACTGACTTAAACATCCACCGTAACATTTTTTCCAAAATATTTTTTTCATACGATTATAAACATCTTGAACTACTCTGTACCTTTTCCACCGTTATTAACACGTTTGAATATGGGAAAAAATTATGTATCCGTTCATAACAAAATGACTGGCTGATCAAAGTCATATCTGTATATTTTCTTTTACATCAATTTTAAGAAAACTGCAAGAAATGTCGTATAAAGAGACATTATTGCCATCCTTGTGAGGTGCATGGAAAAAATGTGAGTACTGCTGAATGATGAACATGTGGATCAAGAAGTTCAAGAAAGGCCTTTTAACTGTGCAAGACTTTATTGCGCCATTACAATTGTTGCACCTATCCTACAGTCCTAACTTGGCATCAAGCCAAATTAACCTGCTTCTTCACCTTTGTAAACAAATGCTTCTATGAAATAGCTAAGTGAGAATGAACTCTATTTGTATAAATAAATTAAGACTACGTTAAACAAACTAATACTTTCCTTCTATAAGCTAGAGGTCTTATACTAGGGAGTGAGATTTAAAAGCATATTTTCTCTTACAGATAACGTCTTTCCATGATGAAGGGAGAGAAAATTTTTTCTTCTTAACGAAAATTATATTGTTTACTAAAAATAACAGACAAAGAAATGTTTAGTTTAAAAAGGTGCCTCGAATTTGATAACCACTTCTTCTGTCAGAAAACACAATACATTCATGTCTTAATCCCTTGTTTTTTAATGGATTTACAATTCATGTTTTATTGACTTCTTTCACCTGAGCTTACGCTATTGGCAATAAAGAGTTCACTGCAGTAAACCGCCGTATGTCAGAAGTAGGCCATAAAATGCGTTACATTTAGCTACAATTAAAGTTCTCAAAGACAACTAAGCTTATATCATTTGCTTTTTATTTCCTTTCTACTACTCTAAAAGTTGTAGTGGCGGCATTACTTGCATCGTTCAAGCTTTAACATGATACCAAGGTTTGAAGTCACAGTTTATATAATTACACCCATAAAGCCAATTGTCTTAATTAAGCGTAAGTGCACAGTTTACGCTATTAAAAGGCATGAAATATCTGTCTATGACTGTGCAGCCTCGGATTTCATTTCAAGCAATTACACGAATTGCAGTATTACAGCGGAAAATTGATTTATAACGAGCTGACTTATAAAAGTCTATATTTGGAATAAAACAAACACAGAAATAAAATCTTTGTCTCTGAACTGAGCATAGTAGGAAAATGGTTCCCAAAGCAATATATGTAATTACGATGTAAGGTTGATAGTTGTAGTTAAAAAATATACACCATTCGGTATATTATTTTGATATGATAGGTGCAATAAAATATAGAAGGAAAAAGACTTAATTAATTCTAAAATACCAAGATAGTAAAAACGTGATTAAGATATTTCAGATGATGGTTACATGTAAAAAAAAAAAAAACGTTTCCATTCTCTCTGCAAGGCTGATTTATTCTCATCAGTTTATGCAATAGTGAATTTTGGAATATATTAAAAATATTAATTGGTTTAGAGAGAGAAAATACCCTCACCTTGCGTTTGGATGCACATATATAAGAAGTAAACCTACACCAGTATAGGCTGTATACCTATACAAGTAAAATCATTAGACACAGAAACATTGAAATATAATGAAATGAAGTCATGTGAGGTTTATGGGGATTGTCTAATTACAATTTTATCTTGGAATATCAAAATGGCTAATGATTTGCACACGTCTGTAAGTACGTTGTGGAGTAAGACACAGTGCTTGCTGAGAAAAAGCAATTACGAACCCTGGAAAAAATATTTTTTTAAAGGAATTAATAAAAGAAGTGGTTGAATACTGATAAAATAATATTCAGAGAATGTGAGCACCCAATAGAAATGGACATTAAGGAAAATAATTTCATCTCTGTAATGGAACCTGGTTAAGTGATTACAATTTTAAGGGTGGTATCAGTCTTATTTTTTGCGTCCTTATGTTGAGATGTAGATTCCTAGACCGGAAAATATACATTTTTAAACTGAGTCTTCAGCATGTATTCTAGAAGTAAACCATTCAAAATTGATAATTACTTAACTGAACACAATTACAACTCATTTCTGTAACAAAAATGTAGAGGATCAGCATATGGGATCAATGCTGACATACCTCAGCCAAGAAAACAGAAATGGTTACTTATCCCGCAGTCACAGTACTATCAAGTGTAGAAAACTGCACTTTTAAGTAAATATAAACGGGTAAACCTCCTCTGTAGTATGGGGTAAGTGACTGCCTCATTCAGGAGGTCCCGGGTTCGAATTTCGCTCAGAGTGAGTTATCTGAATAATACTTTTTCCGGGGGGTTTTCCTTATCCTGAACGATGAATGTCGGGTAACTCTAAGCTCTATGAATCCTGACTCATCTGAGCATAATTTCACCCATTTCATTCATCGTCCGATATGACCTATCTTGGAGAACGTTAAATAAATTAAACAAATAATAGGCACACGGTTGTATTCACAACTATATGTATGGGTGGTATATATAATGCCATGAAATGTTGAATCTACTAGTCCTAAAGGCTACTCAGGAAAAGAAGTATATTAAAAATCTAAGTTGTAAAATAATGTTTAGTACATTCACAGATACTTACTTAACTGTGTTTCTCTGGTTACCAATATCTTGCTGAAATTTTTGACACTGAGAAAAACTAAAAATGAAAAATAATTACTCTGCAACATATAAAGTTTGACTTAAGTAGTTATATTTTGCTTTAAATATCCTTTGAAAATATACAATCAATGTGTAGTGTTTAACTCGAAATGACGATATTTAAGAATCTGTGGAAGTGTAAAGGGTACAAAGTACTTAAGTATCACAAAAAGAATTACAAAAATTTAGATACTTTTTTTTTTTTTGTTTTCGTTTGGTTGTTTAATAATTATTTTTGTACACCTGGAATTTTCTTCTGACAAAGCTACCCTAATTTTAAACCTGTAGTTAACAATTAGCCAAAGAACGTGGTTAATCTCGAAAATCAGTTTTATGTTCCCATTGCAGTGTCTAATTTTCAGGCAGAAGTATTACGGAGTCTTCATTTGTAGAGCGTTAAAATCTGTTTTATAGTTATTAAATTAATAAGTAGCTGATTTTAAATTACTTTTCTCACCAGTCATTTATAAAGCTAAAGTATTCCACACATTATATAGGAAAGATTTGTCTGCTACACTAATAAAATTTGTCTAGGCTTGTATAGTTCTTTCTATATTGGTTTTCTAAGTTCCAAATACTAATCTTGGATAAAATGATTAAGAGTAGTGATAAATTTCTTATTAGCACATCAAAGGTGATAAATTATAGACTTACAAGAGAAAAAGTATTTTCATATAGTTAATACTAATTATGTTTATCAACATTCTTCTGACTGAAGATTTCTATTAAAGTAACACACATGAAAATATTACAAATTTAGTTACTATTTGAACTTAGCTCTCTCCCAGAAAATGATATACGTAATATCCACAGTTATTGTAAACCTAATACTGTGCTGGTTTCCTAACGTTGAGACAACCTGCTAAAACACCTGTAAATGTTTAACATAACTAGAAAAAAGCAGGGGGATTGTGTTTATGTGTTATTCTGATTGAAATCTAGATGGGAAGTTACGATTAGTTCCTGTAGGGGTGAGAAGCTGTTCTTAAAGTCCAGGCTTCTAAATGACAGATACATATAGTTTTCTACTTAAGTTTGTACAAATATTTACGTTCAGGACTTCACACATTCTTGGCATGGTAGACCTCAGCACAGTTTCGTTGTTGTCAAGAAATACCTTGTTCTAATTCCATGACACAAAGGAGTAGTGTCATAGTGCACAAGAAAAAGAGAGTGTGCGTGGTTAGCGAACCGTCACAGGAATACCGTTTTGTTATGTGACGTCCGTCCGGTAGGCAGTAGGTTGGGGGATGTCATCAGGTGAACTCGGCTACTTACCTGCAACAAACAAAAACAACACACATTAATCATGTCTCGTTACTAGGTAACAGCTGTAACTAATCCTACACCCCTCACTCTGCTTGGCTGCACTAGAAAGAAAGAAAATGTGCCTTATCATTACCCCTACTACAAATTACATAGGGGAGGACGCATTTATGTTCTGCTAGGCCATGATGTAGAATATGGTGAAGAATCAAACACAATTTTATTAGTACCTTCTCTTCAAGAAAGGAAAAGGAGATACAAAGAAATTCTCAACAGCAATATTAGTGGAGTTTTGATTTTTCTAGAGAAAATCAAAGCTCAATTGGGATTTAATGTCTCACTATTAAAATATGTAAATATAACAACAAATAAATACAATAAAACACTAATTGACTTCCTTAATTAACTGATCAATCTACTTCTGCGAATATTTCAGGTTGATAAATATTTTCTGCTCAACCCTTGTCCTAAATTAATTTAAGTAAAAAATATTAAGTTCTTAATTGGCAGAGATTATATGGTATTCAATGTCTTCAGAAAATATCAGAGAATAAGTACTTTAGGCTTCATTATAGCCATGTTAAGAATACTATTCATTCACAAAGAAAACTTAAATTGCTGAACAATTACCTACCATTTTATTACTAGTGAGCTCGTTTACAGAAGAAAAATCATGTTTGAAGAACCATATGATAAAGGAACGACTTAGTTCTAACATACTAACGCTAAGTTTCATTATATAAAACAATAATAATAATAATAATAATAATAATAATAATAATAATAATAATAATAATAATAATAATAATAATAATAATAATAATAATAATAATAATAATAATAATAATAATAATAATAATAATAATAATAATAATAATAATAATAATAATAATAATAATAATAATAATAATAATAATAATAATAATAATAATAATAATAATAATAATAATAATAATAATAATAATAATAATAATAATAATAATAATAATAATAATAATAATAATAATAATAATAATAATAATAATAATAATAATAATAATAATAATAATAATAATAATAATAATAATAATAATAATAATAATAATAATAATAATAATAATAATAATAATAATAATAATAATAATGTAAGGGGTAAAGCACTAAATTTAACACAATATTTAACTGATGGACTGTGCAGTAAATAATTTTAAGAGATACTGGCTCAAGATCTTAGCGCTCTTAATGCTACAACAATGCTCACAGCAGAAGTGCAAAAAACAATTTTAGTAAAATCTAAATTAAGTTTGCAGATTAATTTGAATACTCACACCCTAAGCTAGAATGCTGTTAACACATTTCAAATGAATCTGGAAAATGGGGGCGAAAATTTGTTACCTATTTTTATAGGCATGCTAAGAGTATTTGATTATTTCAAAACGTGCTCTGCCCATTTCTTGAAGTATGTTGCACATCATTATTATCACTTACTACCAAGACGTTCACTCACACTGTGTTGGGTCAGATAGCTGTACCATAGTTTAGAACTTTGTTGTTCATGCTCTCACCTCGAGAACAGATTCATCTCATTTCCTATTGTCGAAATAAACTAAAAATTATATTCTATATAGCTACATAATTTGATAAAAAAGGTAGAATTTAGTTTAAGTTAGGTCAGTTGGTTTGAGTTATAAGAAAGGATCGGTGGTTTGAATCTGGATGTACTAATTATTCAAACTTCATCCTTCTTTGCAACCTTGCTGTACACAAGGCGAAGTGTGAAGTCATAGTTTCATTATTAAAACGTATAACAGCACCTAACCGACAAACAACATGTAAAACGGATTAAAACAGTATAAGCTGCACATGATTTGTTTTTATATTGAAGCTATTCAAGAGCGGTGGAACTATTGGAAATTTCTTCCTTCATATACGAAAGTGAAGGGAACACACTGTATAAGAACTATAGGTCTAAAGTATAATTTATTATTACGCAATGATTCGAACTTGGCCTAAAAGTTGAACGTATGCGCAAAGACAACTTCCAATCAAAATCAGCGTCATGATTGAGCTGAGGAAAGTAGCAATTCGGAAGGTCGTAACAGGTATCAACATATCATGGTTTTGTTTGTCTGGCCCAAATAAAGTCACGGAGTTGATTTAAAGATTGGCTTGGAACAGCCCAACTGCTCGAATCGCTTTTATCTCCTGTTAATTGCGATTCTTAACGCCTTTATGGAACGTGTTGCATGTATTGACCAGAACACGGGCCTATGATGAGAAACTTTTAAAATGTTTAGCTATCCTTTAATATAGGTATGATTAGAAATGTAAGGAAAAGTAATGAGATAAATTTTATGCAACAGTAGTAAAACTGTTTAACAGCATACTGAACGTGAGCTTTACTGCTTTTGTTAGACGTGCAAATACATCTGGGATCACAAGATCTGTTGAAAAATGCTCCACCTAAGGTCAAATCTTGTACATATATTTGGTTCCGTTACCGAGCAAGACACGTTCAGCCGCAGTTATCTTTTGGCGATCAGTTCCTGACGAAATAAAACATAATGGAATAATTATGGAGATAATTAATTCAAATATCTTAGGCGAATTAGCACTGAAACGATTTCCGCTATAAAGCTATAACCAACAATCTTGTTTAATGAATGTAATGGGAAGCAAACGTGCAGACTAGCAGTGCGCTTGCTATAAACTGCTTTCGTTTCATGAATGTTCACAAGTGGGCCCTAGAGAAACAGGAACTAAAATACTCACTAACAGCTGAATTGCTTTAGATTGCATCGAGCAAATAATTATACATCATAGAATCAATATCCACGTTTCACCAATAAAGTAATGAAATGCTGAAGATACTTTCTAACTTCCTGTCTCAAATGATAACCTTTCATATAATTAGATCGGGGATATTAATGCAATTAAATTATCAAGCTAAATACTAATTGCACGTCCTAGTTTTCTAGTAAGGGGATGTAACTGAAAATGAAAAGCAGTCAACGCAATCGTTGACAAAAAAAAACTTCTTATGTAAAATTAAAGGAAAATGAATACCTAAATACGTTATAAATTACGGTGTATTTATATAATCATGCCCATCAATAATAATTTTGCCTTTTTGGATGAAAGAAAGTTTACTAAATGGCGGTAGGCACAATGGTATAATTTTACTTCTGAAATCGCTGTTAAACTTATGGGTGTTGCAGATATGTATTTAGACTTTCGAAACGCTTAACTGAAGTAATACTGCTATTTTGGAGTGGACGTTGAACTGCAGATATTTAAGTAATGGAATTGACCATTCCTTACTCCGTGAATCGGAATTGCCTATTCTGCTAAGAGAACATTTCCCAAGTCTTTCGATGATGCAAGTAGCGAACGTGCAGATTATTGGTTAAGGCCAAATGCCTTCAGTCACTGCAATGAGATGAAGATCCAGAAGGAAAGTTGCGGTTCACCGCGACTGTAATAATTGTATCAAAGTGCCAGAGAACTGACAGATTGCAAAACACGGCGTGTTACGTAAGTCGGGAATGTGGGAGTGGTAGATGTAGTGCGGGTGGACCCAAATTCTCGCCAAGGATGGAGATTCTTGCATACGCCGATAGGATTAATCTGGTGGGCTGTTTGTGTGCCGAAAACCTTGCAGCTCATATGGAATTAGCCTGGAACGTATACTGTCCAACAGCACTATATCATCGGAGGTAGCTTAATAAAGTTTGTGCATGTTTACGCATTGTGTCTTGAGGATATCCAAACACACCCCGATAATTTAATTATCTATCATCCACTTCGGACTTTGCCCTCGCTTTCTTGGCCTTCCCACGTTCTTCCCTCTTCTTCTAAGTGGATACTTGGCAACCTGTTTACATGCTGGTTATGAGCTAACTCCTCTCGTAACAGGATGTTACTAGTTGATCCTTAAAATCGTTATGGAATCTTGTGTTCTACTCTTGCTTCAATGATTTTATCCTCATGTGGGGTTCTCCTTGTTTTTTCTAATTCTGGGAGATTATAATCTGAAATTGCTAACAACATGAACCTAGATTGACTAAAACATTAAAATTAACAAAATGGCAATTATTAACAGTTTCAAAGGATACGTTTTGAAAGAACATTAGCCAAAAAAGGGCAATAAACGTACAGATTAAGCTTTATTTGCATTCGTTTTGAGGCAGGAAGAAACGCTGTGTTGTTTACGCTGATAATATTTATTAATGCATTGAATCATTAACTTTTAGTTCGTTCCTACACAAATAGCTTTAAAGGTAATATGAAAATAGTGGAAAATGTTTTTCGACTCTTGAAGTCCGTAGGTAATACCAGCGGTTCCTAAGTCTCGTTCTGCACTGAGCACTAATGCCTATTTCGATACTGAGAATTATGCAGAAAATAGCACTAGAGTAACATTTATTGATTTCAGGGAAGACTGACACTATTTCATATTATACTTCTACAAAAATGGCACTCCATAGATTGAAATAAATAAAATTTTATATAATCAGTCTTAAAGTATGGTGCCAGTCCGAATTTAAACGTTGCATTTGAACAACGAACGCAGTCTGTGATACGACAAACTTAATCTTCTTTATAGAGGAGAAATTACAGTTTCTCCTTTGCCTTGCTGCCTTACTGCATGTGCATTATATACGATTTCTAACAGTTTGTTTCTCAAACTAATCCTTTTCTTGAAACAATGGTCATATTACTTTACAAAAAGTAAACAAATGCAACAATTTATATGAATGCTCTGTTTCATTAAAATGTCAATAGAGCAAGACGTATGCAATGAAGGAAAGGAAAAAAGTGTAAATGGGCGCGGTAAGAAGTTAATTAATCGATTCGTATGAGCTTCTGAGCTCCACCACCAAAGTATGTATTATATGATGTTATTCTATCATCCTGTAAAGTTTGTATTAAGAGGTACAGGTTTGCAGAATTTGAGGATAACAACCAGTGGAGGCTCATAAATTTCAGAATTTTTTTATTGTTTTAAGAAACCTGTAGTCTTCCCTAACTAAGATGCACCTGAATACAAATAACACAGCAATAACCGCAGGTTATTATTTAAAACGTACAAAAATACTACACCTTAGTTTCTAACTCAATTCGAGAATATTGCATCACGCTTCAACATGCACAGAATTAAAATGGATACATCACATTTAGAAATTCTCCGAGCGCTTCAGTTTCAAAGGAAATCTTTCTTGGCGGGGAATGTGTTTTGTCAGGCTGTAACAGTGAAAGTGGTGGAAATAAATTGGATCCGTATTGAATCTAGTTGTGACCGTAAACACGCGGAACTTGATGGCAGAATTGGAAAGTGCAATAACTATGTCGTCATAAGCATGTTCGCGTATGTGTAGCAGGCTAACCGAATAAAAGATTAATTGAAGGTGGTACCAAATAACCTGTGACGCAATGTTGTGAAACACGTTCTTGTCCCAGTATGAGCAGTAAACCAGCTCTATAATCCTGGCTTTTATATGTTCAGAGGTTCAGATGATTCTGCAGAATAACTACAAAATTAGTGGCATTCATGAAACCACGCTGTTCGTCTCTGTGTTTTGTCTTCTGCTTGCGTGTCTCTGTTTGCTCTCATTGCCACTCACTAAGGTAGAGGTATTCAATATCATGACTTCATGAAATTTTTGGAAAACATAAATAACAGCTTACTCTGCCTACTAAACATTCGCTGTTTCATTTTAGATTTTATACCATTCACATAAGCAGCGATTTTTGTGTTCATCTTAAGTTGGGCACAAGAAGTTTTTCCATGCAAGAAGAAATATCACTTGGTTATTTATATTACACGTTGATTCCTGCTACTAATAACCTCATTCAAAAAAAGAAAAAATAGAAAATTTAGGATATACAAAAAGTTTACTTTGAAAACAGCTCATTTAACATGATATTCAGGACATTTTGTTGATATAATTTTGAAAAGATAACAAAGCAGACTATAAATGTAGCTCATGAACAAATGTAAATTTAGCAAACATTTAGCAAATATAAATAAATAACCCAGGGTGCGACAGTCCATATAGGGATAAGGCCTGCCAATCCGACTGCCGGCCTCACGCCCACATACGCAAGATAGAGGTGGGCGATTATCCAACCGATACGGGGAAGAGATGTAATCAACATCTCGGTACCCCCAGCCTGAATGTTAGCTTTCTTGACCAGGGTCGCTTACCTACAGTAAGCTCCTCAATTTTCTCACGATGCTGAATGGACACCGGTCCTATACCAGGTACTTAAAATCCACATCCCCCTGGGTTGGGATCGAACTCGCGCCGAATTTCGTGGCAGGGAACCAAAGTATGATGCCTTAGCCCACTACGCCACGGCGCAGGACAAAGATTTTAGTAAGTATTAAAAATAGAAATACTTAGCATCGGAGAAGTGTAGGTCTCCATGAAATAAATAACTCATAAAAATGTTCACATTTTTGTACATTTCGTTTTCTGCAGAGCATTAAATATGCAAGATTTTCGAGAAAAATTGTTTATAAGCAACCATTTGTGTATTGTCCAACTGATTCAGTTTCTATGCTGCTTTTTTTTTCAATAAATCCAGAGTGGGTAACTATTTTATAGGCAGCAAGCAGAAAAAGATAATGATGATTTATATTTTACAAATTTAGGTGTTCTATACTAAGAGAATTTGTTATTTACAGATACAGTAAGCTAATTGAATGATATCATTTAATACCGACGCCACGCAAGGAACAACTCTCTCATGAGGGGAATGAACCACAATAAGCTCCATTGCAAGCCAGAAATTTCTATTGCTATTTGTCGTATTATCACCGCGTTTATTAGATTGTCATTTCAAGATCGTAATTCATATTTTTACATAACTTTTCCCGAAAAAAGTTGTGTTTTAGGTAATTGTTGCTTGTCTTAAAACCGACACGAAGATACAGTTCAGCGATACTGCTTACTTTCACTTACAGATAAGAGTCTAATACTGTAATAAGAGCAGAATGAAAAGTCGCAACAGCGCATTGCCAGAGATGATAGAAATGTGTCAGTGTGAGAAGAATAAACATTATTTAGGGAATTGCTGCTAATAATGTAGGACCCGAAGATATTATAAACTAGTGACACTCTAGAGTGCCCCATTAACTTCAGACGGCGTGAGTTCTAAATTTACACGCAGCGAAATGGCTGCGAGGTAGCGTAGAAGCTCGCATTCGGAAGATCCCGGATTCGATTACGATTGACCGGGTCCCCTGACCTTTTTCCGGTTCAGTACACTAGTGCTGGGTTGCTTCCCCATCTACCACGAATGTGATATTTAGTCACTTCATTTCATAAGTTTCAAGGTTATAGGGCCACATGACAACGGTTGGCGTGTTGCGGTAGGACGGTGGAATTTGCCTTTGGAAAGATTTCTACCTGACGCTTGGTGGTACTACTACCCCTCCCCTATTTCCTAGGAATATCTCGCCTTACCCCTTCCTCCCAGGGCATTATAGCTTATGCGCGTGGTGTGTTCCAGTTACTGAAGGTCCCTCTGTCTGCTACTCCTAACTGTAGGTACATTTTTTTTTTGGGGGGGGGGGATAATTTCACCACGAAAAACAAACGAAATTCCTCCCTCGGAACAACTGATTAAACTGATAAATGGGATTTTTCTTCAGAATTCCATATTTAAAACTGTAGTGTTATTTAGCCTCAGAAATTACATCCAGAATATCAAGGGGAGTGCCTTAATGCAGATTTAATAAATAAAGATTTGCAGAAAATATCTGAAAAGCAAAAGGAATAGAGGAATCAGTGGGAGAGTTACACATCGGAATCCTTTTAACATAGGTACATAGCATGTTACTTTGTGCTCCAGACTAAGCACGTAAATACAGACCACTTAAGCGGTACACGCTGTATAGGATGTTGCTTCATGTCAGTGAGAACATTTGTTGGACAAGAAGCTTCTGTCATGGTAACGTGCACAAAGTCACCATCATCATCTAAACGTGAATATGCGGACAAGACAAAGAAAAGGGCGATGCTATCGTCAGGAATCCCTTTAGACTTTGTAAAGCTAGGCGATACGTTTTGACATTTCTAGTAAACAGGTGATATTAATGAACTCGACCTAAAAGGTCACGTTCATCCACGTTAGTTAGATGGCTGGACGATATCCCAACATCTGTTGCATTATACATGAACTCTGAACGACGACATTTTCCCGTAATACCATGCATTTCTTCTAAAATTTCCGTTGCAGTCTAACAAGGCGGCTGGGCGGCTTGTTCTGTTCACTGAAATAATTGTCATACAGGAAACATAAACCAAAGAGCATTTCGTGCTCTAGAAAAGGTTATTATATTGCATTGTTCTCAGTTTTTTTGAGTTGTCTGCAAGCGAGCTGTGCGGAGTTTATTACATGAAAATAAAAAATTCTATTGTCTTTATTCAGACATAACCCCATCTTCTATGTTGTAGTTTTGTATATTGCAAAGCTGTATTAATTTCTCTACTGTACAGAGAGTACTGCGGTTCACTTAAAAATGTGACATTTCGTTTCAGGTCCAAGGATGTGCAACCAAGCTTTTCCTGAGGAAAACCCTCACTACAGTTGGTCCTTTGCTAAAGAAAGCATAAATAGGTATTCTCTGAATTGGATACAGGAGGAAAAGGTTAAGTTATGTTCTGATACTCTTTAAGTCCTCTGCGACTGTCTCCGTGCTCACAAGCTCACGGATTTGATTCCTTGCCGGGTATTGGAAATGTGGAGAAGATGGAGAACTAAAATACCAAGTTTGATATTTAACGAATTTTTCGTTTTTGAGTCAAGTTGTTCACAGACATAGGTGCGCGCACGCAAACATTCGCACATTATCTTTTTTTTTTTTTTTTTTTTTCAAAAAATGGGTTTTTGGTTATCAGGTTAGTTCAAAGAATTTAAATGTTCGGTGAAATCTCTCTATCCATTTTTTTAGCTCCTCTACATCCTATGCAAGTGGCAGAGAAAGTATAAATTGTAAATTATGTATTTATATGTAAGATAAACAACCCCACAATCTCTAAATTGCTGACTAAGCCTGGAATTCTTAAATTGCATACAAAATTGCACTGAGGATATTGTGTATGAGGTCTACATCAAAATAAGAAAGGATAAAAAAAAAAAGGCATGGGGAAATCAGAAGAGAAGAGATGAGATTTGCTCGATTGATTCGCATTGGAATTTGTTTCCAATCTCTGTTGAAATTATTGTGAGCTTATTATCCGTAATCAAGTGGCATGTGAAAGGCTGCAAGTTGCATGGCCGTGGATGTGGTAGACATGAACGGGCGGGCAGCGAAGGAGACAAAGAAAAATACGAAACAGACTGGTAACAGATGTAAAAGTGTGATAGGATGAAGAGAACCAGAATGAAAGAGGAGACAAATTAAGATTGCTGCTAAGTCTTGAAGGCTGGCGGTGTTTGTTCGGATACCGTGACCCCACTACATTAATTTCACTGCTCTTTTTCGACAAACCTTCCTCCATTTTGGGCGCGATATCACTTCTAAGGAATGCCTATTAATTCCTCTCCCTTAAACAGATTCTCATGCCGCCAGTGTTTCTGAAAATGAAAACATTCTCACCTGAAGTTTTTTCTGTGTGCTGGGAATTTAACTTTTAAGCGTTAATATTTTGATTTGTATTGTTATTTTGTTCTCATAGTCTCCTCTTGTAGAGCACATTTCAGTCTTAAGTATTCCTCCGCGATACGTGTGGGTTTCTCATTCGGAATGTGATGATTTCAATTGCCATCGAACGCCTACTGAGACTTAACGTTGTTGTTTTGTTTTTTATTCTCTGGGCGGTAAGTTGAATGCTGGGGTGGTATCTCTTCTACCTCGACTTCCTTTTCATTCCGTTTTTTGCCCCTTGTATTTCAGGTTATTTCTAAGTTTCTGTTTTGAGATGAAGCCGACAGACAGCTTGTTCGAAGGAAAGCGAATTCCTCGTGGACGTCATAGGGCTGTCTTATTGCAAGAGTAGGTCATTTTCCTGTATAGATAGCTTCAGTAATGAGTCGAGTCTTCTAGCTGAAAAATGTGATGGACTATGATCTGCCTTCTTGTGGACAACAGCTTCAACTTCATCGCTTCCTCCTGGGGGGAGTTAGCTACACTACATCTGTGTAGGTCGCAGCCCCTATATAACATATACCTATGGAATTCCTAGCTATTTAACCTACAGATTACATATATGCCTAACTGAAAACACTGCGTTTATTACCAAACAGTTTTGTAGCGAAAATTTCTTATAACTTAAACGAATTTGTTTGCCTAGTGAAATCTAATGTGAGAAAAAGCACTAAAAACTATATGAAGTTTATTTGTCTACATTTGAAAGTGCAATAATGCAGAAAGACTTTTGCTTTTCTCTAAGCATACTTATAATAGGTAAAAGAAATATTGTATTCGACTCAAACGTTCGATTACCAGAGATATAACCAGAATATGTTTAAAAAGGAGGCTGAAGCTATAGTCAAATATTTAAAAAGTACAAGCTTTGAAATTCCACTCCTTACATGAAATCACAAGAACCAAAACTTGATAGTTCATCAGTTCCAAAAGTATATGATCATTCATCACTGGAAAGTTCAAATCGATAACAAAGTATATCTCAGAAACATTAATTAAATAAAAGTTGCGTTTTTAAGAAGATCTGAATTTAGTAAGCATGCAAATATTTTAAACATGTGCAATTTTAGTGAAAACCGTAGAGAACCATTCGAGAAACTGGCATTTTGCTTTTGAGTAACGCTATTTACAAGCACAGAAACACAAAATATGTATTTTTAAATGCTTTTTAGGTTTATGGCCGCCTCGAGTATTTCTGATAAAACCTAGGTATCAAATTTTTCGGCGGAAGACAATACGTCCTGTATTTTCAGATACTCTAAGGTGCCCTACATTGTATGCTTAGCATTTTAATTCATTTGATGCTTTGATTGATTTCTTTTACTTCATTTCTTTCTAAAAAATTATATAATAATCTAGAATCGTTTTAAGATAAAGATTTCCATATTACTTCTTATAAATGTACAGCTCTAGATATTCCTAATAACAAATTAAAATTCCACGCAAAAAGATGTGAGGCATTGCTGGAATGTAAGACTTTTAAGAATGGCCTGTAACTGTCTTTTGGGGGTGGAAGTATTACTGGTCGGACTGGTCGAGTAATGTTATAGATAATCACAGTATATAATCCTTTTTTAAGCCTCTCCTTTATGCCATGGTTATTTAGTAACATAATAACTATAGTTTTCATAACATGCAACCTTATTAGAAACAATGAAATTGAGTGAATCTGGTGAATATGTAGATTCCTTACTCGCAAGTCTGTAAGTTAACCACTTTGGAAACGATGCTTTTCTAGAACATCGAGAAAAACAATGTTTTCCAGTTATTAATTATAAAATATCAGTTCATTGAGTTATAAGTTTAGCTGGTCAAAAATTTCTCTGTTTATACAACTATTGTCTAACATATTCTACTAATTTTATTTCATTGTAATATGCAAATGAAATTAACCTTTCTTACTTGAAGATTATTAAAATATATTGACACTGTCAGACAAGCGTATTGCTTGGATCAAAATACCTGCCACATTTGCCTTATTTTACATTTATATTCTGTGGAGAAACAATTCTTTACTACTCCTTGAAATTCTCAACTAAAAGTCAAAGACTTCTTCGCAAGCACGTTCTTTTTTAATTCTAATATGTTTGTAGACAAGTAAAAGGGCTTTGTAAATTGTTTTTAAACTTTTAGAAGTTCATAACATGGAATGAGTTGTTTTACAGATTATTTCCGTTAGAAAGAACAGAGGTTTACAACGGTGAAAGAATTACTAAAATTGTTTGAGTGGCTTTTGGGATTACCCAGCATACACACACCCACATACAGATTTTTTCTCTTTAGTTTATTATTCTGTTTTTCTAAATATGGGTATCGATAATTCAAACAAAAGATCCAGTTAACTCGAATGCAAACCTTGTAGTTTGCGTTTGGTTATTGTTTCTGGAAATACGGACAAATGAAGATATCTCTCTAATTAATAGGTGCATTTAGAAGACACGTAACAGTTAGTAAACCCTGTTTTGAACGCGATCTCGCATCTGATTGACATAAACGTAAGTTGTTGTGACTGTGTTCGCGCCACAGAAAGAAGGAATGGAAGAAAAGAGATGCAGACTGCCCTCCCGGTTTGGACTTGGGACCAGTCGGCTCGGATCCAACAATGCATCTGATGTCATGGACCCTTGTACCGCCGCGAGCTATTGCGCTCTCTCTGCATACTTAACTTTATTAAATGCTACATAGTGACGCTTCCAATTCAACAAATCCAAGCAAAGTTTATTTTAACAAAGGTGTGTCAAATAATCGCTATTAACTGCCCACGACTGTTATACACTCCTAACGGTATCAAAAGATGTCTTTTCTCATAAAAATGTCCTTTTTATGCCTAAAAATACATAACGTTCCATAAGCACATTTAAAGAATTAAACTGCAAAAATCAGGCGTTTCAAGAGAAATAGGTCTGAGGTTAAAAACGTGCTTATTCTTAACTAAACTATATTAAATGACGATCATTCGGGAAGTAACAACCATTAAAGAAAGAAAGAGTAACCCATAGCGTTATAGCCCAGAGTAGGCCTGAACCTGCCAACCTGACTGCCGGCCTCACGCCCACATACATAAGGCAGAGGTGGGCGATCATCCAATCGATACAAGGAGATGTGGTCAGCATTATGGCACCCCAGCCGGAGAGTTGGTTTCTAGACCAGGGCTCACTACCTAGCGTAGCTCTTCAATTTCCTCACGATACTGAGTGGGCACCGGTCCTATAACCGGAACTCATGCCCCCCAGGGGTGGGATCAATCCCGGGCGCATTCCGTGCTCAGAGAACTAAAGCACAGTGCTCTAGCTAACTGCGCCACGGAGCCCAGCGGTGTGCTAGAACTCG
This sequence comes from Mantis religiosa, assembly GCA_030765055.1. Taxonomy (NCBI): domain Eukaryota; kingdom Metazoa; phylum Arthropoda; class Insecta; order Mantodea; family Mantidae; genus Mantis; species Mantis religiosa. Next base: position 114,356,882 of record CM060950.1, read on the forward strand.
ACAAAGTGAAGCCAACGTGAGGTCCCCAACGTCTGCTGAAGATTCATCTCGGAGGCAGGTTTCTTTATGTTGTGCTTTTTGACACAACACCGAGAGGACAGTTGACCACAGCAATAGCCCGACGCTGAGAATAACAGTTACTGTGCGCAAATTCTACCACACGCGGCTGCGCCACACTTGCCCTTCGCGGTCATATCCGACCTTGGAAAGGCTGGATTAACTGATGGTGAAATGAAACGGGGAGGAAAGAAGTCATGAAAAGGAAAATAGCCATGCCAGCTAGTGACTAAGAGAAATCTTTGGGTAGATTGGTCGGTCACCGGGGATCGAACTCGGGAACTCCTAAAGCGTTACCGCCTGAGCCCAACCACTCCGTAAATTGTCCTTATGTAATCTTATTTTTATACCAGTTCATCTTGATTAAGACAGACATTTGCATATACATTTTCATTACGGATATCGCTATAGATAAAGCGGGATAGAGGAAATCTACTCTATGGCCTTAAAAGTCCAGAATTCTTCCATGGTATCGCAAGAAACAAGTGAACAGCAGTAACTTCATCATCATTATTACCATCATCTCCATTATTACGACCATTATTTTTGTTAAACAGTTAAAGTAATTCTTAAACCGGTAAAATGTATACACTTTTTAGGTTTGTTGACATTCTACAACTTTAAGTAAGTTAACTTAAAGTTAAACTTAAGTAAGTTAAGTTTAATTTGTATTAGCTTTACGCTGAAAATTAATCGTATTAAACATTAAAGTCAGAAGGTTAAAACTGGAAATATGTCAATAGAATGACTGTCTACAGGAAGCCCATAGTTGTGACACGAACAAAAGCACGTCAACGCTTTCCAAGAACTGCAATGTATGTTTGAATGGTTTGTGTAACCTGGTATTAACTTTTTTTTTAGTATTGATATTAATTTTAACACGTTATTCATTGATTTTAACTAACTTTTAAGTTAAATTGGTTTAGAAGAATCAAATTATATCGAGTTATCATGATTGAATCCGCAGAAGACACGGTAGCTCAAAGTGTTACATCATCACACAAGTCGAGGAACTCTGGCACCAATTCTGGCCTAGAATTAGCTTCAAACCTGGTTCATCTTCCAAAACGGATATCTCTGTCTGATGGTAATAAAACAGGAATTCACGGAAGTGCAAAAGAGACAAGCATGCTGACCACTGGGCTATCGATGCTGCTGTTGAAAACGTGAATGGAGGGGATTTAACGACTGTTGGAGGAATATGGAATCTGTTCCTTTGATAAAGTCGTAAAAATAAAGAAAAAGCGAATTAAATGGTTGGGTTAATTGGAACGAGCAAAGGATGTGAAGGAAAAAAGTTTTCAGCAGAGAACGGGTTTAAGAGCGAGAGAAAAAAGAAAAGAGGGGGGGAAAAGTAGCGCAGGATGTAAAGATGACGCGAATCACAGGGTGTGGAAGGAAGGCAAAGCAGAACTACACTGACTTTAGTGTAGACAAAAATATAGAGTCGTGTAGTACATTATAAGCCTGGATTATGTAGTCTGTTGAAATTAAAAGGTATGCAAAACGATCTGTAAAAATAAGTGAACTATACTATAATTTGCTCCGTGCCATAGATACAATCGGAGGTTTTAGGGCACTCATTAAAGAATAAGGTGTTTCTAAAGTCAGAAACAAATTTTAAAAAAATATTGGTACATATAGCTGTGATATGCATTGTCAGCATATTTACTGAACATAAATTAAAGGTGGCGGTGCAGTTTGCTATACCTCATTTTCATATTAGCTGCTCTTTCTGTTAAAATGTCAGACTGTAATCTGCTGCAGCTCAAAACATTACGCTTGAAAAAATGCTTGGAATGTGTTCTTAACATTGCTTACTCTCTGAATTAATGAACTCATTTTCTGCTTCGTAGCTAGGACACTTGTCTTAGATGACATACTGTTATTTGTATTTAGCCCCTGTTTCCACCATATACCCTGATTGATGTATAATTACCCAACAATAATGAGACACGCTTCTCAGATCATAATTAGTTTAATTTTGATACGTTATAGCCCATTAATAGCCTATATTAAATAACTGATGCATGAGAAAAATAAAAAAATATAACAATAAGGACTTTCACCTGGAATCAGCGTTTGTCAACTGACAGCCCCAGTTCTGTTCCTGTTTACTACTCTTAATATTTACGATCACAAAGCAATTACAAATTATCAAAGGGTAAGTTAGTCAATGATTTTAACGGAACAAAACATATAGCTCAGCAAAGGAAAAATCCATATGCTGTATATTTTAATTTTGTTCTATATTTACATAAATGCTTGTATAATTTGATTTTAATGAACTGGCGAAATTTTAATGACGAAAATACTTAACGTATTCCAAAAAGAAGGCAGTCCCAATGACATTTTATGTAAATTGTAATCGTATGCTTCGAGATTTGGGTAATTTTCCCCGTTATTAATTTATTTACCTCTCGATAGACAAGCAGGACAGGCGTACAGGAAGGAAGGAAGAAGGAAAAAACGAAAGAAAGAAAGAAAACTCTAGGCATATGGCGGAATGTTGAAAGACTAACAACGTTAGGAATGCCATTTGTTATCCAAAGCAGGCTACTAAATACCCCATTTTGAGATAGATGATGATAAATGACATTTAAGCGCATATGATTTTTACCATGACGACATAAAAGAAACCATCTCTAATCTGATGTGATTAAAGGTGCCGAGGTAATCCCCAGAGAGAATATCATGCAAGAATTTTCGTGCCGTCTAGTTCAATCTGGACCGTCTGGTTCATATGCCAGGGCCAAGCCTGAAGGCATAAGTTCCTGCATAGGTCCTTGAAGCACCTCCACAGGCATCTACTTCTCGGCAACCCGTTGGTCAGCTTGCAGGAATAGTGTTTAAATTGTATTCTTCATAAGGTTCAGGTCTTTTAAACGATGGAAAGTTCAATTTAAAAACAGCTTCAGAAAAGGGGGATTTTCACTGTTAGCAAAGACAATAACGTTGAAAGGTATAATATCATAGAACAAGGAATTTAGGCCAGAGTTGATATACTCATCATTTAAATGACATTTTTGAAAAAGTGCAACAGTGAAAAAGAAATTCCCTAAAACTTTCACTCAACTTGGTTTCAAATGTTCAGACCTTCTAGTACTGATTTATTCCTATAACTGCTTTATACAACTACCTGTAAGTTCAAATACTTCTCCAATTGTTATGTTAATTCACTTTTCAGACCAGGAAATATAAGCCCTAAAAATAAATGTACTAAAACATCTAATGATACTCTTTAAAATTTTAAGTGTCCTTCAAACTTTAAAATGTTCTCAAACGTAATTGTGAGGTTAATAATTCCTCACGGTCTTCAGAGTGCAAAATTAAATTGTTAATCTTAGTTAAGGCACCCTGAAGGAACTATATTTAAGGTGAATCTTTGTTGCAGACCTGGAAGCACCTATCTACTTGTATAACACCAGCATTTTGTGCTTTTGCGCACACTACAACAGTTTCACAATGCGGGAAAAAATCCTAGAAAAACACAAAAGAAAACCCAGGAACGCTGATTTTGAAACGTAGACAGGCGAAGTAAAAGAAATAACGACAAAAAATCCTTAAATTTTCTCTCTTTCTCCTTTGTATAGGAGAAGCAATGCTGGAAAGGAAGGATGACAAGTCACTATGTAAATGAAGCATTCAACAACAGACCACAAGAGCAACGACTGTTACGACCTTACCATGAAATCTACCAAGCAGAATAAGAAATAACCGCTACCAAGCTAAAATTTAATCCAGTAAATAGTCCTAAAGTAAAAACTTATGGCTATCTTCGCTTGTAGATCACGCGGCCATGGAGGTAAAAAGTTGAAACCACTGGGTTACATTGGAAACGTTAATTGATGATCGGGGAGAGCAGATAAGGCAAGGAAGTTTGCTTTGGTCCGCAAATGATGTTTCATAATGCCACAGGATGGGCAACGAGATTTCATGCCTTCGATGTCTCCCTCAGTGGCGTATTTCCAGCCTTAAATGGAAATAACCTTACTTCCCTCTAATAGTATACTATCATGAAACTAAGGCTTTCTGACTTAATAAATGTAACTTTATATAAAATATGTTTCAGAACTACCTATTATATCTGGAATTTTTGAGCTTTTTTCTATGTAATTAACTAAAAATATCATTACAATTTTGAAGAAATTGACTTACTCGATGTACTTTCTCCAAATTGTTATTCCAACTGCAAAAGAGGTGCAAAACGTATTATTTACAAGAAGTTAACTCTCTAACGAAATAGAATGTCTGTGGATACCGAACTTTCTTTCTCAAAACATCAGCTTTCAGAAAACAGCATGCAATATATCGCGCTTAGAAGCAACTGTGCACAAGAATATTACATTGAGTAATTGGCAAATACCGGGAGGTAACTTAAACTTATCCTGCAACGTTTCCTTCCCAAATTTCCTTTGCCAATAATCATTTCATATCACATATCATCAGTATCTTAAGTAATAAAAATGGGCCTTAAACATTGCATTATGAGTAATAATAGTACAATGGAATACGACCTATTATTTATTATTATTATTATTATTATTATTATTATTATTATTATTATTATTATTATTATTATTATTATTATTATTATTATTATTATTATTATTATTTATTACACCTGTGTGTTTATATTGAAAGATCGAAACCACCTTACTTTCCCCTATACATATAGAAGCACTGCATCTCAACAACAATGTAATTATAATGGTATTCCCTTGTGCTAACGAGTGGTAGGTTTCCCCTGGTAGGCATGAAATTACAATATTGTAACAACTAAATACCTGCAATCTTCTTATAAATACGGACTAATAAAATACTTCAGCAATATGCTTTTTATAATATTCTGTCGCTATGCTTACTCTAATTACTACATTTTTAAGTTAATAATTGAATTTAATGTGATAGAAAAGGTTGCATTAGCTTAAAGCTGTAACAGATGTGTTAATGTTGAAAACAAAATGCAAAAGTTCATTTCTGTTGAGATGTTTATGGGGCGGGTTTTCTCCGGGACCTCCGGTTTCCCCCGCCATCTCATTCCACCGGTATTCCATCTTCATCTCATGTATCATCAGTGTCACCGCCTGCGGTGCCGTATGTAGTAAAAGCAGGCGTTAAACACTACACTTGAGGTTTATCTGGAGAACTATCTGGCATCTTCGGAGTTACCCTCAAACAGAGTTTCTACCTTCGCAGTACTTTAGAGATTTGTAATCGTAAAACTATTAATTACAACTTTAGCAAACAATGATGTAATGTAATCATATGTTTGCATCATTTCAGAGCAATCTGAGGTAAGAAGCAATATCTGAGGGTTCAACTTCAACCCTACGGCATACATCAATTCCAATGAAGCAATATGCCATACCATAACTATAATCATTTGTGCCGTTCTGGCGCTTAGCTCCTTAATATACTCCATCAACATCATGCGGTCTGCACAGTTAGACTGTGAAATCGATTAATCGGATCGATTAGGTTTCGAGTTTGTGGTGACGTATCTCTCTAACAGAGAACAATGGAATGGAGCCGGTGGGCATCGGAGCAACAAGTTTCGACAGAATAAACGCGGTTCTGACCAAGCGTACATTATTATAATTCATTGTTAATTTCTTTGTAATGCCAAAGTGAACAAGGCAAAGTATTGCAAATAATTGCGAAATGGCCAACACTGTGTAGGACCTCATTGGATATATTGCCTAATACGCCAGGTCACACAGTTTGGAGAAACAACCTTATTGTAGAAAGCTGTAGGTGACCAATATTGAAGAATTAGATACACTAAAACTTGCTTTCAAGATATTCAAGGAAAACTTTCAGGATATTACTCTTAAAGATACTCTGCAGCACATTAGTTCAAATGGAACTGAAGTTAGTCAAATAATTTTATACTGATGGCATTTTAAGCAATGAAACAATAAATAATTAATAATAAAATCAATGGAGATTGGCTATTACAGAAGAATTTTCTGTATCCTAGACTTCAGATATGAAAGTGTGGAGCAGATACAAATGACACAATTGATGGAAGACCTAGGTTAGCATGGTCATCTCAAGAGAATGTTGCCGGGAAGATGTCCATTAAAATTACAATTGATAACCTCCTCAGCGGAAGAAGAAAGGAAGACCAAATTGTTGTGGAGCGACGGCGTTAAGACAGTCTCTGAAAATTAGACAAATGGCAGATGATAGGAGGAATAGAAGAAAATAGTAACGTGGATGCAATATACTCTACAGTCTATATAGTGTAAACAAACTTACTTAAAAGTAAAACAAGAAAAAAAAAAAGGAGAGAGAGAGAAAGAAAGTAATAAATAAATAAATAAGTAAAGAAAGCAAGAAGGAAGGAAGGAAGGAAAGAAAGGAAGGAAAGAAAGAAAGAACGAAAGAACGAAAGAAAGAAAGAAAGAAAGAAAACGAAAGAAAGAAAAAGAAAGAAACTGAAGTAGATCTTAACTAGAGGCTTTTAGTGAGGACTACACAAAACATTATTTTGATTTGTAAATATTGGGAGCTGTTTTCCATGTCCCCCTAAAGAGACAAAACAGGCATTTAACTTTAAAAAAAATCACAGATCAAAGACTCATTTATGCTGTTAAAGCCACTGCTGTGAACTTTAAGAGGAATTGAAAAAGACTGCTGCACTGAGCGAACAGATTGTTGAAGTAGGTCAATGAACGTCCTATAGAAACCGGCTCTGATAGGCAGTGCTTGGATCACAGTGTTATGACAGTTGCTTGCATTGTTAATACCTTGTTCTGTTAGGTCACCTGCTTGGCTTCAAGAATTGCAAACGAAATTCTGCGGCAACTAATGAGAAAGCATAAGCCATAGGTAGATACGCGCAGCAGACGAGAGAGCGTGGGTTGGCGAGAATGACTGTGTGGGTGGCTGCATTACAATTGCGGCTTGTGTTGAAAATGTACATTTAAAAGGTTTGACTAGAAGGCATTGAACAAGACCTTCCACTTTGGCTTTCCTTGGGAAGATATTCTAGCGTTGAAACAAGCCTTCCCGGGCACTAAACAGCAGCTCAATTTGTGTGTATAGCGGGATGTTTCAACCCCTCTCTCGAAAGAACGTCAGAAGTAAGCTGATTACACACTGCATCCAAATTAGATTTTTCTTGAGAGACTCGAAATCTCCTAATCCTTCCAGCCGAGATTTTGTAGAGATGGAAGCATAAAAAGAAAAGTATCTAAATGAGTTTAGGTGGCATAAGGCAGCAAGAGATACGCGGTGCTAAGAGCATCAAAATACGAACTCGGAATAAAAGTATGATGCCTACCAACGGATACTCCAGTTAATATCCAATTGCAACGATGTTCTATATTTCCATATAGTTTATAGTATAATTTAAATTTATGTATTATATTAATTCCAAAGATACACTGAGCTGAAATTCACTGCACTATTCTGCATGTCCCATATTAACCAATTATTGAATACCTTACGTCTTGAGAATATCTATTTAGATTTCTTCACACAACTGGGGAATTACCTGTGAATCACTGCAAACCTATCTGTTTTGATTCCTAATCTAAACGTTAAAAATGCTGACCACTATCTCAGCAGAGGTTAACCACGACACACGGAAGGCATAAGAATGTTGATGAAGGGGAAGTGACAAAAGGTTGACTACTGTTACCGCCTAACATAATTATGTTATGGAGACGAGGGTGTGGTTCCCGCTAAAGGAAGCGTGGGTTTGCAATTGGCACCGTGCCCACTCTCATCCCTCCCAGAGTGTTTCTCACCCCACTAATGGACTTCGTGAACACCTCTGACAGGGTAATCGAAATGACAAAGTGCTAAAAGTATTATCAGTTTTTTTCTTGGAACGAATCTTAGGCCTAAACTCCCAATTTCCTTGCAGACGTTTCAAGTGGTAAAATACATTCTGCTGAAGCTTAGTTGAGGCTCTGTGTGAGGTCATCTGTCAATCGGGATGTAGCGAGGTGCAGACAAAATGGCAATTTCATTAACATTATTATTACACCCCATATTTAAATTCTCTTAACCAGTTTGAACGAGCATACACTGGTTCTTTTATTCCTTTAGATAGGAACATAAATCTTACCCACATTCCTGCACGACAGAACATTGCCTCCATGCTCTCTCTCTCTCTCTCTCTCTCTCTCTCTCTCTCTCTCTCTCTCTCTCTCTCTCTCTCTCTCTCTCTCTCTCTCTCTCTCTCTCTCTCTCTAAGTTACACTCTGCCACTGTGCGTTCTATATGCAAGTTCCTCCACCTTCAAACTTATCTTTATTCTGCTTCTCGAACTTCTCTTTCTCCATCTCCTTCCAGAGAAGAAAGTTCACAGATGTACATGTGGCTGGATGTCTATTTCGCAACCCAAAAGCATGCAGGACGGTCAGCCTGGGTGGATATTTGTTTCTTCCAGAGAAGTCCATATGACTTCAAGTTCATCTGCGATATCATAAAATTCATTTTATTTATGGCAGTCATAACCTTTGGGGGTCGGATTGTAACTTTACAGCTCTGAAAAGCTGGGATTCGATTCCGGTTAGGGCAGGTAGTTGCTCTAAACCCGAAGGTAAAATTTTGGTGACACGCTCTGCCTCGGTAGAAATGTCTCTATTAGATAACAGAGTTAAAAACCCATATGGCGAACACATGAGTATTTTCTTTTAATAAAGGTACGATTCCTTGCAATAACTTAAGTTGCCACTCAAATGCAGCTGCAGATGATTGTGTATTTACACGAAGGCTGGGTGTTTTCCCACACTCGTCTTGATTAGCTAAAAACCGATCGCCAGCTGTACAAACGTTCCAGAAGCCGGGGCAGATGACAACGTGTGGTTGCCTGGAGACCGTATGGTTGACGAGCCTTGTCTACTTCATAGTCCACTGCATCTTAGAGTCTCCAATTTCAGTGGCAAAAGAATGTCGACTTTCTTTCCGTACTTCGTCCCAGACTTGGCCCTGTTCACATGCGCCAGGAATTTCGACTAGTTATTGAAACTGATCCCTTGCTTCCTGACGTCAGGTACCTAGTAAGCTACTTGTTTATTCTACATGTACCTAACACCAAGCGTTTTTCCATTCCATTATACGTATTCAACTGGAGGAATATAGTGTGAGGCAGATAAAAGTCACATGGAGAATGAGAAACTACGTATACTCCATTCACACTGTCATTTGTTGCCGCGTTGCTTCATATAAGAGCACGGGAATATGATTCTTTAAAAAGACATTGCCTCCATGGTGTGAAAATGAGTTTAAAAACAACGGATTTACAGTAACTTAAAAATTCAGAGATAAAATGCCACTAAACCTTTCAGTTAAAAGGAGCTATAGATAAACATATAAAATAATATCATTGTAAACTTTATATATATATATATATATATATATATATATATATTCTTTATTTACCACCTAGTTTATTTAAACTATCAGTTAACTGAGGCTATAAATGAACAAGAGCATGTTTATTAATAGTAATGCCCAGTTTAAATCTGGTTTTCCGGCAAACATTTTTTCACTAATTTTTCCATATACAAAATGCTCTACGTTTTGCAAAATTGTATTACCTTGTTTCAAAATATTTGCAGTTCTCTCAAAAGCAGATTAAAGGGAATAGACAAATAAATTTCTATATATGATGCACCAATTTTGAAATAAATTATTGACATTTTAAAAGCCGAGAAAGTTAGAGGCCACAATAAAATGCCTTAAATAAAATAGTTCTTTGTAAGTTCATTTTCTTAAGAACTTGAATTTTTATGGGAATATTTTAAAAAATGCATCGTGGAACATTTATAGAGAGTTGTTACCTCTATAAAATTTCCATTAATTTCAGTCCAACAATCAGCAGCCTAAGAGTTTTTAGTTAAATTCTCCCCTTCCGTATATTTACAACAGAATTGTTCTAGTTTGAGACAGATTATAGCTATCTTTTTCCGCAGACCGTAAAAGAGTGGTAAGGTTTACGCGCATTCCTGGCACTATCTAGCACTATAGATTAAAACAACTCCTAGCCCATTACCAGAAATATTCCCGCAGACTTGTCACGGAAGGTGGCTCAACCTTTCCACGTGTGGAACGCCTTGCTGGCGACGTTCCGAGACTGCTTTCTATAAACTTCTTACCTTTACCAGTTCACCCCATTACTTTCTCTTTGGTTGACACACGATTGTATTCAGGTTACCAATCTCGACTCTGATATCTGGCCCTGGACCGGAACGCGGGCTGCGCATTATAAGGTACACATTCTCCATTGTCTCTTACCTTCTCTTTTGAATCGTACGTGGGTGAAGTTGTAATATGGTTTTGTTAATTGGAACCCCTGTTCAAGAGGTAAAGTTCTGATACATTACTTACCCGAAGTATGCAACAATGATTGCCACTGACTTTACATATTCATTTAGTTTGAACATCACCAAGCTTCTGTATATTACTCTGCAGATGTATTGTTATAGTGACTTTTGTGCAAAAGTTATCATCAAACAGGCTTAGTGGCCATTTGTACTTCTCAACAGAGGAAACTGGTGATGATTATGAATGTACGAAAATGACTTCTGCAACTGACTTGCAGCATACGAGAATATACAGAACCACAAAAATGTTTAACAATAAATCGCTGTTTATGTATTGTTGACAAGGAAAAGATATCACGAAGATTAAAAAAAGTTCCATGTAATCATGTTGCAAGTCACTTAGCAAATTAATGTAACTTGTGTCACTTTTCCATTCACTTCCCTTTATGTATTCCTTGCTAGCGACAGTGCTTTGTTGAGCACATAAATACCCATGATTATATTTGATGTTTGTTCTGTAATAAAAACTGAAACTAAATGGGTTAAATAATACGGCACAAAGTGACATTTTTCAGTGTATATGTGGCTAAAATACGATTTCGATTGATCCACCGAAAAAAAGAAACACTTTTGGTTGCTGTGTCATTTACATGTTAAGAACTTTGCACTATTTTAGATAAGCAGTCCAAAAGATTGTTTTTTCTTTTTCTTCTTTTTTTCTCAGGATTGATCCTAAATATTCAAATGGTACATGTCTGACATCTCAAATATACTATGCAACTGATCAGTTAGACTTACTTAACTGCTGACAGTTTGGCAGAAACAGGGTTAAATATCTCAATACATAAAGATAAAAACAGGTTAGAATCTGCCAATGTGTTTTGTACCAATCTTATCTGAGTGTTGTTAAGAACGACATGCAAATAAATCAATGTCCATGGCTCCATGGTCATAAAAACCCAAGTTCTTCAATTATCTATATAGGCGCATAAATACGACTAATATCAGCGAGAGGAAATAGTATTTATCTCTCACACTAACGCGAACAGAAGCACTAATCCACCCCAACATCATTTATGTTCGAATTAAAACCTAATTATATTTGTATGTGCAGAGAAGTAGGCGAGGCAAGGTGATGGGACTCATTCTACACACAGAGACACTTTTGAATAAAGATGAGGCAGCTGTCCCCTTAAGCAACAGCTAACCTCCTTGCTTCCATGACCATCGCCGATCCCATTCTTAATCAAATACGGCTCTCGCATTACATTAGTGTTAAACTTGCTATACAGTGGCGTGATCCAGATTCTTTCGAATTGATCCGTCGCTGGAATTCCTTTCGCCAGCATTCTCTTCTCTAGAAATGCCAAATATTCATTTGAGTACAATTACGAAAACATTCCACACAAAAATGACACGCAGGGAAAGTTTTCTGAAAATTACAGAGAAGCTTGCGTTACAGTTCATCGTAAATATGTGGAGAACTGGTCACAACGAACTGACGTGCACTGTTCATCCAGCCAACATCAGTTTCTGAGAATGCTATACCAATGTTTTCACCATAGACATTCACTTTTGTGAAAACAATCAAGTTATTTCCCTCCATAGAAAACAAGAAGTTGAGATGAAAATTAGGTGCTGAACAAATAAAGGCAACAAACATATAAAAAGTTCAATTTTTTTGTAACTATGTATCTGTAACAAAACTTGTTGCTAAATTTATCTTCGTTATTTGAGTGCTTTAGGCCTCAATAAATCCGTGTATGTTATCACGACATACAAGTTAACCTTAACACACTTGGCAACCCTAAAACACGTGAAATAAAGGAATGGAATTGATGTAGACGAAATTAATGGAGAAGGGAAGCCACCCAGCATTTCCTATCAACTTGGAAAGAACTATGAATCAGCCCAAGGCCAGTAGATCACTCAAACGGATTCTTTTTTTTTTTTTTAAATTCTCAGTGCTTATCTCTCAAGATATCTGGGATATACCTGTTCTATTTACATAATAACTACTTAGGACTAAGCTATTTACCATTCGTTATCATTTACGGAATATACGCCTACATTTTAAGGTAGTCAAAAGTATATTGAACAGGAGTTTTAAATATTACTTAATAAGTCCAGTGTTTCTTTTTAATTCTGACTCATGGTATATGTGTGTTTAAAATAGGAAGTTAATAATAGGCCAATCATTTACCTTTGTAGCTTTTACCGTTTTATGGAATCAAAACTTAAACATGATCTATTTTTATGACAGTACACATGTTAGATACGGCAATTTCTTTACTCACAGAATAAAATCAGTTTCCGGATCTCAAATTGAGATGTGGGCAGGTTCTGCAGCATTGCCGAATATACCAAAGTGCAACGGCTGCTGCGCTTGTATTGGTGTCTTCAGTTACAGTAGGAATTTTGGCACACGCTTTATAAACTGTACGTACCTGGTATACACCCTAGGACACTTCTAAGTCATTTCCTACCCACCATCATGAATAGGAGTCCTGCGTGGCGTAGCGGGCTAAGGCAGCGTGCCTTGATCCGTAGCCACGGAAAGCGGCCCGGGTTCGATCCCAGCCATGGGGTGCGGATTTTAGGTACCGGGTATAGGACCGGTGTCCACTCAGGATCGTGAGGAAAGTGAGGAGCTTACGCTAGGTAAGCGGCCCTGGTTAGGGAAACCAACATTCCGGCTGGGGGATGCTGAGATGCTGACCACATCTCCTCCCCGTATCGGTTGGATGGTCGTCCACCTCTGCCGTGCGTAAGTGAGCGTGAGGCCGGCAGTCGGGTTGGTAGGCCTTGGCCCTCTATAGGAAAGGTGCTTAATGCCATGCTTTTATATACACACTGAAAGATTTGTCACGGAATTTTCAGAAATCACAGTATGAATCTCTTTGGTTGTAGGTTCTATGTAACTACCAACAGGAATTTTAGACTTGGTAAATGGCAGTTTATAAACTGATGTCATGCGCGACAAACATCTGGGTATGAAACATAAGGGTTCGAACTCCACCTTTAAGAGCTTCAGGTAACCACAAGATTCAAATCCGAGGTCTATGAGATGTACTACAAATGAATTTATCAATAAAAACAACAAATATCATTTTCATTTACTTGGGTACAAAACTGTCCACGGAATATTCGTGTTACGATCACTTTGAGACAGTCTTCTACCGAGAACCCAATGTTGGAGTATTATCTCAATTACGCTTCGGTAATTAACTTAGTTGTGATTTTCAAGTGTGGTCAAAAGATTTACTATAATTATGTGCAGCAATGTGCAGCTTGAAAAAAAAGTTAATTTCATTTGACATTATTAATGTTCTTGTTCCTTTAATGTTCCTCGTTCATGCAGCAAAGAAATGGCAGCGGAATAATTAAGATTCCGTAATGAAATGTCCTAGCAATTTACCGATAAAAATAGCAGTTTGCACTTAAAAGTCTTCCAGAACCCTTGTACAGGACCCCTCGTTTTGAAGGCGTGGTTTACACTAAACAAAGAGATGCCGAAACTGGTTTTGTTATCCTGGTAGCAGAATATATGTAAGATTAGTCCAGCCAGCATCTCCTCTCTCTCAAAAATTAGGTAACCTAACGCTAAAACCAGTTTCAAACTTAGTACGCCACTGGGAACTGCAACACCTTGACAAGTGTGAACATATCCAGGTATGTACCGACGAAGATGACAAGTGTCATGCCTGGCTTCCTTTGTCCAAGACATGTATGTAGTTATTGTAGAGTTACACGTGGATCTAACTGCTGTCAATCTCAACCGATAGCGTGCAACTTTTCCCATTTATGTGTCGCCTTTAACATCTAAGCCATATCGGTGTGTCTTTTACTTTCTGAATTGACTGTTCATTACTCTTTTTATTTATTTGAAATTACCAAAAATTACTGATTAATAAGCATTTTGAAATGTCGCCATCATTCACATTGAAGCAGCAGACCCCATATCTGACTCTACCTATTCAAATCATCGTCTATACCCGTCTAGTGTGGAAGAAAGATTGATTTCAATCAATTTACTTGATAGTCTCGTATGAAGCCTGGGACTTAAGTACTTACAGCATAGTAAATCGCCACTGAAGTTGAGCGTATCTCATTGTACATGAGGGCCCTTAGTGGTTTACCGGGGAAAATCCGAGTCAGTTGGAGAATTTAATGTCATGTTGGCATGTTGGCCATGGTAGCTTAATGATTAGGAGCAACCGGGCGCAGACCGGGAGATCCGTGGTTCAAATCATGGCTATAACATTTAATTTTTCAAACTGACTACGTATTGAAGTCCCTATATAGTTTACACACATGACAACTTTTTACAAAACGAAATTATTACCGTCGACTTCCAGTTATTTCCTTTCTTAGTATTCAATAATGTGAAAGTTAACAAGCACAGTTCAACAATGAAACAATAAACTTCAACAGCTAACCTATGTTGCGTTGTATTTAATTCGTAAATTCGAAAATCGGTCGTGATAGCGAACGTTTTTTTTTTTTTTTTTTTTTTTTTTTTTTTTTTTTTTTTTTTTTTTTTTTTTTAAAGAAATTCATATCTCTGCCTACATCTTCATAAAATGCGGGAAAAAATTAGTAGATGCAAAATATTTCGAATATTATGACGGATATACTGGGGATCTCCCTAACAATAAAGGAAATATAAAATCAGTTGCAGGGAATGTTTAATATTGTCATCAAAGTAACTCTACAATCCCGATGTTTCTGTAGTAATGGAAGAATTACATGAAGGATATTTTTATACACAAGTCCGTTTGGTTTTGAGCGGAGAATTCCTTTTCCAACTAAAAATAGATGCACCTTTAACATTTTTCCATCTCAACTAATCAACCGTTAGCAGACTTGCTGTCATCCGCATTGTCGTTTATTACCTTTAGGATCACGAAATGGTCAATCCAATGAAGACGTCAAGTCATTTTATACGAATATCATTTAATAAATAGGCAGTTGTCATATTCTACAGAGTCATAACGTACGCATGCAAGCGAAAGGTTCTGTGATCATCTCAGAAAGCCATTAAAGTTGAGTCAGCTGATTTCTGTCAAGATGACCCCATGAGCTTCCGAGAGAGGAAGCTCGTAAACATCCGTTTTACGACTCTGCCGTTGCCATCTCTGTTCAGATAAATGGATGGATGTGCAGCCGCAATGGAAACAGAAGAAAAAAAAAATCAAAGAAAAAAATTAAACATAGGTGGACATTTGGAAGAAAATTGATGGCATTCTAACGAAATGCCTCCTATAAAACGCGAATCCTTCTGCAACAAAGTAAATCCAGTATAAGGGGAAATCACTTGCTTGGGGACCATTAGCAAGCCGTGAATGCGACACATCTTCTCAACTTTTTTGTGCTTATCCGCTTCAAACTTCATGATTTTAGTGGCAAAGATCTAATTTTAGCTCCTTGTCTACGTGACAGTAAAACCACCATAAACGACCGAGACAAAACCTAACATCAGCAAACGCTCACGTTGGGAAATAGACATTTTAATTTTAGTTTCTACGAGAAGTAACTTACAAATAAATTTCAGAAAACCTAAACTCGGTAGTGCTTTTAGCTTCAATGAGTATTCCAGTTTTTCAATAGGTAGCCATTAATAAATGTCAAATACCATGGCGGTAAATCTGTTTATATTTTGTAACCCAGCTGATTACCATCCAAAAATAGAACTCGTTTCCTGACTTACCCGAGAACTATAAGGATCGTGAGTGATAGTTTTAACCTGGAGTGCATTGACAGTGATTTACGGTATACAGCGGTATACGGCATGTCTCTTGTAATCTAATTTATTTTTCTATAACACGTGGACAAAAGGTTATATAGCAACGTCTTCACATACAATACGTGATGATTATATTTTACTTTTTTGTATGTCTCCCTTCCTCACCAGTTCTGGTGTTAGGAGTCACAGGAGTACCTCAGAGCGAGGAAGCCGAAGCATATTGACCTGATAGATGAGATTAGGATTGCGGGGTCGGCCCAACGCCTAGAATGAATGAAAGATGGAGCAATTGGTGAAATGATGGTGGGGGAAACCGGTGGACCCGGAGAAAACCCACCCCAGCGCCATGCTGTCCACCACAAATCCCAATTTGTGGTCGCCTGGGATCAAACCCGGGCCGCCTAGGTGAGAGCCAAGCGGTCTAACCACTCAGCCATGGCGCAGTATTTTAGTTTCTTAACTAAATAAAATAGATATTTGTTTATGTATGCTCTTTAAGTGCTGTGGTGTTAGCATGCCGTTCTCTTTTGTACATGAAAAAACTGCTTAATTTTGCTCAGAGATTTGTTTATCAGCCTTGAGATTATCTTTATGTTCAGTAAATGTACGCTGAGGGACAACCGATTTTATTTCCCTGCTTTAAGAATTTATGCCCAAAATATTCATTGCCCTCCTCAGGATTTGAACCCACGATCTATCTCCGCTAGTGCTTTCCTAAAGTAAATGGAGGAAGTGTTCCATTCCAATCGCAAAATTGGATACAAATTCGGCACAGAGGTTTCACGTTTTCAGTTCCCTGAATCCCAAACAGCAGTTTACAAAAACGTTCGTCCATAATATATCTGTATGAACAGGACATCTAAAAAGGTAAAATCGGCTAAATGTACCGTCAACTTATTCTAAAGTTGCGAGTCGAACATTCTATGAGAATCCTCACCCCAAACTACCCTTTAAATGGAAAAGTTGTCGCTATATTTTATATTCTCAAAAATGGTTCCAACGATTTCGAAAAAATACACATGTGTTAGATATTTAAGTGCCTACTTACATATTACATTATGAAATTGCCATGTCAAAACACACGGAAATGTTGATTAGAGATGTGATTCATTATTAAAGCGTCATATGTCAGCTTTAGAAGCGATGAAGGTTAATTCTTTGAATATGATGTTGCTTTATGTGGCTGCTCTTGTAGAAGTTCTAAGTTAACTTTTGATATGTCCCTGGTGAATGATATTTCTGATGAATTACATGTATTAATGGGAAGAACTGTGACCACAGATAGAGGAACAGGGAATGTCTATTCTATTGGTTCAGTTCTCGGTCTTATTTTGTTGTACCAGCGGTAGGCTAGAGGTAAGTGTTAATAACAAAACACAAGTGTGCAAGGTCACTGTGATGGAATGTTCCTCCGTCATATCAATAACAACGTAGAACGCGGCGAGTAAATTAATCTCTAATCCGAACAACAGACGGGAGTGACGTGGTGGTGAAAGGATAAAAAAACGGGCTTGATCTAAACTGATCATAATTAAACACACGTCAGAAGCTGCGTAACCACAAGTATGGACAGCCAGGGTAAAAGTGGTTGCAAAGTACACCGCTGTGGTATTTCTTCTTTCCAACAGTCTGTCAGCTGTGGCATAAAACCACCAGTCACTAACAATGTGACTGCGATATAATACCAATCACTGTATAAAATTGCGTTTGTTACCTGTCCACAGCAGCGTAGGCACATGAGGCTTAGATGTTCTAAAAGTAATGTTCACGCACTGGAGTCTTATTACTTTTGTACATATTACTCTCATCGTAAATAAGTCTTGGATCCCAAATAGGCATTTTTAGAAAAAAGTTCCAAATGTGCTTATGTCTGTGTGTATGAGCAGTATAACACAAATGAGAAAAATCAGTTAAATATAAAAACGTGGTATATAAGTTCAGCATCCTCTTAAGGATGCGTCACAAAGGATTTAAAGAAAATCCTATAACTCAAATGGCCCTTTAAATAGAAAAGCTTTCTAACATTTTGATTTTCCCAAAAATGGCTTCAATGATTTTACTTAAGATACAACATATTTAAGATATTGTCGTGTTCAAATTCTGGGATTAGCCTCTGAGGTATTCTCCATTATAAACGAGTTTTGCAAAACTGGTAAAATGTAAGCTTTAGACAAAATTCTACTACACAAGAAATGCAGCTATTACACCACACAATTTATGTCAAACACATTTTGAGCTAAGTTAGCCATTTCTGAGGATCTCCTTGTTGGTTTGAAGTTTACAAAGCTTATACTTTTCTCAAAATAATATTCGTTCGTTTTCTTCCTCGGTTGGTCGTTCAAAGAAACAGCACTTCAGAGCCATCATACAGCGACCAGCTGTTAAGAGATTTAACCCCCTAAGCCTACTCCATTCCCCTAATCCCACTGTAACCACAAGGAAAAATGAAAAAAGGAAACCTTTTACAAATGCTTATTTCTATAACGTGAAGTAGATAGAAAGAGTAGAAAAACCCAAGTAAAAATAACACATCTGATATATACAGTAACTCTTTGATACTTATATATTTAGTATGCCAACCTGTAATCAATTGTGTTTATTTATTTTGCCACATTGCAATTTTCGTCTTTTTGTTATATAATTATGCAGATCAACTTTCTTGACTTTGCAACTGCATAAATCCCAACTTTTCTTCTTCTTCCTTTGATCTTTACGCTGTGGTTGTTATTGTGTGCTGTTTTTTTCAGGTTTCATTAAGTTTCTGTATCGATCATGGTAAGCGCGAAACATTCTTGTGTGCTTGACCGTCTAAATAGGTGCATTTACAAAGGTTTTCTAAGTACTAGTTGACTCTTTCCGTAACCTCTTCAACAGTAGGCTCCTTTGGATTTGATCTCGCATTTTAATTCATTCTGACGTCGCGATAGGTAATTTTAATAATTTCAGCTCCTCTGGCACTATGAATACAGTGCTGAAGGTCTGATTTCTTACCTTAATTAAAGCCATTGTTTTATTTAAATATCAAAACTAAGAGTTTTGTGATTATGCCCAGTTTTCTCAAAAAACAGAGGTTTCTGTGACACTCCAACATGAAATAAAAGGAGATCGAAAATATACACAATTTTCTAATTTTATCTTTTTAATATTTTCCTGGTAACCTATTCAAATGAAAACACTAGAGAATACTCTCTCGCTAAGAGAAGCTTAATATCCCATTTTTAATTTTAAAAAATAGTGCTCTTGAGACAAATCTAAATATTAGATTTAAACAAAAATAAGTTGCAGTGCTCTTTACGATATCCCACAACTTTTCCCACATATATCACCTTAATTCAATTGACTTCCTATGTTCACGCAATCCTGATGGACACGTTTAGATATTTAGTACTAGACAACCAGGTGAACTGAAGTGAGTGGATTTAACCTTAGTTTAGTATTTTACACACCTGACTGGACGTGGAGTTTATATGTGTTCATCTTTGCCTTTTGCTCCAAAAAGTTGTTTGTAGCTCATGCTAACCAGTCAGTTACTTTATTTACTCAATATGCTCTGTTCAGTGATTAAGTTGATACTCGTTCATATGAATAAATCTATAAACGTGACCACGGAGTAAAGCTACGAATGAATTGCTCCAGTCTCACTCAAATGCATATTTGGAAGTTGAAAATCAGAAGTCTAAACATAAAAGTAAAAAATATGGAACGATGCCTATAACCCCGGTGTTGCAACTCTATGAAGTGATATTTTTTTGAAAATCTGTAAGATATCAACATGCCCTCACATTACTATGATTAAAAAAAGGCATGAGTTTTTTGTTTGTTTGTTAAATGGCCACATTTATTTTTTCTGCACTCCTCCAGCCCTCAAAGTATCAGAACGTACAAACAAATACCATTTCAGAAAGCAATTTAAATTTATTAGGACCTTACTGCATGTGCACTGAGCAAAGGAAAACGCACCATTACTTCAAATTGAGTAACTTTTGAATTAAACTATACAGTTGGCCACTTCAATATGTGGCTTTGGATTGAACAAATACAGACAAAAGGTAAGTTAATAAGGACAACAATGCCTACTTCACATGTTTACTTCACTTCGCAAAACTATAACAACAAAGTTACAAGCATTTTTCCATACTTTTTTACTCACCCCGTATATAGAATAAAAGCGTAATAGACAATCACAAGTAACTCTCGATTTCGAACGAATAAATGACACTAGTGCATAAAATAAGCTGCCGTGAAGCAAAAAATAGCAATTGTTAAGTGTGTGTGTGTGTGTGTGTGTGTGTGTGTGACATAAACCCCAATTTCAATCGAATATATGCCATATTAATTAATTTGTTCAAGTTTTCAAAAATAATACAAAAAATACTTGTTGATAACCAACACCATCGAAAATAGTAAGAACTTTGCTGACATCAATATAATATAGATTCAATTATTCCTATAATAACTAGATTTTGGAATATTTTAAGCTATTCCCTACACTGTAGGTCTTTAAAATCTCACATATTCCAATGAAACGTCATAAAATGTTTTATGATATCTGTGATCAAAGAAATTGGATTGAATTTGCTGATTCAAAATATTTAGAAGTGTGCCATACCTTAGGTTCGTCCAGAAGAATGGTGGAAGAATTATCAAAATTGATTGGGTGGCTTTCGAGATTACTCCATACGCACGCACACGCATATTCCATCTCTTTCTAATATTAGGAAAGATACAGGTTATTTCTATTGTAAATAAACATTCACTAGGTTTTGAATGTTCGAACTCAGATATGCATATATCCATTGTAAGCGGGCCGTTTTGCCCTAAGGCTTATTCTAGTTCGTTCTATCCTAATGTCAGTCTTCCTCTGTAGTCAATCACACATGTTAGCGCAGTAATGAGTTATTGTTTTCTTTCTCACTGAGACACAATCAACGAAATGCACTGTGGAGCAGATAGGTTTATTGTCACATATGTCAGCCCCTCGTCAATGCCACAGCAGAATAAACACGAGCAGGACGAGGTAAATATTAGCAGTAAGATCGGAGAAGATCGAACTGTTGAAGGATGGTTCACTTGGACGGACTGCTGATGGATGAGTGATTATGTTAGCGGCAAAGGGAAGTGACACACAAATATCTTGCGAGAACCCAGTCATATGGCCTGGAACTTGTAATGGAAACCTGATGTTAAACAGAAGCTGCTACTTACAAATACCAGATCCATTAACGTTAAACATGCTGCATCTGAACTTTTAGAACAACTCCATCGCCGCAAACAAACATGAATTGCCTCACTTAACGATCTCCGAACTTCACTCTCATAAGCCAGCTTCAAAACATTTACATGTATTACATTTACATGATTTTATCCAACCACCCATCTACAGATTATTCTTACTAAAACTTATTCTTCATCTGCTTTGGAAAATGCTTTCGTTAGATATTTCATTGTATACACAAAAGGGATGCAGTGACTCAAGTGACAGTCAAATCTTTAAAGGGCAGCAACAACTAGTCCACCAATACCAACATTTAATATATGCTATTGTGTCTGTCTAAACAAACCAATACTGTACTGTAAGTGTAATAATCTTGTGATTTCTGAACATCTACATGCCTACCTAAAATTTTCAGTTCCTTTTCTACTTTCCAAAAAGTATCATTTGTTACGCTAATTATACCATACATTTTCATTTGAAATTCAGTGATTAATTCTGTGAGTTCAGATTAAGAACCTGAAAGACACAAATTATGTTAGCATTCAGTTAAACATTAAACATTGTAATACATTAGTTTACATTTATCTACCTTAATTTAGTTCAACGCTTTCGTATTAACACAAATTATGAATTTCCCCCAAAAATTGTACCTGTAGGCGCAAAATGACAAATGATTAATTCAGTTGCAGTTTCTGTTATTACCCCCATACATCTAAATAGATATTCTCTCCCTTCCCAACTTACGTTTTCAATTAGAGCAGTAAAAGGGTGGGTCTGTAGTCGTAGAGTTTTGCATATGGTTATCTGCAGCTATACACCGCATTAGCTATCTTCTGTTATTAGATTATAATCGTCACAGCGTATTCGGGGATAATTAATTCTTACTGTACTCCAGTGACGAAGATATTGGCGAAATGTCCGAGCAGCTGGACGGGGAACACCCCGAGATATCGCACATGTACACACCTGGCCCTTGTCCCCAATTTAGCCCAGTATACCAAGTGTAGGCGAACAGACGTTACTCATACGACAGTAGGATAAAAATAATACACTTCTTGGCAACGCATAAGGAATTTCCATTGACTTAAAACCAGAATCAATAATGGAACTTTGTTTACACAATATTTACTGTAATGTTTACAACCTGGATAAATATCTGTTTCGATGCTGTTTTTTGGGTCTCTAGAATAACTAACCCTAGCCAAATTTCCTAGCGACTGTATAAGATTTATAATCCAAATATCCCCTTGGGGTGCAGTTCAACTGGTATCGCAAATAAACAAGGCTCATTCTCGAAAATCTGTATCTGTGCTGTAATTCGTACACATTGTCTTTTGAACATTACCACCCTACAACTAAATATCAGTTTCCTTAAAAGAGTTACCAAGCTTTGGTATAATTAGCGGCCACTGACACAAAGCGCGTATTAAAATGTAATGTTACTATGTAAGCAGTAATTTATTATGGTTTTAAAAATAATTAACAAGTAACTACATAATGGGATATTTTTGAAAAGATTTGATCAAAATATTCTATAAGATAACATTTTCAGTTAGTATGGACATATAATTTAAGTTTTCTATAAATAAATTGAACCTTATGAGATCCTCAACTTTCTGAAGTGTTAGAGAAGATGTAATTCCATCTTGGGAATGCATGTAGCTACAAATGCACAAAGATAACACAATGTGACAAGGTTTTTTTAAAACATCTGTTAATTCCAATTTTCAGAGCTGTCCTTTCGTTTATTATCTTTACAGAGAATCGTATTTTTGATTCTACCAGAGGTATTGGATCTATTGCTACATGCAATATTTGCACCTGGGTTTCCACAATGTTTGAGACACTTTACAGAACCCTCGCGAGTATGCGAGGCCGGCTAACAAGAATTTTCTTGGCAGCTAGAAGCACGCTCTTTGCCGAAGAAGTCGATATTCATATTCAAGTGTAAAGTGTAAGTATAATTACCGCATAGCTTCGTCACAGAAAATGTTGGAAATTATATCTTTATGCCACCATATATTTCTTACACCGTTTAACAAAATTTGCATTATTGTTCATCAATTCTTCATGACCATTAAATAAAAATTTTTCGTCTATAAAATATTAATAAATAAATAAATAAACGCGTGATAATCGAGCAATCATTAATGTTACCCAACGTCCAACAGCAGAAATTACCTCTATTTACATTATGGCAAAGTTACAATTCCTGAAGTATTGTCATATTATAGTATTTTAATTATAAAGGTTTGGTGATATTCCAGGACAATGTTTGCGAAATTTCAAATTCCTGTGCTAGCTTTCTCAGGGTTTCCTTGGAGTTCGTTCTAAATTTTTCTCTGTAAGAACATGGGGATTTAATTTCGGTTTATTAAGAAGAGATCTCCATTTCCTAAATGTATTAACAAGATTACGAACGTTTATCTGTGAGGCGCACAAATCATGGAAGTTTATCGATAAACTGTTGTGTCGCTTTTCTACAAGAGTTTGGTGTCACATAGGAATCATACATAAAGAGCCTGTACGCTAAAATATAACGGCATTTTTGAAATTATAACAATACTAACATGTTATAAACACTGAAGAATGCAATCTCACAACATATGAAACTACGTACGCGCCAGCACAGACAGTGGAGGGGGAACAGGACAGGGCAGAGCAAACAATTCCTCGTAATACGTCCACGCGTTGTAAGAATACCCTATATTTACAAGTAACAATGCTGAAATCACTTCAGCCTCTTTCTGTCGTAACAAAAATTGTCGACGAATAATACAAAATTTGTCCGATCGATTAATTTCCAAAATACCACCTTGATGGCAAAAATGTGTCTCATAATGTCATCTGTTAAATAAGAGGACAGAGGTTAAACAATGTGGTGCTGGAAGTTCCTAGCGAATTCCGAAGCTGTCGTTTTCAATATTGCTCGCTTAGCAAGGAATGTCATCGTCATGAACGTTGTTACAAGGCGCGCAAAGTTTCCGCTCGAATCTGCGCCTGAGAGTAACAGGAAACGAAAATACTTGAGTTGAAGCTCTAAGTAATTAACAGCGTTAAATCTTGTGGCTGATGTTAGGCATCAAGGGGGCTGTGACAGGAAGGTGAGGGAAACTCTTCACATTTATTTGCAAGCAGCGCTACCTCGCGGGGTTATCCTTTCAGCATTCCTCCTCGGTACGGAGTTCTCAACTATCGATTGTTTCTTGCCGACATTTGCCGGGGGCCTCAGATTCCGCCTCATGACACTACATAGAAACGCAATTAACCTCACATATAATAAGAATCTGCATTTCTTGGCGTTCCGCTGGGGTCCATGGCTCGGCCAACACATCTCTAACACATTAATTTCGTTGAATTACCTCGAGATTATGTTTATTTCCATTTTCTGGGAAACCACATACCTAACAACTGCTGAAAAATAACCTGGTATGAGAAACACATGCCTTGTCGTTGATATATTGTTACTGGCTTTGCCTACAAATGACATTTCTACCGGAAATGTGGACTTAGCATCGTACATATTTGCTAATTACTAACTTCTAGAAATTTTATTGGTACAAAAGAGCGCATTAAAATCGCTTAGTCCGCATACTTTGTAAATACAGTCAGACTGTAGTCAACTCTATATTCTTGTATACATTCCAACAGCTCGCATACCACTAACACTGCGCTAGTCTACGCGGATGGTAAAATGTCCACGGTACTCTAGTCCCGTTTTGCTTGAAATGACTAAAGAGAAATTGAGTCAAATGTTTTCGAAGTAAGAAGCGTGCTTAAAGACTTCTTTACTTAACTCTCGTTGGTTCCTAGCAGACCAAAGCACGTTATGCAAAATTAATGTAATCTAAGTCTGAATTCCTGAATCCGAAGCTTGAGGGTTTACACCTGCTAGCAAAACTTTTCCAAGAATGTCTACCCGCTAATTCCCTAGGAACGTATTCTACGGGAAACTAAGCACTTCGGTAAAAGTTATAACTACAAAATAATAGAAGGGACTAATTCATCGCATTGTCAAATAAAACTCTTTAATCTAACATTGACTGATGTTTGCACCTAGGACCGGTGAACCAGCTGAAGGACAATTTCGGTGAATTATTCAGATTGAGGGACTGGTCAGATGGAACTGGTTAAGATGGCAGTGTGATGAAACTTGCGCTTTCTTATTTGGTACTATAGCACGATGATAGTGATTTATTTAAGGTTTTTATCTTCTACTCGTATAGAGTACATGATCTGATTGCGCGTGTACTATTATTTGGAGACAAGCAGTGATTTCTGTACACTGGTGTTCACCAGAACTCCAAAACTCATCTAAATCAATTCTGTCCGGCACGAAATCTCAGCTTCAAGCAAACGGAGCATTCTTCTTAGTTAATATCCTGTTTGGACTATCCTATATTTATAAATTACAATTCCTGATATGATGAACATGTATATAGAAATACTGTCATTTATTAAGAATTTAAGGCATACGTGCTTTGCAATGTTAGTGCTTTCCCAAAACAGTAGTGATCTCAAATACGAAACTGCGTTCTAAAATCAGTTCTAAATCAGCTGGTCTTGGTGTCAGTACTTTTGTACCGAATAGTTGACAATGAAAGCTGTAGCCATCGTCGGCAGTGTGAAGTAAACAGCCAAGGTACGTGATGTACGCGATATATGCTCTTTGCTTGATCTTACTTAAAAATGCGATTTATTTCAGTATGTAGTGAGAATTAATTCGCAGCCATAAATACATCCCTATCTCGTGGTGAGGCACTACAAAACTAGATAAATATATTCTGAGTTAGACAATCCGCATGCTAATCCACACACCACACCTTGAAACTGCAAACAACGTGGGTTTCAGGATACACCCCTTGCAACACAGATAGAAAACTGATCATCTCAAAGCAGATAAGCTGACAAGAATATCCTAAAAGTTATTTTAAAAAAAACTTCAAAATGTCTTAAAAATATGAATTAACGCTTATAATTCCAAAAGCATATAAGCAACTGCTGAAAGGTATTCATGCAAACAGAAAATACAAACAAATAATACCCAGCAGTAGAAAAGAAATAAAATTCAAATACAATAAAAGACACATACGCAAATATTCCACACTGGGTTTAACCTAACGTGTTTGCGTAATGAATAATTGACTCAGCATTTTTCTAAGAGGAAAGCAGTTTATCAATAACCTAAAGAGAAGGCTAAATGGTAACCCAATTACAGATCCGAATTCGATT
Organism: Mantis religiosa; assembly: GCA_030765055.1. Taxonomy (NCBI): domain Eukaryota; kingdom Metazoa; phylum Arthropoda; class Insecta; order Mantodea; family Mantidae; genus Mantis; species Mantis religiosa. The sequence goes on from CM060950.1 coordinate 114,383,418, forward strand.
CTCGGCACAGTCGTGGAGATGTTTCCGGGATGCGCTCAACCTCGTTAGGTTCTTCAGAGGTCAACTGAGGAGCTATCTGTTTGTGAATACCGCACATGCCGGGATGGAGGGAGCGGGACGCTGACCACTTCCCACCCTCAAGTACTGCATCCCACTCGTGATCCCTATTGTGAACAGAGATGGAGACCGAGGCGGTCTTGGCTGTAAAGGACTGCTGCGACGTGGAGCGGGTTACTTTCGAAAATAATATTGTGTCTACCATTTTATATCGCTCTGCAGCACTTAAAAAAAGAGGAAAAAGATAATTGACTCTTAATATTTCGGAACTGAGTAGTAAGATTTAATCTGCATTTTATGGAAAATTTTGATCTACAAATTGGTACCGCTTTAAGGTACGGCAGCCTCTGTGTGCTCAAGATATACGGTTTATTTATTTGTAAATTTATGTGAATATTTCTCTTTCTAGTTTGTTTTCCTTTTTTACTTGGGAAAAGCTTTTTATGGCGGCGTTCTTTTTTTAAATAAATGACCCATTATCCTTGAATAGTTGAAGATAACTAAATTAAATTTTGACACAGGTAATCACTAAGTGTTGTAGTTCTACTAAGATGTTAAAAAAAACCTAACTATAGAGGCTATGAATGATAAATGTTAATAAAAGGTGATAAAGTTAAAAAATAATCCTGTCTGCCTGAATATATTTACTCATTTCAGAAATGCAGTTTAGTGAACTGAGAAAGCATGCACTTATATTTTGTAAACGTTTCAGTATGATTCGTAAATTATTACTGAGACGATAAGTCACGAATTTTGGAGATTTAGCACTGGAATGACGGGGCTTTTAAACTCCCCTTAAAAAGGCCATGCTAAGAGCATAAAAACTGGGTTTTGAAATTTTAATATGTCTAAATACAGAGCATTCTGGCTTTTCCTTGTGGATCTGTGAACTCTTTATAGAGATGTGAGGGCGAACACCTCTATCATGGGATAATCCTGGAAAGACAGTAGATGAATCGTGTCATTAGAAATAACTGGCTAGTTTAAAAAAAATATTTGACGCACTGGATTTTTAGTAATTTTGATCACAAGGATATAGCACTGACTTGTTTGCCATTTAGAACAGAAAGACCAATATACCTTGCGGTAACTGTAACTTTCAGGGAGTTAACTAATGTACACACTATGTTTTTATCTCCTCCAGAGTTTCTCTCATTAAAAATACATGTTTACTAAACCAGATTTCTCACCTTATGGGTAGCCAAAGATAAATTGATACGTTAACTTAAATCTTAATAAATTTCTATTACGTATAGTAAATAGGGAAAGTATTGCATACCACTCAAAAGTTATGATATCAAGATTCCACAGGAAATACATATTGAATTTAAAAGCACAGTTTTATAAGAAAAGGAGGGAGTTTGTGTGTGTGTATGTGTGTGTGCGTGTGTGTGTGTGTGTGTGTGTGTGTGTGTGTGTGTGTGTGTGTGTGTGTGTGTGTGTGTGTGTGTGTGTGTGTGTGTGTGTGTGTGTAAGTAACTCTAAAACGAAAATTCGATTATGTGCTACACGTTGTATTCAAGCTCAGCATCATCTAAGAATGCGACACAAAAGTTTTCAAGAAAATGTCCCATCACAGAACACTCTTTACATGGAAAATGTTTCGAAAATGTTGATTGTCTCAAAAGAAAAGCTTTAAAAATGTTGATTAAAACGTTATATGTTAAAGTGATTTTATGACATATCTTGAATTGCCTGGGAACAGGCTCTGAAGCACTCTTCATTCTAAATAGCTTGTGCGTAAGTAACACGTAGACAAAATCTTTCTGCAGAAAAATGTAAATCTCGTTTAATCAGACAATTTAAAGTAGTAAATATTTTGGAGATTTTCGAGGTATCCTTTGTAATAAGTTTGACTTTTGCAATACTTTTACTTTTCTCAAATAGAAAGTCGTTGTGTTTTATGCCCTGATTATGCAACGAGAAGGTTCTAATGTTGAACCCATCAAATAGCACTTTGGAGCTTATTCCACTGCACCTATAAAATTATGCAATCAAACGCTTTCGTAAACGTTTTTCTCGATTAACCTGAAGTAAGGACTTTTAAGAATAGTTTGTGCAAATTGAGTAGAGAAATCCATGTGAGTGCACACATAAGATTGATTTTATTTTTACGTGTAGAGTAATTAATATAACGTTTTTTTTTTTTTTTTTTTTTTTTAAATAAGCGAGTCGACGCCGAAAGCATCAGAAGTGCAATACACTATTGGCAGGGAAGGCATATCGCCTAAGTAAGGCTACGTATCATTTAACCCCTGGAAAGAAATATGACTAAGTTGCGGTATATATTCCCTTGCTACCACCGTGCCCTGATATTTACAATAAAAACGCTATAAATCTCGCAAGTAGTTGAATGCACACAGCAGAGATATTCATATTAACAATGCTTGACAAAGAATTCACATTACATTAGCATAGTCTGCTTCTTTTCCCACCACATTTGTATGTTGCAAGAGGTAAACAATGATGGCATTAGGCAATCAAATGTCAAATGCACAGCAAAGCAATGATTTATCGCTGGGGCGGAATCTACTAGCACTGAAATGCTGAGCGCTATTAATTTTCACCTTAGGGCCATTTTGAATGAATCTGACCTGAGCATTGATGCTAAACGTATGTGCTGCAGATACGTACTGTGCAGTGGAAAGAATTATTTTGCAAGCAAATTTACTAACCACAAAGTTGTTTCCAAGGAGTGGAATAGATTTAGTGGACTGGTTGTTAAAGCAAACAAACATGCCATTCTGTGGCAAATTTTCTCAACAAGATTCGAACCGGTCCTACTGGGTGGGAAGCAGACACAGTGTGCGTGCAGTTGAAATGCTCCAAGTGGCCATCCCAGTTTTTGTAATGCATTAAATGGTTTTAAATACGCGGTACCGTATGGTGAAGGTCGAGGAGGTAGATGTGGAGATATAGCTGACCGCTAACGTGGGAAGAAGGCTTCCACAATTCATGCTCATTAGCACATTCTGAGAGCAACAGCGGCGTTCGCTCTTTCGCAACACGTAATTCCGTGGCATAGTCTTTAATCGTACTCGCTCATCTTTTCTTCACCGAAATAACCCATGATTCCCGAGACTTCCGTGAAGTAGAAGCTATCGGTATCATCATTGTAGCTCTAACTAGCGCAGCGCAAGACTTTGCTTCTGATGCACAAAAACGGATGTCTTGTGACATCCCTTGTTTACCTCTACCTTTTCACCTTCTGTTCTACCAGAAGAGGCAGTAAAGTGTGTCTGCATAACCCTTTTTAACTGCATAGAACTGAGGTAAAGCTTAAGGTTTCTTTCATATATGAATGATATTTATTGGTCCGATATGCTGCTAATCCAACAATGAACCGACGTCGATGACTACTCCGCAAAAGTGATGGTAAGGGGTATCTGTGCATACTATTTGCATTTTATAGATATTAATACAATTTATTTGATTTTGTTTTGACCTTATCTTCATATTAGCTTCGCTTTATTTGACATTTCACGCTTGTAATTTACAGCATGTTATTAATTTAATTTTCTAATATCTTATTCAAAATATTAAAGCTCCAACGTACTCGTGTATCATTTAAAATCCAACGTAAAGTATTTTTGTTACATTTCTGTAAAGTAAATACTGCAGAAGGAGTAATTTTGTTCTTTCTCCTATTTGTATTTTGTGGCAAGAGTTCATAATGTATGAAAAACATTGTTAAATTAGATGAATTAAATTACACCATGCAATTATTATAAAAAGGCATAGGGATTCTTAAGCAGTTGGCTTCAAGATAAATACATTCAAACCGTCTTCATTTGGTTTCAAGGTAATTATCATCGCTGACAGATAATTAAACGCAGTCTACTGATTAGTCTTCACAAGCTAAGAAGAAATGACGGGCTTGTTATTTACGACGTTTACAGCCTAAAGTTCAACAACACTAAACCTAATTTACTTTCATCCTAGTGTGAATGTTCGATAAGTCCTATGTCTGCAGATAAAAATGTTGATTTTACCACACTGTAATAAATACATATTTAGCTAAAGAATACTGGTAACACAGTACTACATTTACTCAGAAATTCTATGTCACAAATACTCGTTTTGGGTATACTGTACTGAAAGAATAATTGTAGAAAACCTCGCAGGTGTATGTTTGAACAACAAATAGAAAATAGCCGTACACATAGAAACATTATTGCCTGATTCGGACAGTATTTAAGCATGTTTTACAAGGATGCTTAAGAAAATTCACACACCTTCAAATTATCCTTAAATATTTTTTTATTTTTACAAAAATAGCTCTAACGTTTTCGATTGGAATACCAGAAACTTAAGAACTAATGAAATGTATATCTTGAATTTTCGTGAACAACTGGGAAAGATTCCTCATTCTGAATAACTAGTAAACAATAAGAAATATACAACAGCTTACTCACGAAACCAGTAGGACTCCTTGAAGCGTACAATTCACTTCACACATTTTCTTTTGCTGCTCCCCCCCCCCCTCGAAATATTCATTATCTGTTATAGATTGTTATTGGGCTTCTATATTCCTTCTTTAGTTCCCGCATAGGGTTCATTGCTGCTAAATCTGTCTTATTATATGTTTTCCGCATTGTGCATGCAACTCCACCGAAATGAGCTCAACGCTCACTCATGATCTAACACATTAAGGCATGCGGTCCTTGCGTTGCGCATTTCTTTTACGACCTGCGTAAGTTGCTCAAGCGGAAGAACGGGATGCGGAATGAAGGAAGAAGAAAAGAACAAGCGAAGAAGCAAGGGTATAAAATGTTTTAGTGCAAATAAAGGCAAAGCGTGCCTAATTTGTCGCAAGGCAGTAGCAAGAAACCGCCCATCAGGTGGGACAATGTTGTACCGTGACCTAAAACCTAACCTGTTGTGTACGGTAGGACCGCGTGGATGTCAATTATGTGTCCTTGCCGGTTTTGTTATAAAATACACGTGCACTATGCTATACATCTAACTGCGGCATCAGGTGGTGCCGCATGAAATAAATTATTAAATGTTTTACATTAACTAGCACACTGAGCCTGATTTCATGAAGAAGGGGTCTGTATGTTTTAATTAATATTTAATAACTGCGACCAATAAAATTATCGACCATACCATACTTATGTATCCAGCCATGATTCTCCGTTATCACCATCCCTTCCTCCTCGGGGATGTTAGCCACAATAGATTTGTGTAAGTTGTAGTCCGCGAGGTCTCGTTTATGTAAACCTTTATATAAGAGAACAGACAAGGTTTTCTAACATTAGCATAATGATATTCCAAAGCTATGTCAATGTTTCATTTGCTAATCAATTAATCAGTGTTGCTTCGATTAAATTATAAATCACAAAGTATTCTGGAGTTAAGATAATATGTGGCTTAAAGAACAACCATTAACGTGAATGAATGTAATGGATGTAGATATCTGTGAATAAACCGGACAACAGTGTACCTAAACATACAAGCACATCATGATTTAGAGAGTGAAAATGGAGAGGGAGATAAGCGACAACTAAGCTTTGGGGAGGGGAGGGGGACGAAGAACATCGAGAATTTCTCTGGCCTAACCATAATCACTGAAGTCAGCTCATAAATTCACATACCTACCTTATCCAGCACTCAAAAAAAAAAAAAAAAAAAAAAAAAAAACTTTTTCGATTAAAAATATTCTACTATGGCCAGCATTCTGAGCTGAAACATATATTCCAATCCAATGATTCTTTCCATACCGAACTGAAGCATACATGGTATGACACTGTTCAAATAAATAATCTAGAAACGAGAGTGTCTCTCTCTCTTACCAAAATAAAAACCATTGAAAAATTCAAATAAATAATGCTTATATCGAATATGGATGATGCCATAGAAAAAAAAGATTTGAATAAACTTTCTTTACAGGAATCTACATTTTTTATGAAATAAGCTTTCCTCTATATCCTGTTTTTGACCTCTTTTACGAAATTGAATAAAATTCCTACCAAGTGGAGGGCACTCACAGGTTGTTGCCAGAAAATTGAAGATGTGCATTGTAATTGTTATGTGAATATCTTAAATAAATGACGCTTTAAATCGTAATCGTTAGAGCCATTTTTGAGAATATCAAAATTTTCGAAGAATTTATTTTAATGTTAGTGCCGCAGTACCGGAGATAGTGAACCTAAATAACATTTTTGGATTTATCCGGAATTTTATTTTTGAGTTACGCACGGATATCTTTCTAAAAATGTTTTTTGTGTATGTTCAGGTAACTGAAAACATATATTTACGGTGTGAGCTTGACATAGAACCTTCGGAGAATACAATACTTCCCCTACTGAATCTCAGTACGTAGCAAAAACGTAAAATAGATAATTCCCTTTTCTCAAGAAAGCATTAATGAAAGTCGAAAGGCAACTCAGGCGTTGCTAAAATGCTGAGTCCTCTCTCGGAGATGAATATGAAATATGTAGGCAAGTTACTTAAGCCGAACAAAAGTTGTATTATTATTAATAATAATATAGGGAGGCTTCATGACGGAGATTTTGCATTTCTTAAACCTACAATTTACATTCATGCTAATACCCGGTAGGGTGCTTAAGAAAGACTCATATTTCGTTCATCTTAACGTGACCACAAATCATCCAGGTACGGATTAGCTTTCCTTCTTGGTCACAGAATGGAAAGTTGCATTTATAGCGCAAATTGAATGCTTGAAGTGGAACTTTTCCAAACAGAGAACAATTCAAACACTGTTAATCACAGAAATACGGGAAGGAAATTGAAGATAATAAAATATACGATAATATTCAACAATACTAGTTCGTAGATCTCCAAATCGGCAAGTTGGTCGAATGGAATTCACCTTGTGGAAGTTTCCTGAAAAGGTGTCACTCTCCCACTCTTAAAAGTAGTTTTCATGAAACCTTGAACCATAATTTCGCTGAGTAAAATTTCTGGTTTTGGTTAGTATTTCAAAGCTTTGTTCAAATAAAAACTCGAAGCTAACTTTTGTTCTCGCAGTTCAAGAATGAAAATTTATAATTAAGTAACTACCTGTAATAAGCCACAGTTTGAAACGCTGAACCAAGTGGGAACAATAAGCTGTGTCACTGGACCTCGAACCACGAATTTTCAGCATGCCGGACCGACATACGTTTTGGCTCTGCGAATTACTCTCAAAAGCACATTGAACTAACCTCATCTGATTTGCTGGCCTAGCGATCGCAAGGAGGCAGTTCAAGTCCAGCTCAGACTTGTGGTTTTAAGTGTGTTTAGAAGCGACAGCTCAATGTGAGTAAATATACTGGTATGTAAAAATACATCTGCGGACAAAATTCCGGCAGACCAGCGGCGCTGATATTATCCTGGCAATTGAACAGCGTCGATAACAAACAATATGTATTTTGCTCATCTGGTTTGGATCTTCAAGTATCTTACATTTATGTGTCTAAAGTAACTTGCAATGTAGCAATCATCTTTTCCGAGGTTCCAATGTTAAAAATTATTGAAAGAATAATTGTAACTGCGCCAGTATAACGATAAAATGAAAATTTCTATCAGGATTCGAACCACTGCCTGGACTGCACGTGCCTAATTTGCCACAGTAAAGGTGCAGCACACGTTCTTTTAATGGTGGGTCAAAATACGTAAGCCTTAGAAATGTTAGGCTAATGGCTTCCGTTCTTTCTTTCCGCTTCACCTCAACCACACTGCTTTAATGCATACAAATAACGCATCTGGCTATTTTCGAAGTCGAATTTTTAATGAAGGTATGTTCAAAGAAACACGAACTTCCTGTGACTGGCTACCAAGATGGAGCCGAAATATTAAAATGACATTAAATTCTACCATTGAGGAGGGCAATGAGAAGTTGTGGTTGAGATTAACCGCAAGGTACTTTCTGGAATAACGGGTTTTTGAAGAGCGCGTGATTTATGGACAATTAATACCTACCCTAATCAAAAATGACCTTTTAACCACGACAAAGCGTACTTCTGTCGCACGGTATGACAGGAGAGGCAACCTGTAAATGAAATATAGCCACTAAGTTGATCCAAACCACCTAAAATTTGCATTTGCACAAGTCACGGTGAATCAATGTAAATTCAAGTTCTTGACATTTTTGGCGTTTATTTTTACTTTCTTTATTACTTACTAAAGTGGAGAAAGTAATGTATTTCACCAAAAAGTTAATACTAAGATTTAGTCTAAAATACACGTTTTGAAACTTCCTGAATCCAAAAAATAATAAATTCTGGAAAAAGGTCTCGTGATTATACAAAGAGCATGGGAATTCAATCCATTACCTACATAGTCGCACTTCTTCAAAAGCCTATCACTTTACCTACAGTAGATATCACATAGCGAAATGTGTAAATTTGAATTGAAAATTTCTCTGAATTAACAAAAAGTTGCTAGTATAATACATTTTTGTAAGAATAGTTTGTAACAGAGTGAGTAGTGAAAACCACGTGAATACAGTGCATCATATATTTTAAATGTGTCTGAGTATCTAGGAGGCACAAACGCAATTAAGGAATCTGTGCAGTTATCTTTATTTAATTTGTTTAAACTTTCCTACTGTGTTTCTGTTATGTTTTAAGCACCCCTTCGTGCTTTGACAGACCGTTACGTATCTGATCACAGCGAAAAGTGATTTGATTCAGGAACTATGTAATATTCTGGATGCAACTAAAAGTGGAGATAGCTGAGTAAAACCTTTATTTAATTATGCAAAGTACTTGTCTAATATAAGCTGTTATAATTGCAATGATTAGCTCTACATATAGGTAAAGCATCTGAATATGGCCGATGGAGTGATTCTTGAAGCTGCACTCAGAGCACTCTACACACGTTAAAATTCCTCTGCCTAAAGCGTGTTGGAGTAGGCATGTCCGCTAACTTTACAGAAACTCTAAATAACAAAATGGTTAGTGTTTGTCGATTCTAAATCAGTTGGTTTAAATCCTTGTGTCTGAGGTGTTTTTATTTCTTTGATCGTTTAGAAACCAGCACTAATGTTTTAGTCCTTTAAAATATATACATCTTGGGTCCATTCTTCATTTATTCACTTCGTTTTAACAAAAACATATTTGAACTGAAGATAAAGTTTGCCTTATTCAAACAAATAAAATAAAAGTAATAAGTTGACACTTTTGCATTTCAGTTACCATAATTTCGTATTTTATATAGGTATAGTATTCTTTTCTTATTAGGATTCATTTTCAGCACCCTGTTTATAGTTATAATTTTTATGTTGTTTAATATTAATAACAATATAAATACGCTTAGTTTATACTACCAAAGTACAACGAAGTTTTTTCGAAGATGTGACGATGAATCTTGTATCGAAGTGAGTGGTATTATATTGTATAGAGACCCCAGACATCTGAGCATTCCGTGTCCAGCCATGAAGATCTGTAAATTTCCAGTGGCCCGTTACTTTCTTCCTAAGTGTACATTCAGCCAAAGCTATCACACTAAGTTTATCCGTCTGTCGACAGTGCGTGTTCTCTCCACTTACGAATTCAATATCCATTTAATGCATCTTCATCGGGATTTAAAGCTATCATTTAACACTCTACCATTATCGCATTGCATAACTTGTTAACTTTATAGGCACTGCTCCGGCAGGCAATAACCTAATGTGCCTGAAACAGAAACCTGGGTGTCCTTGGTTGCCATATAGTTGGCAAGAAGAGTTGTATCAACCTAATCGGATTTAGAACATTGCAGTGCTGCCGCATATCTCAAGAATAACACAAGGCGCCTGTGCGCACGTGATTAAACAGGAACCGTTCTGCATTTAGGAATTTGGTATTTCAAGGGAAAAAACACATGGGAAAAACACATTTGTGATTAAATTGCGACAGAAATGGGCAGTAGTTGAAGCAATAGATTTGGGATCACGTCTCCCAAATGATCCATTATTCACATTTGGAAATTGTGTTTGGTTCTTATATATGGAGGGAGCAAGTCGATAGTAAAGAATGCAGGGGCGAAGCCCAACCATATTGGGGAAGAAAATGTCATTGCTGACTGTCGTCATAAGGATTCCTGAGGTTGCTCAGATAGCATGCTTTATTGCTGCTGCGGCAGAATGCTGATGTACCCCAAACAATACAAGGCCATTTCCTTCCGCCCTAACACAACCACTTGAAACGTTTGTGCGTGTTGCTAGGGTGGTGATAACATTCCCCCAACTAGAGACTGCAGTTAAGACGTGCCCTTCCGGCCCAACCAAGCCACACAGATAAAGTATCCGGTTTGAACTAGGCACATTATAGAGGGTGCTGATAAATAACATTTGAATATTGAAGGGCAAACACATGAAACATTTTGGACGTGCCATTCTGTCCAATGCCACTTTACATCGCTTCAATTGATTTATAAACATTATTTTAGACAGTTGGTGCTAAAAGTAAAGCTTTGAACACGAGCCACTCATACTAGCAGTTTAAAATCATAACGCTTCACGGAATAACATTACAGATATAGTTGTCAGTATTTCCTAAGAAAAGCATTACATAATGCACTTTTTTCTTAGGTAGGCACTCTCCAGCCGTTCCTGCTTTGTTTGCCTGCAGTTCTTCCATACTGCGAGACCTGATACATGTTGCACTAAGCTTCATTAGCTATTTGGGGACCAAATGAAGGTATACTTGATGGAATATAGCGGCTCCAGTCGCGGTAACCACACCACAGCATTCAGGAGAAATCGGCATGTAGACCACATGCACCCCGCTACATTATCTCCTGTGTGAACGCAGACAGAGAATGCAGCAGCAGTGCGGTAGGTCGTAAACCACTATGGACGCTATAAAAGCAGTTAAGTGTTGCTCAATCGTCCAAATCTTACCGTAACTACTAGATATATAGACTTTGTATATGTAAACTGCCCATAGTATGTAGAATGCAGTTCAGACAAGCATATTTTAATGATTAACTGCAATTTTTTTTGGGGGGGGGGGAGGCAGGAGCATTTCCTTACATCCTCCATTTTGTATATTAGAACAAGTATAACATATTTTCCCCCGCATATATACTGATAAATTTTTCATGCATTTTATAGATATATAAATATATAAAATGAATGAAATGATTTTCTATTAAAATAATGCGATTAATTTTAGTGAATTACAATATCATTAACTGTTTACAACCTGTTTGCCTATTTTAAGGAAAACATTAACAAGGTTTAATTATGTTAATCTATTTCTCTTGTCCAATCATATCTTGGCAGTAGAATGCGATATAATGAAGAAGCTGGGTGCGAAATTAAGCAAAAAATTTGCCTAACAAAGTTATTTTTTGAAATATCAAAACAATAGAAGTAGTAAGGGTCTCCTATTTATGAAGTGCTTCTATGGTGAAAATTATCATAATCCAGTGCCACATAATATGGTCAAAGCTTTTTTATAGACAAACAACACGAGGTAAAACATTAATACATGTACATGAAAAGGCATTAAGCCTCAGTCTGCTGACTGCATCTTTAAGGTAGCGGAACACCCTATGATACACGAAAATCTCTAAAGGGGTCTGTTGGTCAAGTGGCTGAAGACGGAACCAGCAGATGTTACCAGAACAGACACGCCTGCACTGAAGAACGCCGGACCCCCCACAGATTCCCGGCTATTGAACATGTACAGAAGATTTACACAGAAATATGATCCGCAATCATGAGGAAAAGAAGCACGTCTAATGCAGCATTTATTTCTTAGGATAACAAAAAATAAAACCAGAAGCAAAATGATGAGAAACATTTCTGGACCTCATGTTTCAAAATGAATCAAAATCCAGTGCTGCACAGGAGCATTGCTCCAAACACCTTCCTTTTATTTGTGAAGACGAGAACAGTAGTATATGAACATATGGAAGTGGTGGTAGGTGGAATATGGATTCTCAATCGGATGATGTAAAAACTATTATCCCAAAAATTCCACATATGCTTTCCGATATAGCAAACACGTAGACATTCTCTCATAGTACGTTGGCGTGCCTCTCTTGAATCTTGCGGCAGGTTTCGTGGTAAGAGAAATCGGCTTGGGGCTCATGTTATTCATGCGGAAGTCACGCGCCAGGTCTCGAACTTAGGACAACGTGCAGAGGGAGAGATCCTTATCGGTGCTTTATTAGTGTCTCCATAGAAGCTCGCCTTTATACCAAAATGGATAGAAACACTCCTTAGCTTGAAGCGTGATATATCGCTTTTCTACGCCGTCCTTCAACTAGGGCAACGGTATTTTTCTAATGAGAGCCTTAGAAGTCTCACAATCTGAACGACTATTCTTGTAAGTGAAGTATGTCATACAGTGGATGTTAATAAGATTGTTTTAAACACAAACATTTTTGTGCTACAGATTCGTGTCCCAGAATTGTGCCTTGCTTATTAACTTCACTCTTTTGCAATGAAATAAAAAACTTAAAATTGTGAAAGTAAGAAATATTTACGCGAAAGCATCATGCACCACAAGTCAAGTCAAAGGCAGAGCAAGAGATTCTACAGAGTGAAATGGTACCGTAGTAACACTTTGGGAATCCTGAAACACTAAAACTGATCTGAACACAAGTTATATGGGAAAAAGAAAACTAAGCAAAACCATACTGCAGAGACGGGCCCAAATGACCTTGCTGTCGACGGGCCCTAAAACACCATACACTCACTCACTCACTGCACAGAAAAAGTAGTGCTGCTTCCCCAGCGATTATATTAAACATTACTTTATGACGACTACTCCTCTATTGAAGCATTTAATGCCAGATTAAGTCAAATAATTCCGTGTTTCTGTTGCTATGTACCAACCATACATCTTTCACTTAAAACCTTAAGGAAAACCAAAGTCAGCCCTTGGTAACCCCACGGTAAACAAAGAAAGTCCAAGTGCAGCAAGAAAAATTGAAAGGATAACGCAGATGTTATTATTATTATTATTATTATTATTATTATTATTATTATTATTATTATTATTATTATTATTATTATTTGTAATTTACGTCCTCCAACGTTAAGTCATATCGGACGGTGAATGGAATGGGTGAAATGATGCTCAAATGGGCCCAGGGTCCATAGAGCTTAGAGTTACCAGACATTCGTCTTTCAGGATAAGGGAAAATTCCGGAAAAATCCTTATCTAGGTAACTCACCCTGACCCAGATTCGAACTCGGGACCTCTTGAACGTGAGGCAGACACGCTACCATCTACGCTACCGAGGCTGGGGCATATGTGATGCATTATTGAATGGTAGTACTCGATACTGAACAGTAATGAAAACATTTACATCCATCTGAGACTTACAGCATCCAGAGAATAAGTTATATAAAGCAAAATAGAATACATGTTGACTTTAGAAACAGCCTACAGACTACGGACTTCAGAATTGGAGTAAGAAAAGTGTGCACCAACTTTGTGAAGTTCTTGGGAGCTATTAAGTATCAGCTAAAGGACAATTAGCAACACCTGGTAAAGAAGACAGCAGAGGAGCGAGGATGAAACACTCGATGTTAAGTCACAAATCACCCCTTAACGTTGATTATGTCTTGCGTGAAAGGAGGCGGTGGATGAAGCGTTCGTGGGGTAGGATGGAAACGCTCCGCCATGAGATTTAATTTAATACAAATGACTAAAACTCAATAGGCTCCAGATCAACGATATCTAAATGCTGAGAAACATAGGTATTTGACGTCACAGTCCACTGTGCTTTAGTGCACCACATGACTGTGGATTACATTAGTTACCATATGCAAATGTTTCTTGTTCTAGGTGTTTATTTATATTTTAATTATATTTTCTGGTTTAAAATATAATTTGTATTAGGCTATCCCTTAATGAACTAAGTTACAAAATTATAAAGTAATATATTTTAATTTCTAAAATTAAAATAGCAGTAGATAGTATTAATATCTCAGATAATAATTATTTACGGCAGTGGTAGAACATTAGAATAAATAATAAGGCCGAAAAGGGTAACCTTCCGTGACCGTATGTGTTGTTACACCGAGTCTGAAGGTCATTTACTTGAGTATTGGTAGTGGCTGCTTGTGGTCCGCTCTATTGAGCCAAGCGTGCACATACCTACTCCAGGTGATTTTAGGAAGTAGATTGATTGCAGTGGTAGAAGCCGTAAGTGTTTCTAGTCATCCTTCCTTGCAGATGTCTCAAAGGAGTATGTTTAAAAATGCTAGGGAAAGTTTATTTTCGAAACGCTGTATCTAAAACCCTCCGCATCATAACGGATGCTGTTAGTTTTATATGGGACAACACCGTTATGCACTGCGACCTATGTAGAGCTATTGCGCATCCCCAGTTTTATTATCAACGATCCAGAAGTCCGAAGTTTATATTGAACTGAATCAAGCTCTAGACCGTGAAGATTGAAAGTTCCTCCAATTATGGAAATTTACTTCCAAAAATGAGGGCTCTATGGAGAACGAGTACTGGGAAATTACACAATAAACAGGCAGCTGTCTCATCTGCTTGTTGACACCGTCTGGATCCTATGCAGGTGCCCAATAAGGGGACAGTATTCTAAAAACAGGCCCGTGGCTCATGATGACTGATATAAGTATGAAATGTTCGCCATAAATGCTGCTTGTTCACGGCGTTGTTTTGGCTTCCCGCAGACTCACATACATCACACTATTTCGCTTCCCGCCGCCTTCTATTTTGCTTTTTCCTTTAAATCTTTCGGTTTCTTTTAATAGCGTACCAATCTATGTTGTTCCCCCGCCAAACAGCGTACTTCAAATTCCCGGTTCCTCACAGTGGCGTCTACAATGAATTCATCACCACCAACTGCAATATGATTTCTCAGCTCCGTTACTCGAGTGTGTTTAATAAAATGGCGTCGAACATAACATACAAAAACACTTTTAACCGTAATAGAACAGTTGAATGGTTAGGTTTAATTACTAATTACGTAATGAGAGAGCAGCCACCATGCCATCCAAAACAATGATACAGTCTTAAGTCAAGCCACTGGCGGATGGGGGCTGTTGAATTGTAGGTATATAGCACGAGTATATTCCGACATAAATTTATCTTACACCTCTGGACTACATAGATATACAGACTATGTAGTACAGAATTGATGGATATACCGAAAATGCGAACTATGGAAAGGATTTAGATATGGACAACTCCATTTGTCACTAACCAACATTACTGTTAGATTTAAATATAAACACGTCATTTGTGTTATTTAATTTTTATTTTATAAAGTATTTATAATTATAAAATAAGATAAACAAATAAAATAAATATAAAGAGTTAACAGACATATAAATTTGGTGTTAATTAATTTTAAGTAGAATCCAAATAATATACTGAATATTTTGTCAATAAAAGCCCTTGTATCTACCTTCACCTCAACCCACAACCTCAGGGTACAAGCATATGTGGAAAAAAACATTTTCAGATGCTTCCAAGTTTAATATCGCCGTTTCTCCCTCACTCCTGTGAGTACTTCCTTAGCAATTGTGCATAAATTGATAATCCACCTGGTTTTCCTTTGTTGGTCCCTTGCCTAATTGAGAACTCGTTCACCTAGATTTAGATTTGACTTCTCTTTAGACATGGCTTTTGGGGTTGAGAGAAGTAATATAAACGTAAAACAAAACAGGGTGTTTAACAAATTCAGAAAAAGAAATCATAAAAAGATACCCTTGAGACCGATACATAGTAGACGAAATATACTTACTTATTACGAAAAGTAGTTAAGCAGTCCCTCTATTTTCTAATCTTTTTTTCAATGTTTTACGCCTAGACTACTGCACTTAACTCAAATGTACCTGTAGTTAACTAACTGCGCAATTACTGAAATACAGAAGAGAAATAGTAACAGTGTACATTTAAGCTAATGGGATAGTTTACTATACCTTAGGTTGGTAGTATAGGATGTATGCATGTAGGTTACTTTATAGTATTGTTATTATCTGCAAGGAAAGTCGACTATAGTGAAGCACGTTATATAAACTTCACAAATGTTCTAAGTATATTTTAATTAGGTAGTATATTTTCTTCATGTTTTATCCTATTAGTTATTTTTTCAAACAATTAAGCCTTATTTTGCTATTTGTTCGGAATGATTTCAAGAACAAACTAATATACCTCATCATGTTGTTGTTACCGACTAGTTTGTAACATGCTGAAGAAACGAGCCTAGTTGGCACGCCACTGATGCGCTGCTGTCATTATACAGCCAGCCTAGATGGAGTGATTTGCGGGCGTCTCCATACCTTTAGACATGTTAAACGTCTGACTTTGTTGGACCGTAGACAGCGGCTACTGGCAACAAAAGTCCACGTGCTCCTTGGAGAGTGCCCTGTGTAATAAAAGACAAACACCAAGTTCCGCAGCTTACTTGTACGCAATTTTAGGTTAATAATAGATACTACTTTCCCTTTGAAGTGTATCCTTTTTGCTTATGATATCTAGCTCCTAAAATGCAGAGATTTTCTTCATAAACTATTGGGCTATTTTCAAACAGCTCAAGAGCTTTTAGTGTCTGTATCACCACTGACAATTTGTTTTCTCCAGCTGTTTCATTTGTAAACCAGTATTCCCTCTTTCCTTATTTTGCATGACTTTCTTTTGAAGATACCTTACTGTTTGTACAAATCCCCGCCTTTCAACATTCTTTGCAATACAATCGTTTTTAGTTCATTTTCATTCACTACTTGTTCGTGTCCTTTCTGGAAAACAACAACTGGAGTATGATTCTCTCTGGTTCCATCTTTCTGATGTGTACATGAAATACCAATAGTCTTCTCTTCCTTTTATTATAAATTAGATTTACATTCATCCATAAGATTTAGCCATATTTATTTGAGTATTTGCTCTTCTAGTAGGAAAATTCTGGAGTAAGATTCTCACTGGTTCCATCGTTCTGACCCATTCATAATATGCAAATACTCTGTTTTTAGTTATATTACGAATTAAATCTAATTTAATGCATGAAATTTAGGTCTTTTTTGGAAGAGTGGAGAGCCAGTTGTAGGAGGTGGCACAAAGGATTTTAAAGCTATAGTTGTTAGAGACGATGCACTCTGCTGTAGTCTCTTCTCAAGTCCGACCATCCTTAGTTTACTCTCACCTCACCTCTCACTCCCCGGAGGGCAACTCATCTGAGGCACAGACACAAAGATTCTCCAAAGGTTGAGGCGCTAAAGTCAGCCCTCCGAACCGAGTCTTAGATCATACCTAGGCATTTAACCTTTTAGATTTCTTTTTTCGTTTATGCACGTCATCTTTAATATCCATATCTATCTCAACCAGTGATTCCTTACGGATTTCGTATATGCCGCAATCTTCAAATTCTTTGAAAAAAAATACACTATTATCAGGTTTGCACCGATTATTTCTGCAGGACACAGTTTATTAGCATAAATATCATACAAACGTCGTCATATGGGAACCATTTAAAGTGTGTCACAGTTTGGCACTACAATTAATATAGGATAGATTGCATTTGGACAGACAGATCTACATCTGTAGTAGATTAACTAAATTAGAGAGTGCACGAGTAGGTCAGAACGCGGAAACCGGTTTATAGGCTAAATCTTTGCCAGCTTACTTCAACTAGAAACACCAAGCAATTCTAACGGACAGTAATGGGTTCGAACTCAGACTTAACAAGGTAGATTAGTTTCGCTTAATGCCTGGAGGTTAGTAATTAAGCGATTAGGTGGTAACTAGCTTGTTATTTTTGCGAAGGAGTATTCGATTTTCTGTTACGTCATTATTTTCTGCCCTTCTATAAGTCTTGAACAAGGGGAGATTCGGGTTCCTCTCCCCTCTCCGATCGATATTATAGCCCTAGGTTACACTCAGCATCGCACACAAATAACTGCTTGGGGTTTCTTGTTGCCCCATCATTTTGTTCGTTCAGTACTCGGTAGTGTTGCATTCACGTACTAGATAACCCAAACTATAGACCATTGCTACAATATCTAAACTATAACCATCTATTTATTATTCATTCATACAGACCATCTCCTTTTATAGACAGCATATGTTCTAAAAACTAAGCTTATTTGGACGGTCTTATTTGTAACATGTTGCAAACATGTTTTAAATACTTTAAATTTACTGATCAAGGTGGTTTTCCTTGAAATGTAGATCCTTAGGTACCTTTACTCAAAATATTTATTTTATTTAGATAGCTATAAACCTTCTGTATGTAAAAATCAGCCAAAATAAGTGTGGTATATAATAATAATAATAATAATAATAATAATAATAATAATAATAATAATAATAATAATAATAATAATAATAATAATAATAATAATAATAATAATAATAATAATAATAATAATAATAATAATAATAATAATAATAATAATAATAATAATAAATATTGCCCTAATACGTTAAAAGCTCCAGTGCTTTACGTTTACAGATCAAATAACGTTACGGTATGGATTTAAGTTTAATGAGCTATATATATATATATATATATATATATATATATATATATATATATATATATATATAGAAATGAAATACAACACAGGAAGAGTTCTAAATAAAAATTCTTCTTGCTGGTAGTGGGTGTGCCATGGAACTCTTAAAGACTTCGTTATCGGCCATAGGCTGTCGTTTCTGAAATAAATGCAGCAGAATTAAAATTTATGTTAGATCCGAAACCAGATTACCGCAGATTAAAACAGAAATAAGCACCATTTGCATTCCATACCGTTCTTAGCATGAAAGATGAGGCATTTTCTGTCTTACCAGAGAAATCCAAGATGAGAGGACATTAATGCAGATCATCTTTCGTCTTTCTTTCCTTAGTTTTTATTTTCAGTTAAGTTGAAAAACGTGCTTATACTAAAAGCGGATGAAAGTAACATGTTGACGACGCACATGATGTACTGGCCGACCCGCTTACCTTTGGGCCGGCTGAGCTCCCTGGAATTTTGGGGGGAAAAAAGGAACAACCTGTCTTCCTTCTGAAGGGGAGTAAAGCCGTTACCGTGGCACTTTGAAGCATGCGGCATCTTCAACTGCTTTCAATCTTTCTTGGGCACATGGAAAACACCTCAAACTTTAATCGTGTTGCACTTCCGGTTAGCATCCATGCAATCTAAGAAAGTTCATTTAGCGACCAATTCCAACCGAATAACTACTTATACCTACAATAAGGAGTATTCCACTAAACAATTTAAGATCAATATTTCAACTAAAATACATGTTTAGACGTCTCCTGAAACTAAAAGACATTTTTATAACTAGGTATCCATAGCGTGCGAGCGTGTGCGTGCGTGTGTATTTACGCCTGTGAACAACATATCTAAAAAAAATCCAAATAGCAAACATTGTATTTCAGTTAAGTATCTTCGATTTCCTCAAAAAAAGGACCAAATGGTTTTGGTTAAAATGCCATATATATATATATATATATATATATATATATATACGTTACTAACATAACAAATGAAATATATACCTATCTTGAATTTTCTTGGAACTCCCTGAGCAATCCTCTTTATTCGGTAGGAATTTTATACAATTTCGAATGAGTTAACCATAAGTTCTACATCGAATCCTCCTACATAAATGTATAGATCTATTTATAATACTGATTTTATTTTAAAGTTTGTTCTGTGGTATCAGCCATGTCCGAAGTATTCGTTAATATTGGTTATAATTGTTCAGTACCTTGTGGCTACCTTAAAGTATGACGATATTCAGTTTCTCGCAGTTCAGTTTCAGATATAAAAGCACACGACTATTGATTCTATGTTCTGTGACCGTCATTTACCTACAACGAAATATATGATAAAACTATTTCTTTGAAGGTTTATTTCGCGTAAAATGTAGCAGGTACAGGAAACCATGTAATAGCAGCTGGTTCCGCTTTACTGCTGTGAACACCTAAGTTAAGATGTCAGTCTAATATAAAATGGACAACAGATCTGCTTGTTATGCTATATTACTTTAGCCTTTTACGACGGCTACAACCCATTGACTTTGTTTTGTTGCTAAACACCGGTTATTTTACCCCCCCCCCTTTCTCCGTGGAGTGACAGTAGCACGTCTGCCTTCCAAATGGTGGGCCCGAGTGCGAAGCTCTGCTGGGTTGTATAGTACAGATAGGTTAATTTCTGTTCTCTTTCTCTATTTATCCATGGTTTCACGTATTGCTTATCTTATGAAAAAGCTTATAACAATTCTCAGCATAAAAAGTGGCTTCTCGGCTACAGATGAGTTATAATGTAATATTTGAGGATTAAGAAAACAAAAGCGCTAGAATTAATAATCCCTTTTGCTGATGCGATTTTTAAAAGAAAAACTTGCTTAAGAATTATTTGTTTTATCAGTTGGACGTTTATCTGTGACGTTTTCACATGCCTTTTCTTATTTGACTGTGTTTATCCAACTATGTTTGAGAGGAATAAAGTTCTTTATTTTTAAGGGTGCGTGGTTTAGTTAACGAAAATATTTAGGTGGCTTAAATTCTGATTCATGTCATTTTGAAGAGAAAAAAAATCAGTTGAATTTGGTTTTTGAACTTCTATAGTGTATGTATAAAACTTTACTTAAAGAAAAAATACCTAAATAATTTCATAGTGATATGAAATAATGCATTAAATCTGCGTGGCTCTAACAAATCAAGGGGGCAAGATACCGAGAAAGCACTGGAAGTTTATTTTGACCTTGTACATATAAAGAGAATTTTCATATGCCAAAGTAAAATATGAACAAAAGAAAAATGCTGTTAAGCTCAAAAGTACATTAAATTCTAAATGGAATCCTCGAATTTTAAACAATATGGACATAATAACACAGTGTATATGGAGTTAGATGAAAATAATTGCAGATACACAACGTATTTAGGAAACGATATGTAAAACAAATACAATACTATTTATGTGACCAGGATTGGGACTATCCGGTTTTATACTACACTTTCCTGTTTAATATTACAACTTTTAATGTTAGCATCCCTACACCAATGATTTATCGGGGAAAACTTTCACCCTACACGAGAAGTCTGATTTTAGTAAATATTGAGATTGTGAATAATAGGGAGTAGAGAGAATCAATCAAAAGATCAATCTACCAGCATTAGCGGCGTCTTGCGCTTGTTAACATATTTCTTTACACGGTCTCAAAGAGACTTAAGCACTAAAATAACAACACTGCGTTCCAGAGTAAGGGCGCGAGGGCGGTGGAGGGAGAGAATTCCTCTCATTTATTACCCAGACCTCGTGTAGCACTAATTGGTTGCACTCTTAGCGAGGAAAAGAGAGGAAAGTAAGTAGAGCAAGATGGAGAATCTTCCTCTGCGACGGACAAACACCGTTTACTTATTTCTGTCTCTCGACCAGCCTGTTCCACCTCCACCGCGGCCAAGGTTCGTCTGCCTGCCAAAGGATTCGACACATCTGGCATCTGAACAAATTTCACGTTCATCAAGGCTTGAAATTCATTTATATAAGGATTGTGACAGTATAGCTTAATCGTTCAGGCTACATATATCTTGTCACTAACCTGTGCATAACTATCCAGCAGTCTTCACATTCTTCACTGCCCTACATTTTTTAATTAAAGGTAATACCAACCATTAGACTGGATCTAAAGTTTAAATCACAAAACTTATTTATTTTGTTGAAAATAGATTCAGGGCCTGTTTTGCTTAGTTTCTGTAACCGCGGTTCATAGATGGATTCCTGTTCTCTTTTAGTGTGTAACTGATGCCATATGACCAAATTTAACACTTGTCAGGCTTTAAATTTATGTATTTAACTTTTATGATAATAAAAGCTAAAAATAAAAGACATGCTTGAGAAAAACGTATGCAGTGATGTTCTGTTTCTTCAGCGACACTCAAGATCGTCGTAATTGTTGTGCTGGATTTAAATTCCAGCATTTGCATCATAATAGTTGACTTGGCACAATAAATAAATGATTCACCAAATGCAGAATTATTGTGAGGTAAAATTTTGTAATTATATTTGCAAATGATACCTCTGTTGTGCGGGAAGAAGGTGGTACGTAGTTGGATCACAGTAGTTCAGAGGTTTCGTTCAATCTTCGTAACTGGCAAATCCCAGGGAAATACTCTAAACCTTAACCTAGAACGTCTCCTCCCCAAAGTATGCTCTCAATTATTTATCACTAGTATCCATTTTCTGTGTAAAGTCCTTGAACAATACTAAATGAAAGAAAGAAAAAAAGAAATTGATGAACAGCATAGAAAATTATGTGGAGTTAAGAGTTAAGTTGTTGACGCAATTTTAGAATAAAAACATCGAGGCAAGCTGCAGCAATGTGGACAAATGAAAGTTCTAGCTATGATAGTCATTCTTGGAAGTAATGGGCGAAACCTATGGTTCCAAAAGAATGGTGGTTTCAAATCCTCTGGCATGAATATTTTAGAGTCCTTGTTAAGGCTATACTCGCTGCCTCCACAGATGATGGTAGGTTGGAACATTTCTATCTCCAAAGACACATCCTAATAGATAGTTACTACTTCATCAGTAGAGAAAGAATAATATGGCAGTGGTGCTACTTGTAGTCAAGGAAGTATTAGGTGTATCGTCATACAACTTGTTGTAAGGCAGCTTTCGAAATGCATTTGCATCATGTTTCAGGCATTTCAAAAGCCGATAAACCACATACTTTAAAAGTAATTCTGAGGTCACTTCCAAACAAGTAACTTTCGGAATGGACTGTAGAATGTAACAAAAGCCAAGTAACTTCGGAATCTCAGGATTTACACAAATAGTTCATTTAATAATTAGACTGATATTATAACCAAGGTGTTCACCGCAGTAAACGGGAACCAGCTTCTTTCACGTGCTTTACTCCAGAGGGTAAGATGTTCTAATGTCTCTGACTGGCTAGAGTTAGATATGAACTTCTTCATATTATATATAGCGGAGTAACAAGAAGCTCTACTTCAGCCAATGAAGTATGCGATGTCAGTCTAGTTATAAAATTTACTGTATGTACCAATTAAAATCGTGACCATTTTGTTCTTCTAATTTACGATTTAGAATGAACAAAAGATGTTAATATGCATAATGCGTCATAGTGAGCCAAAAATTTCAATTATTTACATAATTTAGCCTTTGTTCCTCTCTAATCTCTGACCTAAGCTATGTATTACATAGTTTTACACGAACTCTCCATATTTTTCTCTCCCCGTATTGCCCAATTTCTGAATACCTACTTATAGATAATAGATAATTATAGATTATGTGTAATTAACGTAAATACAATTACACAGCGGAGGGAAATCATTGTCGTTTTGAAGCTAATAATATCAAGTACATGAAACATAGCACAGTTGCCCGCCCTACTAATATAATACAATTATTTTATTTTTTTATTTATTTAAACGTCAGGTTATAGGTAGAAGAGGTTTTACACTATTAACTCACTAGAAGCATATGAAATCTTATATTGATATATAAATTCAAAGAGCCTATTTACAAGTCCGAAATTTGGATATATTCTTTTGTTAAATCCTTTTAGGAAGCCAACACGAGTAACTTAACTCCTGAATAAATAAAAATAAAACCTGCTTAGCATCCAATTTCATTACCAGCTGAGGTTTTAATAAAAATTTACATCATTTACAACCAAAAGAACGAAATTGTTAAATGGCTAAATAAAGCTGTGTGCGAAGAAGTGAGCCCATGCAATTAAATGTTACAAAATTATTAAATACTTTTGATAATTTCTTTTAACTTACCCTTACAGTAAAATATCTATACGTTGCTACATGGTATATAGTAGATTATAAGTAGGAATACTGGATATCTTTTGTATGCAGAATACTCTTACAAAAAGGAAGCTCAACAAGATGGCACTATGCAGCGAAAATGGATGGGAACTCCAAATTTAGAGCAAGGCCTTCCCAGTGAGTAAAAGCCATCGACAGGTAAAATTCTTCAGGAGCCAAAGAACGCATTAAATCGTTTTCATTTTACTTCGCCGTTCGGTTGCTCTACAATTTCACGAACGAGTGCATCCACACCCTTCTCGGGGGAATAACTGCTTTTTTTTTTCCTGGCTTGCAGCAAAAGCGAGATAGCAATTTCGCTGATTGTTATAATAGAATGCAAACGATCAGCCGTAGCCACGAAGGGAAATGCAGCGCCTTGTTGGAGCATCTGCACACATCGTCACCGTCATTTGGGCGAAGTAATGAAGTCCATTGCAGTCCCGTTAAGAATGAGACAGAGTCTTGCCTCACTGGTTTTCACTAACAAGTAATGACGTGCGAACGTACCTCTTACACATCTGCAATTATTACACCTCAGCTCATTTAATTTATAAAGAAAAAACAAAAACATTCCTCAACTCTCTCTTTTTGTCTTCAACATTCAATCATAACAGCAATAAAAAGTGGTACGAAGATGTCGAGGAATAAAAGCGATTAAGGTTCTGTTCCAGAGATTAGTATTATGAATGTAATCTGTTTAAGCTCGTAGGGTAACTCTTTATTTTGTAACACACGCTGTTAATATAAGCCGTCACAAATGAATAGGTTTAGCTGCGCATCACAAAGTAGTTATCATTCCTACCGACCTGAAACTGCAGAAAAATAATAAACTGAAACACTGTTAATCATAGCAGGCCAGGATGCTCTCCATTAATGTCAGGAATTCACCTAAACAAAATTACAAATAGCAGCGCTTGCACATTTGGCATGTAAATCGAAAAATTAGGGAAGAGAGCCGAGGGCAGGGGAGGAGAGAAAAGTAGAGAAGTGGAGATGAGAGGGAAAGAGCTGGAAGGGAGGAAGGATGAGAAAAGAAGAGGGAATAGAACTGAGAGGAGAACGGAAATAAAGAAGATGGGAAGAGGAGGGAAAAGAGGTGGGATGAGTGGAGAGAACGGTATGACAGATGAGAAGACCAGAGAAGGGAGAACAGGAGAGGAGAGGCGAGACGAAGGAAAAAGGGAAGCTATGCAAGATGAGAGCAGCCAAAGGGAGAATGAAAGTGGGTGATAAGAGATGCAGATAAGAGAGGGCAGGCGAGGAGAGAGAGAATGTAAGAAAAAAGGAGACGGAGAGAAGAGACAAGAGGAAAAGAGAGGAAGCGGAAAAAGGAGCTCTAGGGCAGAGCGAAAAAAAGGAATAGGAGGAAACAGTAGAGCAACGAAGTGATGAGATGATAGAAGAGAAGAGAAGAAAAGAGAGGAGAGGAGAGGAGAGGAGAGGAGAGGAGAGGAGAGGAGAGGAGACCATAGCATGAGGTTGTTGATTTCGAGGGTGACAAACTAAATTGGTAATTCAAGATCATTATTCATTTCTCATCCATCGTGACAGATAAATCCTATAATTTAAGACTCATCTGAATCGACTTCGGCTAGAAAATCAAAGGTTTGGTAACAGCTTAACAGGTGCGGTTCAGATCAAGGTGAAGCAACATACCACCCTAGCAGCAGGAATTTGTAAGCAATCTTAACGTTTGAAGTACACGACTAGTGACCATGAAGCATTTTGGATTGCCATGATGGAATCTTCGCCATCTGGTCCTCCAAAAGGACGACCAGAAACTGCAAGGTTGTCTTGGAGTAGTACATTGTAATCTCTACATGCATCCGGAGGGAACAAAGGAAACCAAGAGATGATGGCAAGAAGGTTCTTCTGACAAATTTTGTCAGTGATGAACGTAAACATAGGAACAATCTGTAGAATTTCACTATTTGCTGCAAGAACACAAGACCCAGAAAGTGGCTTTTCCCATGCGGAATATTACTGCCTCGCAGTATAATATTGTGGTTAAGATCTGGGCTTCCTTCACTGCTATCACAACACAACAGTACTTGACTGCATTCTTTTAACTCTTTACCCTCCTGTCTGTATATGAGGGAAGACAGACAACGAAAAAATGGAAAAGACTGCTAGCAAAATGTTGAAACAGATTCTTTACCGACATATTCTTACTTCCTCTACAGTACAAATGTAGGTACCGCTCGCAGTGTATTTTGATTGCAAAACACTAAAAACGCTTCAAAACCAGAGTCTTTAACGCTGTTTGAGGAGCCTGAGTGGACTTTTCCTTCTTAAGATGCTCTTCTTGAGATGCAGGGCAATAAACCTTGAGCACAAAAATTTTTGTCCAAAAAAGTTATCATACACGGATTAAATACTCTGTTAAGATCTTGTATCTTCAACCTAAGACACACTTTGTTTGTTCTTCCAATAGAGTCTAGCTGAGAAGCTATAATGAAGCTACAAAGCATATGTTCAAGAGTAGGTAAAGTAAAGAAGCCTTAAGTTATCTGTCGTGTTGTTCCTATACCTATTGTTGCACTGTGATGAATGTTTTGTCTTCGAATATATACTATTAGTAAGCAAGTTGAACCGTGTAACATGTACAAAATTGCATTCTGAAGTCAATGAGATAGTTTTTGTACATGCACAAAGATTGTTTTTTGAGCCGCCTGGGTAGCGTGGTGGTAGCATGTCTGCCTCACGTTCAAGAGGTCCCGAGTTCGAATCTCGGTCAGGGTGAGTTACCTGGATAAGGTTTTCACCGGGGGTTTCCCTTATCCTGGAAGACGAATGTCGGGTAACTCTAAGGTCTATGGACCCCGGACTCATTTGAGCATCATTTCACCCATTTCATTCATCTTTCGATATGACTTAACGTTGGAGGACGTAAATTACCAAAAATAAAAAATAAAAAAACAAAGATTGTTTAAACAATAAAATAAATAGGCCGATCACCCAATAATTTCGCGTGATCATTTAGAAGCAATAAATATACATATGTCAAGGACTTTATAGCACAAGTCTGGGAAGACATAATCAGCAACAAGTATTGGCAAAGAGAAACTCTGTAAATGTTGCAGAAATCTTTACCACGGACCAGTGGGGTTGCCAATTAAAGTCACGGTAGCATGAGGGGTAGCACGCAATGTCTATCGCTATATTATGAAGCTCGTAAATTAATTATTCACATAATACAATTATGCTAGAAATGTTAGCGAAACATGCTAGGCACTGCTTTGATCTTCTTCTGTAATGTTCTGTTTTTATATACCAAATTCCAGTTCCATTATCTTAAAAAATCCGAGAGTTGAGCTTAGGACGTTGAGGAGTTTTTTCAGTTTTTTAGTCTCGAAGCCCATTGCAAACTTATTAATTTGTCTGAGTATGTGCCGCATGCAGTTTATTGCTATGAAGTAAAAACTGCAGTAGATAGCTAACAATTTACTGAGACGACATGAACAAACAATAAAACGAAGTTTGAAACACATTTTAGTTACATTAAATGCCATTATGACCCAATACAGCTCTTAAAACGAATAACCTATATTTTAATTCCAGCAACTCCATAGGAGAACATCTTAAATTATTCCTGGTTATTCCATTCTTTAAATGACAGCATCAGTAGCTCAAACCAATTTTGGTTAGAAATACATTTTAGTAACATTTATTCGTTTTCAAAGTAACAAAAACAGTATTGGTTGTTTTAAAAATCAGTTTCCACTCCTTTCTGCAGTACTTGAGAGAAAGAGAGAAAAACCTCGTTAGACTATTTGAATGCCAAAATTGGCATCTTAACATTATTAAAAGTATTACAGATGGCATGACTGTTTCACTGATATTGTTGTACTAGGATTTGAATGATTCCAGAAACAAATTATGACTACTGCTGAATGGACTCAGAAAGTTCTTGGGGCGTTAATTTGGTTTTGGCGATAAATTTTCTCTTAAAAATACAAATAGTTTTAAGAGCTAGTCTTACTGAAGAACGTGGCAATATTTTAATTTTTTCCAACAATAATGAAAATTCGAATGGCTAACTAAGTTCCTTTGAGACCCTGCACATATTTCCTTAAATACTGAAAGAAGGCTGTCCGCCTATGCAAAAGGGTGCTCTGCATAAAATCTCTTGAAACTTTTAGGGGA
The DNA here is from genome assembly GCA_030765055.1 of Mantis religiosa. NCBI lineage: Eukaryota > Metazoa > Arthropoda > Insecta > Mantodea > Mantidae > Mantis > Mantis religiosa. The sequence goes on from CM060950.1 coordinate 114,411,336, forward strand.
GATAAAAAAAAGTGTGACAATGTCTTTAAAATTATTACTGAGCCAGTGAAGTGGTAATGTACCTCTTTACAGCCAAAAGCTTTCAGAAATGTTGAAATGTTTTACAGGTTTATTTTCAAAACAACTTCAATACAACAAAAACCTCTTATTAGTATGAAGAATATATACGCGAAGCTTTTATTTAACGTATACAGAAATATGTCATATAATCACCAGTTATTTTAGTTATACCATCTTAAATCAACTAACTATTAATTGCAAGAATGGGTAGCTAAAATCCCTATAAGTTGAAAATCCAAGCTTTCATTTACCAGCTATCCTGAGCTATACTAATTTAACTCATAATTAAAATATTCTTGACCTCTTTCGAAAACGAATCCTCATAACCTTCAGTTATCCCTAAAACAGAACTAAGACCACTTGAGGGCTTAAAATAGCTTTAATAGTGAACCATTTACTTAATGAGCAAGCGTAACCACATTCCTCTGTCTTCAAGAAACCTCCCAAAGTCATTTTCCTCTTATTTTGTATTTCTCTTTACAGCCGCCGTATCATTTCCCCAATCCTCCAAATGAGAAAGCCACTTCAGGTGTTTTAACGCCTCCTATAGCCTAAAGAAACATAGTCGTAAACATACAACAAAATGCTTATATTGGGATTATAACTACCATTGCCCATTAGATCTCAGGGTTTTTCTTGTATTTGTTTCAAATAAGTTATAATTGCTTTAAAATAAAAACTGCGATAAAACAAAACTGTTAAAGAAATTAATTAGCAATTAATATGTTACATCTCTAGGAGATAACACCACTCCAAGCGAGTGGGGTAAAATATTCTGCATTCTGAAAAGCATTTTTTACATAGCACCTTTGTGCCCAGCTATTAGCATATTTAGCCACCCCTGTTGCTTATCAGTTCGGCTCCTCATACCAGCATGGGTATTTTATATCGCTGGCGGAACTTTTATTGGTCAGAAAAAACGTACATACAGGCCGGGAGGAACCAGTGTACTGACCACGTCCCACTACTTTCATGACGCCTGTAGTGGACAGAGGTGAGGGACGCAGCGGCCGGGAGTTAGGCCTTGGCCCGAAAGGAGCTGTTACACCGCTGGCTTAATTCGATTTGTGGTAACACACTCGTTTTCCCCAGTTCGATCCTTCAAGTAACCGGAATGCAAAATATCTAGACATCCGTAGTTCAACTAGAAATATTAAGCCCGCCTCGGTAGCGTGGTGGTAGCGAGTCTGCCTAACGTTCAAGAGGTTCCGAGTTCGAATCTCGGTCAGGGTGAGTTACCTGGATAAGATTTTTCCGGGGTTTTCCCTTATCCTGAAAGACGAATGTTGGGTTACTCTAAGTTCTATGGACCCTGGGCTCAGTTGAGCATCATTTCACCCATTCCATTCATCGTCCGATATGACTTGACTTTGGAGGACGTAAAATTACTTACACACACAAACACACACACACACACACACACACACACACACACACACACACACACACACACACACACACACACACACACACACACACACTAGAAATATTAAAAAACATTTAAAGAGAGCTTTAAGACTGTAGCATCGCTTGCACTCCTCGTTCTACCTCTATCTGACTCGAACGCCTAACAGAGCCGACCTCGACTAGAGCCTTAGAATAGGCTCCAGACCAGACAAGTTTGCCCAAAATTAAACTTGAATAATCGCAAATCCTAGTTCAGCTCCAGCTTGGTACCAAAACCAGCATGAAACAGGCAATTTAACTTATGTTTCATGAAACTTTGCCAACACGCCTTTAAGGATACGTATATGTGTAATTACCAAAACCTACAATTTCAGTTTGATTCATTTTAAATTTTAAGGCAACAATTAGATTTTAATGAATAATATTTGCACCGAATCACATGTATATTTAAAAATTCGTTTCAAAGGTATTATTTTATTATTTTTTCCTTGAACAATTGCTCAATATTGTATAAATATTCTTCAGAAAACCTAATATTTCATAATTAAACTTCTTGATAATATACTGCTAAATTGTAGGGATGAATTTCTAGTTATATTACTAATTTAGGAAAAGTTAATGTTAAATGTGAGACCGTACATTTATTTTTACTTTTTATTTACGTATTTTTTGCTTAAAAGTTCGCAAAACGTGATTATTGTTTAATAACATCAAAATATGGATGTTAAGAATAAACCATTTCATAATCTTTAATCTGCTATTTAAGAAGTTGTATGCAACATCCCATTGAATTCTACGAAAAATATATTCTATGGAGTAATTTGAAAATGAAAAGTTGCCGACAAATAAAAGCCTGGGAAACCAGAATTTAAATTAAAACGTTTCTGAGTTTTTGCTATTTAAAAATAATTTGGTGCATGCACAGGCCCTCCCTCGTCTTTTTGTGCTCTTCTGCAGTTAATTTTGTCGTCCTTGTTGAATGACTTGTTCACTCCAGCTATTTAGAGAAAATATATCATTCTTAACATAATATTATGGGAAGCCAGGTTTACGTGCAGGCATTTAAATCACTGTATGGCCTGCTTTAAAATTTGGAACAGCTATAAAATCTATATACAACTAAAAGGGAGGTCTATAGATTCAATGGCATTAACATCCAAATTTATGAATTTCAACAGTTTTGGCATATTTTCAGATCCTTAACTTTTTCGCAAGTAGCTTGACTGAAAGGAGAGCTTTAGCATACACGAATGCCCATTCAAAGGAGGTATCTATACAGTTTGTATGTCCTAAGAGTTTGTAATGGACTTAACTGAAGTCCTGTATACACTTCGATGCAGTGATCAAAATGGCGGCTTAATTGAAGTGAATTGTGAACTAGAATAATTTCGCAATTGCTTATCCATTATTTTTCACCAATTTGTGTGTATAATGCATGGACACATTCGTATCATACAAAAAGTGCTTCACACTCAAGCAGTGTACGTGCAGAGCCCAGCGCGCCTGGATGAAAGACGAAAGCTGTTAATGACCTACTCTAAGTTGTCATTACCAATTAGATGTGTAAGGCCTTGAGTAAATAAGAAACAAAAAATATATGTAGCCGCCCTGCGTAAAATTTGTTTCAAGTCTCCCCCTCCCCTTCCGCACCAAACCCACTTCTATTTAGCGGCGTGACAACTATTGTACAACCGCCACTTGGCCTTGGAAGGGTAGTTAGTGTTGCGATCAACCAATTAATGCATATTGTGTACTTAAAATGAGGGAAGAGAACAATGTGAAGATTAGATTCGATAACCTAATCCCATCACTGCTATCCCCAACATGCTGTAATATTGCTTTATTTCCTCATATTTTTTACAGCCATTGAACTGTCAATCATAAATAGCACCCTTACTACCACCAATTCAGTGCTCAAGAGCAGTTTCTGCATCTTAAACTTAGAACTTCCTGTTCTTTCCTATTAAAAGCATTGCTTTGTGGTAATGAAGTTCAGATCTTGTTCACTCAATGCTGACTACTTAAAATGCTCCTATTAAAAATGTACAAGAGTCATTTAAACAGTATCCAAAATAAAAAATGAAATGGAACAAAGTATAAACATAAATAATTTAGAAGATACACAATATTTTCCAGGGTATAGGTACAGAAAATAATCAAACCGAAAATCACCTCATAATCGAGAAACAATATCCAGGGATCATTTATGGGTCATTAGCAGGGATAGGAAATGTTAAGCATTAAAATAAAGACGGAAGAAAATTAAGTTGAACTGTGAATAGACTTTCACATTGACGTCGTAGATTACAAACTCCTCTATTCCTCTTATGAACTGTTAGCGTTTACAGAAGGCACTCAACAGGCGGGGTTTACCTGTCCGTCAGTGACTCATGGCCATTCAATTGATAGTGATTTTACTGTAGTTTAAGAATACCTATGCCTTGTCATTAGCAAGGAGAGAACAGAGGTCATCGCCATTAGTGCTGAAAGGTTCAAGATGCCAGCTTATTAGTGTTTAGGATTTACTATGAAATTCTGGGACGTCTGCAAAATTCTTGCAGTAAAAGGGGAAGGAATAAATCACTTCTGCATGCATCTTTATATTGTCAGCAATTACTGATGATGCAATATCACCGTGTAACGTGTAAAACGATGATCTTATGTGGATATTTAGTTCACTTTATTTTATATGCCTACAAGGCTTTTAAATAAACTTACAATGCCATATGTTTGGGTCATAATGAAAAAGTGAAAGTAATAATTCTAATAACCAAATTGTGTATTGAAAAGGTAGAGTAATGTCTGTGGTGTTACTGAGACATCTGTCTATTTGACAGTGCTTTCTGATCAAGGCTACACATGTACATCGTGTGCTGTTGACTCGGTTTGCTCTATTCTCAGTGCAACAAGCATACCGGACTATCACAAAACACAGTTCTCCGGCTGGTCATAGGTTTATGTATATTTGTCAAGAGCAAGTTCAAGCAGTGATTGGTTATGGAATATATTTCATACGCCGAGGATTTATTCTGCTTCTATCACAAACTTATATGATAGTCAGGATACTAAAGCCATGTCGCATTTTATGCTAATAACCAGCCCGTATGCTCATTGGTTATTTTCACTAAAGTCTAATAAAATTTATATGTTGGGTGAAAGTTATATAAACTTCGGATTTGTTACGATATTCAGAACGATCAGTTGTTTACGAAGACAGCTGAACATCTTGGTTGCATCAATACTTAAATATTTTATCTTTATATGCATAGGGATCGAATATCACGATCCTCTAGGAATGCGCATCTTTATGGTGTTGGCATTCCCTTGCAACACTATTATTTACGGACATTGTTAATATCGGAATGTTTAGGCCAATTATGCAGATGTTCAGAGCGGAACAAAAGACAAACGAAAACACGCCAGCAATTTTTACGTATCTTGTAAGGTCAGTAAATAAGTGAAAGTTGAAAATTAATGGTTACGCGAAAGGAAACGATTATCTCTTGCGGTTTTGCTCCAATGTGTAAGATGTAGTATGTTGTGTCGTCTTCTCATTAAGGTAACAGGTGGCAATGGCGCTCATTGGAATACGAGAACATGGCAGATAAGTAATTCCGAACATTTTCTAGCCCTTTATATCGAAGGAAAGGTTTAACGAGTGTCTGCAAAGTGAATTGTAAATATTTTAAAGCTCATTAGCCTAAATTCAAGATTTCCTATAATTGCTTTATTAATTGATTTATAGCAGTTAGAAACTTTTCACTTATCTAGGATTTACCTATAGATAGTGAGTATCTGTTACCAGTTGTAGGTATATTATCTACATCAAAATTCCATTTCAGGAATTTCATGGGAAATAAAGCTTTTGAGGTTCGTTGAAGACAAAAGAGTAAGTGAACGATTCGGCTGCATAGTACTATTTGGCTGCACAATACAAGAACGAAAAATGTGATAAATGCCAAGTATCATACCCGAATCACAGTCTTCAGGCATGCAAAGAACAGATTTTCAAGAAAAATTTCTTGTTCAAATTAACCTAACTCCCCATTGCCTTGAAACTGTTTCGTTGCGTTTGATTTTTTTTAAATAGTTTTAACGATTTGCATTAAAGTACAATATATCTAAGGGATTGATGTAACAAATTGAATTTATACCCCGAACTGTATGGAGATAAACTGTGAAGCTATCTTTTTTCGGATTGATATTTTTACTAAATTGATAAGTGGGAAATCAAGAGGAGATATTACAAAAATCTACTACGAGAAAAATGTAGATTGTTTTGAAATATGTTGCCATTCTTGTTTTTGTTTCCAGAGCTGGTTACCACGGATAAACATTTCAATGCTTTTTGGGATGATTTGCATAACCAAGCACTTATTGCTTTATCTTTGTAAAAGTGTATAGGTAATAACGTAACGTGGTTACAAGAATAAATTTGTATAGGAATATTATAGTGCCCAACGAATAGATGTGAACTTCTCTAGGGTAGAAAAGGCCATATGAGTGTTAGGAATAGATATTCATATGTCTGGAAGGCGAACGTGCGCATAGCGGTCGCAGATCACTTATTGTAGCTATTCCCCTCAAATGTTGGTTTCGAAAATATGAACTAAAACATCTCATATGATATCGCCTAGTTTCTCTACCATAATTTATCACTCGCAGATGAAACTTTATTTCCACCTTACATAATAATAATAATAATAATAATAATAATAATAATAATAATAATAATAATAATAATAATAATAATAATAATAATAATAATAATAATAATAATAATAATAATAATAATAATAATAATAATAATAATAATAATAATAATAATAATAATAATAATAATAATAATAATAATAATAATAATAATAATAATAATAATAATAATAATAATAATAATAATAATAATAATAATAATAATAATAATAATAATAATAATAATAATAATAATAATAATAATAAATTTTCACCTTATGTTGCTAAAAATTAGACAAAAGGGAGTTATTTACATCCAAGATGCAGGCAGCATAAAGCTGTTTACGCCACAGGTATATTTTTATTAGATCGTTGGATAAAACAGGAGCATTTTAATAGAGATAACATCGAAATAAAACTTAACTTCGGGAAATATAAATATAGACACAATTAAAAGTATCTCGTCTACTACAATGTAGTTAAAATGAATAAAGAAGCGTTATTTAGCTTAACATCCTTTAGCCAGGTAGGTCATATAAGACGATTAATGAACTTAATCGGTGGACTTCTGCTCAAACGAGTCCGGGGATCATAGAGATTAAGGTTATTCTACATTCCCATTCACAGGATAAGGACAAATTTCGGAAAATACCTTATATGGTTGACTATATGGGTAACTTACCCTATCTAAGATTCGAACTTGGGTCCACTAGTAATGCAGATACGGTACTCCCACACTAGTCTATCAAAGCTTTTTATTACTTTATTTTGTATATAATGCAATCCTCATACCAATATATTATCAAAATCGTTGAAAACATGTTTGGGGAAAACCAAAATTAAAAAGACACAAATATACTTAGGTAGCATTTTTTCTAGCAAGGAAACTACAGAAAATATCTATGCTCAAATTATTATATATAGTCGAATACATAAGCGTTAACATGAAAATATAATATCTTTGCTCACAACTCTAAAATTCTGAGAGATAGGGAAGCGCGACTTTAAACTCTATGCAGAGCCGATGACCTTGGGCTGTTAGTGCAAAAAACGTATACATAAATAAAACAATATTTCCGTAGCAGTTCTCCACATACATATATGAAATATTTTACATGAATAAAAATGATAAATAAATCTATCAATTCAGCCCTTAAATGTTGAGTATTTTTGCCTCAATAATACTCCAAGTGAATAAATGTCACTACAAGCTCTCAGTGTCTGAGACAAGTCTGTCTTTTTAGTTTTTATTAGTCTGGTTGAGAAGTAACATTTTGCACCACACACTGTCCATGAGATACACAAGTGCTCTCAAGACTTTGAACATTTCGCTGTGAATCTTCACCGAGGATTTATCTTTATTTCTACCTGCAGCACATTCCCGTGTAATGGTCATGGCACTAATGATAAAGTCCGTGCACTGTGAGCGGCAGACTGCAGTAACTCACCGGTGATATGCAGAGATATGACGTAGTGCCATTGTTGAACCAAGAATCATTATTTACCCGGAGTCTAGGACCGAGGTTCTTTGATAACGTGTTTCACAAGCACAGGAAATTCTTTCGACACTCCCCCACTCCTGCCGCAGAGGTATTCTAAGTGTAACCCCGAGGCTGTTATCCGTCCAGTCTACATTTACAAATAATACAGGCACTTCCTGTCAAATTCTTTCTATCCGCTGGCCAGATCTAAGAAAAGATAGCGTTCTTTCAAAGCAAAGCTCTTAATTAGTAAGACCAGTTTAACTGACACTCTATAAAAATGGGTTACATTTCACTTTTGTCTTTGCAATTTGATAGAGCACATGGAACATTTCGACTATAGTAAAACCTCGCTCACACATCTATTTATATCTTCGAGCCCTTTCTTTCCTATGTTAAATTTTCCGTTCCCCGCGGTGTTGTCAAAAATCCGTTATGGTTCAGCTTCACCGTCATGCTGGGAAACTAGGAGTAATAGCCTGTCACTTCACTGGACTGACAAAATATCTAATTTCCCAATATGGATCGGATCATTGCCATAAACGATTGGCAGAAATGTGAATGAATGTCTTCATTCAGCAAGATATGTTGTGTGGGCTTTCGGTGACAATGGCCAATCAAGACGCTTTAGAACTTACTGAGGATGACAGATGAGGGGGGAGATGCGGATGTTGGGACCCTATTCCACAGCGACAGCAGCCTACTGATCTGATGAATTACTCGGAGAGGCGTGAAAGCCATTGGATCTTTAATGAAATAATGTCAGTGGAATATCTTTCCAGTGATTGCTCAACAGAGTTTTATTAACCATCATATAGTGAGTTTTCTGTAAAATAAATTCATTCTTTTGTTTCTTACAAATGAAAAGATACGAATGAGTTTCTAATTGTAAGACTGAAAATACCATCGTAGAGTAAGTATTTGATATTACAAATGTATGTGACTTAACTAGACATTTTCCGAACTAAATAAATATTCCTGGATATATTTTATAAATAAATGTTAAAATACGACTTAAATATCAATGCGCTTGCAGCTACTTTTCTGTGGAATTTCATATTCACATGCGAGGTGTTACTATGAAAGAAGTACTAACTTCTAAACTAAATGAACATTTTGGTATTATTTTCTTATTAAGAACCTGAACAGACAGTTGAAATTGTTCTTACATATTAAGACATTCCATCTGTGACACTAGCTAAAATAAGTGTTCTATTAATAACCTTTCAGTTTTATACATTTTTTTTCTTTGATGAAACTAAATATTTCTCAGTTTTTTAAGTTAAGAAACTTGTATTTAACATTTTAAAATCTATCATACTAAAAACACATTATTCTAGTTCGGTGCTTTTGATTTATTATTCAGTATAAGTATTAATACATTCTTCCTAAACTTTAGAATCACACACAAAAACAACACATTTATACTGTCAGTCATGCTTCCATACTCTAACGAGGATGAGAAATAATCCTGGCTAAAGAGAAATTCCGTCCTGCACCGTATATGCTTTGGTTCCCTGCCACGGAAATAGCCCGTGATCGACCTCATCCCTGGAGGGTACGTATTTTAAGTCTCGGGTATAAGACCGGTGCCCATTCAGCGCCATGAGGAAATTGAGGAGCTACGCTAGGTAGCAGCCCTGGTTGCGGAAGCCAACTTTACGGCTGCGGGTGCCGAGATGCTGACCACATCTCCACCCCGTGTCGGTTGGATGATCGCCCACTTCTACGTTGCGTATGTGGGCGTGAGGCCGGCAGTAGGGTTGGCAGGCTTTGACTCACTAAGTCTGTTACGCCACGGTTTGATTTTTCTTTTCTTTTCTTAAAAGAGAATGTCCCACTTTCCAGGTGGGAATCAAGCCCAGGTCCTCTGAATTTGGAAGTTAGCTTGTTTACGACCAAACCAATGAGGCAGTATTATTGAATTTTAAAGCCAGCACATAATACATAGTTCTTAAACCTACAATTATCGCTACACCCTTTGTATGTGTAACGAAATGTATAATGTAGATATTTCTTATGTTTATCTTGATTAAAACGTGTATATTTGAAGCAAGCGTTCGTAAGAATAGTTTTTATGTAGAAGCTGCATAAAAATAAACTGCATTGGTTATAGAAAAGCATGTGGAAGTAAAAAACATATTTTTCTTTCTCCCAGCTTGGGGACGGGGCATCATTAAATCAGTGCAGCACACAGTTTTTCATTCATATCCAGTAATACAAATGTAACTTAAAGTGTGATTGTATGACTGTCTAAGCACTAACCAAAATATAATTTATGACTAGGAACATGTCTATTGTTTCGATTATTTGGGGCAAACCTGGCTCTTGATCCAAGGTTCTCAAGAAAAGAGTTATCTAGAATGAATACCTCTTTTGTAAAACAGTAATTGACTTTCTCAAACTGTATTTAACTGAAACCGCAAGGACGTTTAATGAAGCAAGAAGGCCCAACGCGGTTAAAAGGATTTCGCAAAATGCTCCTAGAAGAGTAACTTCAAGCTGGAGGGCAGAAAATATTTCACTTAGGCCTTTGAAGTAAGCTTGTACAAAGCCCTGGACGGAAGATAAGGACTTAACCTGTTGCTGAGGTTTCAGGGTGAAGTCAGCTGTGGGCCTATGGTTCTGGACACACTCCGGAGAGAGGATTTTTTTTTTTTCGTGTTTATTAAAATTCCAAAGAGGGTAAATGCTGCAAAAGGCACAACATTGAGGATTATGTCATGTTAAATACTATTATATTAGAGTTACGTATGGACTTTAGCGATATTCCATTGCGGCTGTTGTTTACATCCATCATGTACCAATCTTGTAGGGAATAGTTTCAGCTTTATTAATTTCCTTTAAGAAAACTATATGGTATGCATGATGAAGTTCAAGTTTATACTGAATAGGTATCTTTATCAAAGCTATCCGTAGTTAAAATTTGATCATTTTCAACAAATTAAAAGATAGCTTACTTTGAACCTTCATGTCTCTTTTGATGTCAGAGTGCTTTAAGCCTTCAAATATTGATCGATTTAATGCCCAAGAGCACACATCCTTAAGGTCTGTATTTGCTTCCAATGCATTTTACTTCGCGTTGATTTTTCTTTTACTATTGCGCATTAAAATGAACCTAAAAACCCGACATATGACTTTTGTTACATTTCTAAACTGCTCAAGATACGACGTAATTAATTCCATAACTGAGGATAAATTGTCATAAAATTATCTTTAAAGTTTTCTTTGGAGGGGGGGGGGGGGAGCGGAGTGTTTAGAAACAACCCGAACAGTGGACAAATTGCTTTCTATATATCAGCTTTGTGTATTAGTATTTAAATAATGTGGTCATATTTTTATCTTGTTTATTAGTCAGAATTACAATTTCCGCATCATATGAAAACATCGTGTGCTTTCCCCAAAAGCAATTAAAGGTATCTGCATCAACTTTAACACAAACTTGTAATTATAGTACCCTAAGACCCTTCTATGGCATAAGGTACACAACAGAGGTGTAGATACCTTCACCATTTTGTAGCTATTAGCCCAGGAGAAAGGGAGGGAATGAAGGAACTACAGGAGGCTACAGGTCGTAGGCCGCGCACCTCAAAGGTAAGATGGAAGCACAACGAACGGGAAATTAGGGAAAGGAAAGAGTGGTAGATAAAAAATCAACCCTAGCATTTACCTACCGACCAGAGAAGACTATGAAAACCCCAAACTCAAAGTGGCCGGTCGACGGTAATGGAACCTAAGACCTTCCGAATGCGAGGCTTACACGTTACGCATACGCTCAGTCTGGGTACGCTTAAAGATGGAGCTCTTAGACTTAGTGCCTATATTTGTTTTGCACACCTCACTACCTACTTACTGCTTTTAATGTTAATATTTTAAATATGTGGTATACCGAAACAGAAATAACTTAAACTAACTCAGAATTTCTTGATAAGTTGTTCCTTGAGATGGTTTCATTGTTAATATTCTTGAAATAGCTTTTAGAGGATTTATTTTATCACTAGAATTTAAATACATAATTTTCAGCAACATTTCATTAAGTATGCACCTTGAAGAGAAACGTCATTTAAACACACTTTTCACTCTTAAGTCAACTTACCTTCGAGGTTCTCCGTAATGCGCTGTCTACGTTTACGCATAATGCAGCACTGTTATACCTATTAAAAGGGTAAAAAAAATCTGCTTTTTATTACGGGAAACGAAGTGTTGTTAACACAACTACGCCATGCCGCGTTGAAGATAAGAAATATTGCAGTAAATATAAACCAGTAACGTCATGCCTAGCACATTCCGTTACAACTTACTTCGGCTATGATACTTCGCATTTTAAATGGTTTCTCAAGGTTAACAGTATCATTTATCACTAAGCCCCGATTTTTTTCTTTTTAAATTTATATTAATATATGAAGCAATAGAAAAGTAAAAACTTGAAACAAGTCGTTGCTCATTCAGTATTGTGATTCTGTGTACTTAAAAGATCAAGGGGTATAACGTAAGGCAACATGCCTACTCTTACCTACATCTAACATTTGTTCAGCACAAAAATACTAGAAACACGAATGTCAACAATTTTAACAGTGTAACAAATGTTGTATGCATTAATGTCTAACATTTACTAGAGATGCCCGGTAAAATTTTTCAACAGTTGGACTGAGTTAGATGATCTAATAGTTTTAAAATGTGCATCTTGCATTTTTTCTAAATAGGTTTCTTCTAAGCACTCATAATTCTTACTGAATTACAAATATGTGAAAGCATTATGAGGTATGCAAAAAATTAATACAGAAAAGTAGCTGGTACCAATGCTATTTTATTAGCATTAGCTTTTTTTATAATTATTTCAGTTGCACTTTTCCGGTTTTACACTGTGAATTTCGGTGCGTTGTAGTATGCTTAAAAATTTGCGGTTCTTCTTTTCGTCCCTTCGGTTGAATTCATTACTGCCAAATTTAAATTTTGGATATAATCATAGAAGGCTGGTTCTGAATTTTTCCCGTAACTAGGCCCAAGATGTTTCATTTGAAATAATTTCTAGGCAAATGTTTATCACGATTAACGTAACATGCTTAGAAGAATAGCTTTGTGAGTAGATACAATATATAACTGTTACTCATGAATTTATAATCGCTAGAGTGAAAGTGATAGAAGCATTACACCTCAGAGTTTAATTTATGTTCTGCCAAACATGGTCTTACTCTATGCTCATCGTTGAAGAATACGACTGCACACATTTCCCTTTTTTATTTTTATTTCTAATAGTGTACAATTAAATATTTGCGATCACAAGTGGCCTAACCCTAAAAAACTGTCAATTTTAATCTATAAATGATATGGAATTGTAATCTTCAAAGAAACAAGTCGAATATTTTCACAACTATGTAGTGAAAGTTAGAAACCTATTTCCCATAGACCCGCAATTAACAGAAAAAAACCAACATAAAAGTGTGCTGTAAATTAATAGGTAATTTAGTTTTAATTAATGAATACGTTGTTTGAAATTAACACCAGCTATTGTTGAAAAGGAATGTTTCATTTCGCCCAAAATAGTATTATTTTGGTATCTTCATATATATATATATATATATATATATATATATATATATATATATATATTTCAGTGAGAGATTGGTGCACATAATCTATTATGTAGCGCTCAAATGCTTTTGCTTTTGCAATACAAAACACAGGAAAAATAGAAGCTTTATAAATAAAATATTTTTCCTTTCGGATTTTTATGTTAATTTGTATAAATAATTATTACCTATTTGAAATGAAAAAGAACCATAAAAATGTATTCGGAAACAGTAATGGTTAGAAAAAAGCGGTTAAATCCTTAAAAATGCTAATTCGCCACTTTTTGGCTCGTAACACCTTTGGATTAAATCGACAGTTCTTAGTGTAGATCACTTTGTGTTCTCAACTACTCAGATGAGTTTCGAACAAAGCAGATGTATAGTATAGCTTTGAGTGCATTTATAAACTTTTCGTACTTATTTACGAAAGTTTGAAAACTAAATGCTTAAATTAATATAATTCTTTTCAACATTTTTGGGTAATTTTACAAGGAAAAGTACAGGTGCTCGAGATTGGCGTTTAAATGAAACAAGTCTTGTAGTCGATAACGGCACCCAGCGACTGATACATCGGCGCTTCCTCCATATAAGCCTTTCCAATTCGCATTTCGTGATTACACTGCGACCAACAGAAAAGGAGAGGAGAGCCTTGCGAGCGAGGCTATTGACCACCACGGCCCTTGGGCATCGGCTCGGCTAGCTCTCCGCTTTGCTATGGAATTCCAGATGGGCCGGCGTGATTCCATCCGACAGCATCGACGTGCTCGCAAGCCAACCCGCCCGTCCAGTCCCTTTACGAGTACTGCCTTGAATTTTCTTTCGTGTATACAAGTGAAAATTATTTATAGCCCGGTCACATTCACAAATCCTTAGGTACTGTTTTTCATCATCGTGTTTATTCCTCTGACGTGCCGCTGGTCGGTAGTTATAATAATGGGGCACAGCTCACATACAAGAAGGTCAAGAACTGTTATACGCACTTAATATGTTTCGCCCATCATTCTTTTGTTTTCTCGGGTCACCAGGTGCTGAAAATTTCGACACGAAGTTTTCTTGGCGCAAAAGGAACATTTGGCTTCTGCGGACTACATAAACAATTGTTACTATATATAATTTTAATAGAAAAATGCTATACTAACAATAATACTTAAAAGCACTAGACACATAAGCAAGTGCAGTTATACCCAATAAAATAAAATAGGAAGACTATTAACAGAAAACACCACCAATTCTCTACGAAATTTAAAAACTAAGAAAACAATATAATTAACAAATTCACTTCGATAAATTAATTTTACCAAAGTGTAAAAGTATCACTATACCATTTCGTGCTGGGAAATCAAATCAACATTTTTCTTTTGTTTAAAAACATTTTTATACTTATATAATTGATTCCTGATATATCTTAAAATATACAATGTGTTTGGGCCCTTACTTAAGTAGTTTCAGTATTTCTATTTAAAATCTGATGAAAACTAAAAGTACACAGTTTCTGAAAACGATTTAAAGTTAAATAATAAAAAGAGAACTGACGAAAGAGTTTTGCTCTACCAAAGGCATTTAAAATATTTAACGATAACACATAAGGAGGAGCATTCTAATAATGATCAAACACGAAGTATGAAAACGTGAAAATGAATTTCTGAAGTTTGAAAGGTTTTACCAAATCTAACTTAGATACACTTAAACAAAGATATTCGTTGAAAAGTTGATAACTTAGCAAAAGCTTTCTTCAGAATAAGCAGGCAAACGTAACAGATTGGTGAAAGAAAAATCGGTTAACAATACAATGACAAGATCAAACGAATATCTATCCATCTGATACACGCTAATTCCTCAGCAATAGTTCACAGATCGAAAAAATAACTAAGCATTGTTTGAAAGAGCCTAAATATGAAATTTTGATACAACTGAACCTCAGTTCTACGGTTTTCACAGATATATGTTAACTGTTTTAGGCCACTAAATCTTAGCTCAGTTAGACATTAGTATCAATAATGACGGTGGTGAAGAAGTGGGCCTAGTAACGTAAATGTTCCCAGGGGCATGAAGCAATTAAAACTCTAAAAATTAGAGTACTTGGTTTATTTTTCTAGTTTGAAATATGAATAATATACTGGTATGTAAGTACTTTAAATAATGCATTATGTTTATTATTTCTAAACGTTATTCATTCATGTTTACTTCTATTAAATAGTAAATAATTAGCTTGCGTAAAAAATGTAGAATAATAGTTTCAATTATGGGTCACCAGGTTTACAAGCTAAAAATATGGGAGATTTCAAAAATGCTTCCCAAACACTTGAATATCACATTATTGATCTTTAAGTTTATTGTTTTTTGAAGAGTTATACTTACATTCTGTACAGAACTAGGTTTAAAATATTTACTCAGAACATTTAAACCAATAAGTCGCTATATTTACAATATGGTAATTTTCTAATTGTCCTGCGCCGTGGCGTAGCGGGCTAAGGCAGCATGCCTTGGTCCCTAGCCACGGAAAGCGGCCCGGGTTCGATCCTACCCATGTGGTGGGGATTTTAGGTCCCGGGTATAGGACTGGTGCCCACTCAGCATGGTGAGGAAAGTGATGAGCTTACGCTAGGTAAGCGACCCTGGTCACGGAAACCAACATTCCGGCTGGGGGATGCCGAGATGCTGACCAGATCTCGGTTTGATGACCGTCCACCTCTGCCGTGTGTAAGTGGGCGTGAGGCCGGCAGTGGGGTTGGTAGGCCTTAGCCCTCTAAGGGCTAACGCGCCATGGGTTATTATATTAATTTTCTAATTTCACTCCCTTCACTCCCTTAAAAACCTACATCAAACCATTATGCACGTTTAGAATTTGATTTATACTTAGTTTACATCTGTACACTTATTGTTATTAAGCGTCAATCACCTTAATGAGAAAAGAATGCTCGCTGTTTTTACAGTTATATTAGTGATCGTATTATAAGATCGTGGGGAAAAAAACCCAGTAGTTCGATATATCGCATAACAATGAGACAATGTTCGACAGTCTGCATTGGATAGTGCTCATCACTATTGGGAATACCCAATTCAAAACACACAATTAAGGCCAATGAAAGTAAGAGGGAGAAATAGTTCAAAATAGGTGAGCCGAGAGCTTCAATAAAATGATAAAAACCAGGAAAACACAGGAAATGCGTGACACCTAGTTTCAATTCTATAAGAAAATGCTCATTGATATCTCATTGATATATTATTTAACCGTTTCCCGTTGAGACGTCTACGCTACCCTAACAGTTTACATAAGGGTATTCTCTCTAAGAATTTCACATTTGAGTATAATAAGAAACTACCGCTGTCACTGAGCATCTTGAGGCGACTTTTTCCTCCCAAGTTGCTGATGTGGGAATTCCTTTCTCGTTTTGCTACCTACATTCATTACTTCCTCCATAGCATAGGTTAAGTAAATATACGGTTTGAAACAAAGTGAACTGAAGCATAGTTTGTAATCAATGACTGAATATATTTAAGTTCTCCTTCTATTCTCAGGATTAGCATTGACGCGTGAGTTTCAGCAAAAACAGGTTCTGACAGAATTCAGACAATGGGGAAAAAACTGGGAGAGGCTCCTTCGTTTTTCTCGCTTATATTTTATGGTGCTAGACGTCACAATCGGGCTTTTCATCTTTAAAGCTTAATTTCCATACAGCACAGCTCATAAATCACTATTTCATTTAAATGCAAGTTTGTACGCTCCACTCACAAGTTGCTGCACATATGGCTACGATCACAATGTAGAGCGAGCCAAAGTTCGTTACAGTTGGGAGTCATGTAAATTCAGTCTCTTTATTGGTCCAGAAATTCTCTATTGGTCAACATGCTACTAATTACTTATTGGGATAAATGCTGGGTGTTCACGATGTGATACCAAATTGTAAGATTTACAAGTTCATTACTGTTAGAACACTTCACTCTTCAACAGTTTTTATAGTGATTGCTGGATAAGACGATAATAAATAAACAAGATAACAGAAATAGGTATAACTGTTTTACAAAGTAAAAACCAACATTATGTTCTTAAATTCCACGTTTAATCTCCTTGAAGTAGTGTTAACTTTTCTCTTTCAGAGTAATACTGTATTTTAGTGACTAACTTATGTCAAGTCTTCAGAAAATGTACCAATGTGAAGAAAAGAAAGTTGAATTTTTACCAATTACAGCTGATTATTGCAGGAAATTATCAAATCGTTTTACCGCCGCGACGTGCATTTGTCTCCAGAATTACCGCCGCCGTGTGCACCTCACTTTTATTTCACTTAAACTTAGTGGACATTCGTCTGTTCCAATATGGCTTGGAAATTTAACTGATCTTAATATAAAGTTATTATTGATTTGTAAGTCGAGTTTTGGGAAGCCATGTTTAAACTCTTACGATATTCACTGCGTTCCTGAATTTACAGCAGTCACCCTCTTGTGATTATTTCTTTAATTCCAAAGTTCCATTGTACCTAAGCTTAAAGTACAGCTTTCATATTTATCATAATCTCTAACGTTAACCCCTGCTTTCGATCACCATTGGAATAACAATGTTAAACGTGTTGAACGGTTGGAGAACGTTTGCATGATACTGTTAATATAGAAGATAACCATAAGATCTTAAATAGTTCAAAGAAAGAAATGAGTGTCTTGGACGTCTGGCCAAATAAATGTTTGGACGTTGTGTTCGATACTTTTGGAGTCTTTTAGCTTTGTTTTTAACATAAAAAATTATATTTTTGTGCAGCTGATATAAATTGGTATCTCCTCTTTAATTTGATATACATTTTAAACATTATAGGCATCGTAAATTATATTAAATGCCGTTTTTCAAAATAGGACTGCATTTGTCATTTTGTACTTTGAATTCCATTTCACAGAAAAAATCGCTACTGCCATTCTCTTTATGGTAGAGGTAAATTTTTGCTCATCGCATTAGGGAAGTTTTGCTCTACAAGTAGGTACCATGTTGAGTCCAACTTCCCTGCGCTCATGCAATTTAGTGTCTTTCTTTGCAAAATATATATCCTTTTTATGCACTTGAACAGGTAACACAAACGCCCCGTTATCTCAGAAACTGCTTAAAATAGCTTTATCACACTTAACGATGTTATAAATGACACCAAATGATGTTGGTTCGCTATTTTTTAAAAAAAATTGCTGATGAAATAGATTATTATCCTTTATTGCAACATTATTGTATAAAACTACATAAGTGAACTTAACAAGGCTTGTACCGTGAACATTTCAGTCTTACTAAATATTTCTTTGATAATTGGCCAGGAAACTAGTAAATTTAATATTAGCTGAATAGCACATTTTAATTTCTTTTTTACACTTTTAAAATGTGTATACTTGCACTTAGAGCTACAAATGTAGTAAATTTAATATTGGCTGAATAGCACCTTTTAATTTCATTTTTACACTTTTAAAATGTGTATACTTGCACTTAGAGCTACAAATGATAACTGGTGTGCATCATCCTCATATGTACGTAAATATTCACCCTGTGCAACGAGCTGTTATATACCCTGTCTCTTCATTGAACGTACATATATACTAATCATACACTTGGAGGAGGGCACCACTGTTTTGTTGACAATGCAAAATGAGGCTTTCCGCCAGAGTGAAGTAGGAATGACAACACTAATAAATATGCAGGTTCAGCATCTCCGACCTGCAGATGCTTTCTTCACCTGACTGCACTTCCGATGCCCCGTCCATTTGTTCCGTAACTATTCAATTCCTCTTCTCACAGAACGCACTGGTATCGTGGTGGGCCAATACACAGTTATATGTTGTGTTGTATCTTTTACGAAGTGTTTATTTTGTTTTCTATCCCACATTCTTACGACAGTGCATTTCCAACGTGTGCAAAGTTAGCAACGCATACATTTTACAACACGTTTTGTAAGTAAAAGTGCATTTTATTTTTCCTAAAAAATAATGAATACGGACACAATCCAAGTCAATATGATTATTTTTCACAACGTGAGAGTATAAGCTTGGAGCCATATGATACACGTCGCCAAAGGCTATTAAAGTGAACTAAGGTCCGATGGGAACTTCTTGATCAACAAGCAGTCATTATGTTTTTTTCGAACGTGCGTGTTAGGACGTAAAATCGCGTTAAGTTACGGCAGGCACCATTTTGTATTTCACTTTTGTGGCTGAATACCCCTACGGCTATCATGTGCTATTCAAATTAACACGATTTATGCCTACAGTGGCATTTCATTGCAGGTTCTTTTTGCTGTGTAACGATAACATACTTGCTTAGATATTACAGTAACTAACATCAATTTTCTTTAACGTCGTTTTAAGAATACACGGAATGCCCTATTCCCATAATATAAAACTATATGTACTAATATAAGGTACATTAGCTCAGGAACCATTAAAGCTACACTCATTTTTATTCTAGAACTTATCACATGGACAATGCATTTTCACAGTGGTGGTATCAGTTTATATTTAGGAATTTATTTAAATGAAATATAAATGTTGTACTTAATTATAATTTATTCCTAACTTTAAATATTCTGTTTAATTTATACCATTCTAACAAAAGATAGAAATAATAAAATCGACATTTATACCAATACAACATAGATAAAAATTTGCACGCTTCTTTGTTAAGTCGAACCAAAGACAATTTTCGTAAGCAACGGTAAAGTAAACTCGGCAGGTGGAAATAATGGTGCAGTCTTTTGCCTACTTATATAAACAATTTTTCTACTATTAATTTAATTCAGTGGTTCCAACAGTGCAACAGAGCGTCAACTGCATTTTTATGCCACTATTTTTATATATTCTTAAATCTCCATTTAAATACATGGATTGGCAATAAGAGACGTTAAAAAACCAAATCCAGAGAGAAAGAGAGACATCACCGTTTAACGCTGACTTTAACTTTGGTCGCATTTGTTTAAGTTTCAACGCTTTACTAATTAAACCATTAAAGTGTAGAGTAAAATTGTTGGAGTTATTTATTGGCAGCATAAATTGTTGTTTAATGCGTGTAGGTATATCATTCGGAAGACTGCCTTATTCTTATTAGTACGTGCTGGTAATGGGAACTGCTGGTCTTAATGATTCAATGGAATCTTAGATCTGATCAGCCGTAACATAAAAGCATTTTCTACTGGATGCTAGGGTTGCAGCTGCCACCGGCGTGGATGGGCGAAAAATTCTGCTATCATGATGAATAAAAGACAAATAAGGTATAAACACGGCAATTAAGTAGAAACTATAAGTAGAAGAGGAATCCTTCCCTTTCAGCAAGCTTGTTGGAGAATGCAGAACGGTGTAAGTGAGTACCACTCCTTTCTTCCAACGTTATTCAACTTATTGCTAATGCATCTTACGCATATCACACGGTACATTTATTACTCAAAATGGTGAAACTTTAGTAAATCATAATGCGTTAACGACCTTTTAGCACATCTCATTAAGGTCTGTAACTTATTACAAACAAAGTCTCAAGAACACTTACATACATTGCAAAATAACGTAGAATGCAAAAGAATGTTGCAAATAACAAAATAAAGATGGACCTACGCGTTATAGCAAAGCAGTTCACTAAGACTGAATGGTATTATACATCTATGCTCTCTATCAGAAACCGCCTCTATAAACAGTCATCAATTTTCCTCCACCAATCATGTTCAACGGGTCCTTAAACCACACTCATTCACTCACCCAATCGGGATTTTAAGAGCATTTTGTTAAAACATATGTCTCTCTCTTTCTTGCCTCCCACATGCTTACAACAGGATCGTTCTAGTTTGAGAAGATCATAACAAGTTTTTCCTTTATCAAAAGCGGCAATTTAAATAAGCAAATAGTAAACTTCACATTTGTAACCCAACGAAAAGAACTTCCGTGATGAATTCATAGTACCGAGACATCCGCTGTTCAAGAAATTAGCTTAAATATAAAATAATGTAATAAGCAGTAAACAGCCCTAAAGATAAATGAATATGTAATTGGAATTAATGTGCATTTCTAATTTAGAATAATCTCAGAAAATTTGTTTCAAAGTTACTAAAATTTCTATGGTTAAACGTTCTTTTCAGAAACTTAAATGTGCCTTCCCTTTAAACCTAAGGAGCCCAGATGTCATATCCCAAATAATGACTTCTTATATGGATCTCACAGTCATTTCTTAAAAATTACCTGTATTAACAACATTTGAAATCCATCTTTCGAAAACCATATTTTATAGAGGAGGAGTTTTGATTCCCGAGTAGACCTCGTTCGAACTATCATGTCTCCTTGGACCAGCTATAACGAATTGCTCAATGAACATCCGGGGAAAAAGCAATCCATAAGTACAAATGAAGTCTTTCCCCACAACTGAAATGTACGAATACAGGAAAGCAAAATGTATCTGTTTGGCGGTGACAAACTGAAAAGGTATAGTTAAGAATATAAATGTAAGAGATTCTAACTTCATTTAATTTCTCGTTTGTTATTTTTTCATCAAAAATTAATACCAAAATATAAACATAGTACACGATTTGCTATGTTATAAACTGACTCACATGATTTTTAAATCTAGGTCTTTTAAATTCAGAAAACATCAACTTGTTTTGTTGGCATTGGCAAATAAATTTATGTCACTTGACTACTCAACTATGATATTGGAGTTTAAATGTCCGTATAATTCTAAATTTTAAACACCAAATAGTAATGTTACTACTATCACCAAGGACGCTTAGGACTATATTATTAGGTACTGCAGTTTCAACATAATAGTGTTGAGAATGTTGACATTATGGGTCTTCCTTTTGCAAGTATTTTATGCCGCAATCGCAGAAGGGTTTACACATCCCTGCTTCAAAAGAGTATCTGTTTGATTGAATTATTCAGAAAGTGAATCTCAGTGAGACCTTCTGGTTTTCAAATGAAGGTGAGAGCGGCAACGACCTGTCGGCGATAAAGTAAACTTGTCTTGCGTACATTCAACTGACGGACGTGGTACACATTATGAGCAGTCGTGTCGTATAATTCATTGGTTAAGTATCACTGCGTTAAGCACACTATAAAACCAGTTTTCCTCATCTTCCTTACTCGGCGACATTTGTCATTATCTTCAACATATGGCGAGGGTCAGTATCGGCGTGAACCGGAGGTATATGGGAAAAACAACTCAAATTTGGACATTATCAAAGGCTACATTTAAAGTTTTGAGATGTTATATGCATATTCACACATGTAACAATATGTTTGCGACATCAATGCTGTTTGGAACAATTGTTCCATTTCTGACCACTCAAAGCCATTGTTTCCTCCTGAACGTGTGCAAAGGTTAGCCTGAATTTATAAGCATGATATCACAGAAAACTACGTTGTTTACTGGGATCTAATGCTTTAAAATTTATTTTGGATTTCGAAGAAAAATTCATAGGAAAACCTTGCAAAATGACTCAAAGGAAGTATTGGAGCCAAGTTTCGGATTTATTCATCAAAGCAGAAGCCTAGTATCTATTGGTATACTTGAAATAGGAGCTCATCAAAAAGACGGCGATAAAAGCATTTATTTGCTATCCTTTTTGTTATCGTTTTTGTTTATTTTGGAAGGGGAGAAGCGAGGTCCTTTTCGAATTATGTATTTTAGAAGTGGTGGAAATCCTCGCCATAATCAAAACAATCTATTTGACAATGCTAGCTGATATTGTTACAAAGTACATTTATACTTTAGAGAAAAGATAGGTAATTTTCTTCACAAGAGTGAAAAATTGATATAAAATGTATATTCTTTAATTTATTTTGCAATATCTTATAAATTTCCCCAAGACGATGAACAAGGGCAAACTAAAACTATGGATGATCAGGGCATTTAAATGTATGTTAAAACACCTGCTTCAAGGGACCTAAGTTTCTGAAACATTTAAGAGAGATTTCCAATGGTTAAAACAATCTAATTAACAAAACTTTATTTATTTGAACGAAATGGCATTTTCTCTGTTGGGAGTCCGTTTACAAACCAATATAAACATTTCCAGGAAGCAAAGCTAAATTACATGGGATATATTCGGGGTATACAGTCATTAGAACATCTAATATGAACGTTTCCTTCGTGTACCGAAAGATGCTAGAGCGTATCATGTGGCAAAATTATCTCTTCATGTTGCATGCGTATCTTGGCATTCCTTTACTTCACCGCTCCAAGGATTTCAACTGCCATTCACTCACAAAGATTTTTTCCCACCAAGATCTCATTCACACACAAACATATGCACGCACGACTTCTCTCACAGATATTTTCACACGATCGTATTTGCTTTAAATAACCCCCAAAACTGGGTACATATAAAACAAAAACAATATTACATGTCACATCACGCTGAACTAGATGAAAGTAACGCCAGCATTATTCGAGGAATCTCATCATATGGTGCTATGATCATGGATTACACCAAATCACATGCACCAGAGGTCCCAAATTTACGCTGTCATGTTATCGTCACCTGATGTTAATTAGAATAATTTGCAAAAGCAGTTTTTGGTATTGAATATATGAACAGGAGATAATTCAGCTCTCCCCTGTTTACAAAAGCAGTACTCCACTTTTTTAGATCTGTCTTCTTTTTTTTTTTAATTTACGTCCTCCAACGGTAAGTCATATCAGACGAATGAAATGAGTGAAATGATGCTCAAATGAGCCCAGGGTACTTAGAGCTTAGATTTATCCAACATTAGCTTTTTAGAATAAGGAAACCCCCGGAAAAAGCTTTATCCAGATAACACAACCTGGCCGAAATTCAAACTTGGGACCTCTTGAACGTGAGTCAGACAGGCTACCAGGCGAGCCAAATTTGTCTTGTCTGCTTTGGTGAGTTGAGCATGGAACGTATATATTCTCTCATGAAACCTTAGGTAGGTACTCCACCAATTTTATAAAAGCAAAAAAGTTACTTTCTATGATCAGGACTACCTTGGACAAATGCCTGAATACAAGTTCCATGAGCAAACTTAGTCATTTCACTCCCGAACATTCCACTATATTTCGAAAATATTAGCGAATGGGTTATCCACCTGCACTAAACGTCTCTGGCGGCCGATGGAGTTAATTATAAAAATGTTCACAGGGCGTAAAATATTCACAGTAAATTAGCAAATCCTTATTCTATTACGAAGTTAGGGAGGGTTAGTTAAGAAAATTGCACAATTTATCGTGCTAATGAAGGAAATGTTAAAACTGCTGGCTTAAAATTTTGTGAAAAAATACCTAAACCTCAAATATTCATATGAAAAGGAAAGAAAAAAGTTATTATACCGGATATTTTAGTTTTGTCAGTTTATGGATCCTGAATATCATCGAAACCACCTTAAACACATTAAAAGTAATATGTGCTTCCTTCTTGGTGCTTAACCTCGAGTTATATATGTGAATTCATAATCCCAAAAACAGGAGGAAAGAATCCGGGTTTGAAGTATTTCTGCATGTCTGCGAATTTAGTGTCTTTGTTTCGAGGGAATGAAGGATTAAGCTCGAAATTTACGAGAGCCAGAGCATTTCGTTCTTTTGCGTAAACATCTTGTCCTCCTTCAGCTCCCCCCCCCCCTCTCTCTCTGTCTACCATTTTTCTATGCCCAGTTACCCAATCAACAATGGAAGAGAAATAAAGAGAAAAACAACAGCGCAGCCGTCACTTCTACATCAAGCCTTACACAAAATCTTCCAAGGAAGCCTTGGATCTAGTGGACGGTCCACCGTGAACATTACTCAAGCGTAATGGTATGCAAGAGATTGGGAAATATTTGCCTGACACGCACGGCAGTCAACTTTTTCGATTTCTTGTCTTAACAATAGAAACCGTTTGCTCTTGACTATTAATTGGCAACTTCAGAGGAGGAGAAAGAAAAGTTTTAACAACTTTATTAGTAGGGCTTTTTCTTAGGGATGGGAAGACAGTTTGAAGCCCCTCTCCCTTCTTCACTTCAGCACCCTTATTGGCTTCAACAAAGAACACTTCGAAGTTTTCTATATTGTTTACTGTCAACCGCTGATAGTTTCAAGATACCACTACAAAACCCTATAAATGAGTCTACAACCAATAACAGTAATAATAATAATAATACCATTGATAATGATGATAATAATAATAATAATAATAATAATAATAATAATAATAATAATAATAATAATAATAATAATAATAATAATAATAATAATAATAATAATAATAATAATAATAATAATTATTATTATTATTATTATTATTACTATTATCGGTAGAAGAATATGTTCTACCTGGAGTTCCGCCTAGAGTGGTTACCTGGAGTTCTGCATAAGAGGAATTGCGGTGAAACACGCCTTTACAGACGCAAATAAATCCTGCTTCTAGCGTTTTATAGTTCTGCAATAATTTTAATAAAACTGTTCCATAATTTACTGTAATATTTAAGTGGTACGGTACCTGATAGTTCAGGTGAAAAACAATAAAGAAAGCTATCAAGCTTTCAACGTTGGTGCGCTACACTAAGGGGATTAGGGAAGCTCTGTGATGTCATCCAAATCATCGTCTGCTTCGCTCGTGTAAGAAACAATAACAATATCAGGCGATGATTTCTGTTTATGCAAGCATTGCCACACGTCACCAGCTTATCCACCTTTCCCCTTATCCTGACTTCCCCGCATCACACAACCTCACACAGCTTGGTCCCGTACAATGCTTTACTTGTCTGTAACCAACACACTGACTTTCGGGCTTACAGGTTTGCGCATGTGACGGCTGGACGGCTCGCATACTGGCGCTGCCATTGCCAGTGACTTTGTGGAAGTGCGGCTGCTCTACCAATATTAAATTGCAGCAGCAGTGTGGCTTTTAATTTGAGTTCTTTGCTTATTTATTTTCGGATATTTACCAGCCATTGCGTTAGTAAAAAAGCAACAAGGTGTACTTTTAATTATGGATACATATTAACTTAGTAAGTAACAAAACCCCGACCGCAGCAGCTATGTGGCTGATTTGAAAGTAACAAAATAAGCATTCCTGGAGTTGACATAAAAATAAACACATATAACCCAAAATATGAATAATATCAACATTATTACGTTGGTAAACATCAAAGAATACATGGATGACTTATATTTCAAAACAAACCGTGAACTTTTCATCGTGTTTTTAAAGGGTATTTAGTTCTCAAAAGTAAAAAAGTACTTTAATGTGTTTTATCATTTTGAACACTATTCGTTCACCATACATGAACGAATTAGAGTCTCAGGCAGAGACATTTAAACGGAAGCACTACATGTCTCCTGTCCCTCAAAGGTTTAAAATGTGCCTTCAATGATCACCCTGTGCTTCAAATGAACTAAGAACAAAGTTTGCCTCCTAAATAATTTGTACAAGCATACTCTGCCCATATTCAAATACAAGCATATTCAAACTTAAGGTGATCTTTTTTTTTTTTTTTTTTTTTTTTGCTGCAGAGTCAATTGTATTCGTTGATTTAACATTTTCGGCTGAAAACATTGGTAGGTTCCAAGCATACATTATAATTCTTATATATATGATACACGTATGCGATAAGTAATCAATTGTTGAGAATTCTAGCATCAATTTAAAATGTATACTGAAGAATGTCCTTAACCTTAGAAGCATTCCATCACCTACAATCAAATACCACTCCAGTAACACACGTTGAAAAATGTTCAAGGTTTGTGAGAATTGTAATTTTCTGTTCAAACCTCCCTCGGCAGCGATGAAGGTTTGCCTCACACATTTTGGTTGGTAGAGGGCAGTAAAATGACTTATATGACGTCAAAGTTTCTACATGGCCACATCAAAGGATAAAAGCCTGGGCTTTGCAAACTGACAGCCTCATTGAGTGATTTCAGATAAGCTTACCTCTAGAAGAGTTTCGCGGTTCCCGCTAATTTAGGCAGGAAGAGGCTTTACCAGTTTCTATTTCACAACCTGTCTCAGACCTCAACAAGTACACGAAAGCGCTAGGTTCTAAATACATTGATGACGTCGTTGAAAATACATGAAATAGCGCTACCAACGCTTCAAACTTAAGACCTCGAGATGCTGACATTTTCCTGCCTTCACAAATATTTTCTTTAGAACCCAGCGTATAAAAAGCTCAAGTGAAAATATCACCAAATCATTAAATAATACGACACCAAGAACTCGTTGGTGTTGTCATATTTATATTCCTTGTTACTGTGCTAGGGAGATAATGTACAAGACAACGTCAAATATATTTCTCCTGCGCAACAGAGAATTAACCTGCCTTGGTCATTACGACTATGGACTTGAAAAAAAGTGAAGCGACAAGGGCACGTAGACCTTCTTTTAGATGTTAAGGAATATTGTAGGCGAACCGTAAATTCCCTCTGTATTTCTGTCATGGAAGTCAGCAAGAAAGGACAAACATCGCGATGTCATCTCTAGGTTTACGCATATCTTTTTCTTTTTATATTATAAATAGTGTGGCTAGTCGAGTCTCAACAAAGTTTACGTGTAAGCAGGCACCCATCAGTTTAGTCTGACAAGAGGCCAACCGATTTGCCTTTCATGTAGGTACGTCTTTAAGGAAGGTGATGGCTGGGTTGCTAAGGGAAGAGTGAGTGGGCATCTGTGTCGATCAAGATTTCGCTTTCTTGAAACACCACGTTCCTACGTGTATTTTAGTGGCGTTCACAATTGTGTGCTTGAAATGTAAATTTTATGTGCAAGAGGAAAGGGTATTACTGCATTAATTTCAAGAGAGGACTGTTTAAGGCACAAGGAATTGTTTCCTTTACTTTTCCACATGAGCATTCAATGATATGCTTGGTTTTTGGCATACCTTTTACCTCGTGTTCAGCAATATTGGCTTATTAAATCAATATTAAATCCAGATCTCTATGTAATTTTCAGAATAATTGTTGTACTCAACGATTTACTTTCCATAACCTACAAACTATTATATTCAGGTAATTTAGCTCAAACACTAACTAAAATGGCAGATTAAAATTTTGATGGGTGTATACTATTGAGTACTTCATGAGAGCTAAAAGCTTTTGAAGCTAAATTCAATACTTTTGTGGAAAGCAGATGTTTGGCTTAAAACTATTCACCAGGCAAATGTTTAAAACAAAGGTAAAAAGATAAATGTTCAAAGGGATTCACTTCCACTATCGAATAATGAGGAAATAATTAACAGATTATAATTATATTTCATCCAGAAAATGTTCCTAACCAAAAGAATGCGCTTCTATTTTAAAAGCCATATATTTACAATTAATTGATTATCAATCATGAGTACAAAGTTATCCTAGAGATAGGCGTTTCGTATTTATTTGAACTACAATGGTTTTCAAATATAGGTATGGTAAAATTTTAGTGTCTCTAAATTTTAAGCCAAGCAAAGATGTACCACTTTGATGATATACCATATCTGTATGACAAAGTCACCCAAAGTACTTCCGAGCCCCCTCCTTTATCAGATTAAAATCTACGCTAAAAATAGGTTTTCCCTTTTTAAAGTATTGAATAGGTAGCTTTATCGAACAATACATGCCCTTTAAGTCTTTAAATAATTTTTACATCTAATATTAGTTAATTTTGAGCAAATTTAGTGATAGTTCAGACATCGAGCACACGCAGTTTGTTTAAAAGGAAAATTTTAAGTTAAATGGGCAGGCTTTTTCTTTTAAAGTATTTTTAAGCTTTAATAAGTTTTAATGAAACTTAGCGAAATACTTGACCATTAAACACTGCTGCAATATCAGATAATTAAATAAATCTATAGGGAATGAAATAAACGTAATATAAGCTACGTTATTAAATACTCGTAGAAGGTTAAAATTCTAGCTCGAGAATGAACTCAACGGGACTTCAAAATAATAATGCAAATCTACCATCAACTGCCTTAGGAGCACTGTCTGCATAGAAGTGTAACTTTAACGCGAATTATACAGCAGCTTTATTCTTTGTATCACAGATTTAGATATGGTTTTGGCATGAATACAATTAAAAGCATGAGCCCACTCAGGAGAAAATGGAAATGCCACCTCTTGCCTCTGGAGAATTTTAATCTGCTGTATCAACTGCGTATTTAGGCCTTGGAAAGAACAATGCCCTGTGTTTTGATGTTTTAACTTTTGTTACAAAAACAAGCACCTTCTTTCTCTGTCTTCTTTAAAAGGTTAAAGCATGTTATTATTACGTCACGGAGAAACTGCTATAAATATTAGTAAATAAAGATAGGGATCAAGGCATGCACCCAGTTCTTCCCAACCCGTCACTCACTATAAGAAGACAGTCCTCCAGATTTGTCATTGCTGTTTCGTTTCTGACACTTCAGAACCCGCCCTTAGCTGTAAAAGGAACACAGTCTAGATAAAACCATTACTGACATCTATCATATAACATTAGTTAGTAACAGATAATTCCAGACATATACTGTTTCACAAAGCTTAAAACGTAAAATGTCTTGTTTTTGTTTTAACTCTTATTGCCAAACTATGAACTGAATCATGGTAGCCGGTATAAACGTACCACTCATTAAAATCTTATAAAAATAGCACTGTCATATAGACATAATGGAAGATAAAGATTTAAAGCAGGTAATTAAATCTAAAACAACGTGAGCAAGATGAGACCATTTTCAGCTTGCATTCCGGAGATACTCGATTCGAATTTCGGAGAGTGACAAGCCAGATCAGGCGCTTTTCTTGATTTTGCGTAGTTTCTTATGCAAATGCTGGTTTAGTTTTCCTTAAATATCAACGGTCCTTTCTATGCAATTCATTGTAAATTGGGCTTTGCTTAGAGCTTTCACTGGTGAAATTATGTTGATATTGTTGGTTCTCCCTCATGACCGAAGCTGTCAATTTTGCGAATCAGGAGAACATGTCATAAACACTGCGAACCTGCTTGGCAAGAGGTTTCAATCCAAATTTAAGACAAGCAATCGCCTCTACCACCTTGCACTTGGCCTGCACTGAGTTAATAGTGCCGTCTTACAATACCCTTACCCTCCCGTAGGGGAGGGGATTCGTCCCTTTCAGCCGCCAAGGTGCGGGCGCTGCGGATCCTTAGCACTCTTGGTACCTCTGACGTTACTACAGGAATCTCGGGCCGAACATTCGAGCTACTCCCTCTGGGAGCTGTTCGGATTGGGTTGGTCTCGAGGGGGCAGTGTGTTCCCGCCACCCACGGGAAATTGGGTACCCCCGGCCAGGCTCCGGCCGCCCGGAGGGGGTAGAGGGTTGCCTCATAAGTCCCGGGTGCTAGCCTGCAGAGCTAGTAGCTGGTGTGCTAGATCACTGGCGGCCCTACCAAGGTTTTTTGATAGCTGGTTCATTAAGGACCGGCGCGTAAGTGGCGTATCCACTTCCGTCCTGTCTGCCGTGAGCAGCGGGGGGGGGGGGGAGCAGTTTATAAAATAGGTGCTGTCCTACGGTAAAACGAACCCGAGAGGCCCGGGTTCTGGTCCTACGGGTCCAGGACTAATGGGAGTAGATCCTCACATTCACTTTAATACCCTTACCCTTGAATAAATACAGCGGATCAAATCACTGGTAGTTTCATTTTCTTCAATCTTAAAGAGTAAAACAGATACACGACGTTGCGTCATTTCGTAGATTGCGCTTTGGACATATCTACGAAACTGAAAAGCTCCAGTAATTAAGAAAGAGTGAAAGCGAGAGAGGAAGAGGAGGAGGGGAAGGAGGAGGAGGAGGAGGAAGAGGAGGAGGAGAATTAGGCAATGGATTTCAGTGAGCTAACAAAAGCGGTGTGTCTACCGTAAAAAAGCAAACAATGTGCAGAATGAGTTTCAAAATTACCAGAAATTACTTCCATAAACATCCTTTATTGTATAAATCGTTATACTTTAATCGTCACACACGGCTCAAAATATTTGTTGAACATTCTAAAATGTCATTGTAATGAGGTTAATTTACGCTGACCCTTTCAAAATGTTACTGCTTTGAGGCTGGACAAAAGCTCAAAATAAAACTAAATAAAAAATGCTGGTTAACATGTCGCTACCAGAAATTACACCTTCGGCCTATAGGTTAGAAGGAAAGTACGTTATGAACATAAAACAGCTTTAGGGCTTTTAAAAATGCTAATGAGAATATGAAAAGAGAAAAAGAGCTACAGTGAAAAGCATTAAAATTATTTTAAATTATTAGAAGATGTATAAAACAAGAGGCACTGTTATTTCATGATACTGTGGTTGTTACACATTTTAAGATAGACGTGATTATTGTTATTATTGTTATTAGATTACAACCAGTAAGTGAGGAAAGAGCTATTAATTTTGAGAATGCAATCGTTAACTCACCCTCTTAATATGCAATAAGTATGCATGCTGCATGAGACACAAATAAACTATAATAAAGCTGACTTTATGATCAAATATAAAATGAAGTGCGGAACATACATTTCTCAGAGAAGGGGGATATAGGTGTTAATTGAACGTAAAAGGGTCCTAAACGTCCCATCTAATTAGCCGGTAAAGTACAACAGAAACAATTAGCAGAAATCCTTTTAGAGCAGCTGTTCACCTTGTTGCAGTAGTTTGCATACCTGTATGTGTTTCAGCTATTTGTGGTAAATAAAAAACGTTGCAACGCAAATACCTCATGCATCAAACATGATTAGGGAACGCCCTCCGGCTTGTTTACAAGTGCAACCGTCTCTAACTAGAACAAACCTGTTGTAAACACATGGGAAATACTTAACGGAAAGGAAGACCGTCCGTTAGAGTATCTCGGTGTCTCTTTCTCTCCTCCTCCATGTTTACAGCCCGCCTCGGTAGCGTGGTGGTAGAGTGTCTGCCTCACGTTCAAGAGGTCCCGAGTTCGAATCTCGGTCATGGTGAGTTACCTGGATAAGGTTTTTTCCGGGGGTTTTCCTTGGCCTGAAAGACGAATGTCGGGTAACTCTAAGCTTTATGGACTCTGGGCTCATTTGAGCATCTTTTCACCCACTATTCCATTCATCGTCCGATATGACTTAAAGTTAGAGATGACGTAAATTAAAATAAAATAAAAAAAAAAAACAAAAAAAAAAAAACAGTGCCGTTCTGATTTGAGACTGATTGTACCGACCTGACATTACAGCGTCTGAAGTAATGGGGTCATTGGATGGTGCTCCGTAGCACAAAGTTGTATATTTGCAAGTATAGCGCAAGGGCAGACAGGGTAATTTATATTTGAAATATCAGTTTCTCTCTTACATCTCTTATACTACAAAACTTAAATAGTCATTTCCTGAAATAATGAGACAAGAAGTAAGCTTTTTCCCCTTGTCTATCAAACATATACACGGTGTTAAATTCATGTGCATTTTTCTCTACGCATTCTTAAAAAATTATACTACAAACGCTTATTCTTCTGTTTACTTAAGTTAATCGAGATAAACGTTTGGAGAACTGATATGAATATACAGTTCGAGGTAGCCTTATTCAAAAGTAAAATCTTTTAAGCGTGAGTCACTAGTGATGCTTTTGAAATTCCATTCTCTGTCCATAGGTACGATTAATAAAACAGAAACTCTGCAGTTGAAAACGTATAAAATATTCGACAACCCAGACCAATAGAAAGGAATGTCTAGGAATTGGCTAATGTCGCTGAAGTGTTATAATATGGATTTTAACGAGATGATCTACTGTAGTACAATTTTTTTTAACTCTTTAAGGTTTATAGGCGATAAAAATTTATTCAGAATGAAAGGGACTTCATAGCCTATGCCGAGCATTCTCGAGATATACATAATATTTTACCAGGTGAATATTTTACATTTATAATATTGAAAAAAAAAAACAGCAAATTTCGAGGACTATCATATGGAGGTAGGTTTTTTATGTCGGTACAAAGATTGGTAGTTATCGCACATTTCGTTTTTGCTTTAGTGTGCTCTATCTCTTTTTTTATATATGAAAGCCAGCCTACAGAATAACTTGGCGGATTAGTTGTTATTTTCGCTGTGTATTAGTATATCTTGAAGTGTTTTACGAATACACAACTTGAAAGTATGGCCAAAATGTAAAAAATCAGAAATAATACATTCAAAGCAGCTTCATAAATAACTTGACTACACAAACTAATGTAAATGAAGAAAAACTCTAGCTGCAAAGTATTGTTTTCAAGAAAAAAAAACTTAGGGAACCAGAAATTGAAACAAATTCTAGATTTACAGAATTTACGAAACACCTGTTATCTATAAGGAAAGAGAACTTAAAACAATTTTTCCAATTTGAACTGTTTTAGAAAGAATCTACGGTACAAGACTTACTTGTTCGCTAACTAATGACAGAAAATAACAAAGTACGAGGTTTCTAGGAGCAAGTCTCCGTTCGAAAAATGGGGTGCTAGTTTTTAAACTATTAGGCAAATAAAGAAACGCATCAGTTTGAGTCGGAGAGGTACAAAGAACTCGCACAACTGTGTTTAGAGATAAAGATCGTGAAATATAGTTAGCAAAGCTGACACAACTTGAATACTGACTAGACTTGAACCCAGGTCTACTGTCACGGTGCTGAGAGCTATGTGTGTTTACGGGAAAACTTGAAGAAAGAAAGGAAAAAAAAAAAAAGAAGCCTGATCCAAGCAATGGCAACAATCCAAGTATCTCTCAGCAGTGTCTAAGACTGGAGTAAATTAATCACCTTCGCTTTTCCTTTTTTGACGAACTAATATGCTACCCTCATGAACGCATGAGGAGACTCGGGTGTGATCGACCCTGATCGTACATCATCGGCTTCTGGTGGCGGCGACAGAGCTGTCAAACTGTAACACGACGTTTCCCTCCGGAGAAGAAAAAATGTCATCTAGTCTAAGGTGCACTCTGGCAGCAAGGGTGGGGTTTTGTTCCGTCGTGATGTCGGTGAACTTTTCCACGACTTCCAACCAAGTAACATGATACTTACATCTTAGAATCATCACCGTCTTACCATCACCTCTATCACACAAGTTGTAAATATTAATTGTTACAGGTATTTCTCCTTTGGAATAATGTGGAGTCCTGTAACTTTGTCTTAAACATTAATACTCTCTCGTTATGTCACGCTTTCTCTTTCAAATTATCCATTCACATAAATTCCAAAAGTTGGTTCAAAGATCACAATCGGCAAACTATTTTAATTTTCAAATCTATAATTGGATGTCAGAACAAAGAACAATTATAAATTTGATTAAACTCAATACTTTTTTCTCTTTAATAAACTTATTTCTGGTTAGAAAAGCGTTAACTTCAAATATAATGAAGTTAACAAAGAACGTACTGGGGAATGATATTTTTCTCTATGTCTTAATAATAAGTTTCACCACGAGAAAGAAAATCGCTTGAAAATGTATTTTACAACAAAACATCCTCGTCACTGCGATTATAGATTCTCTCCTAACACCAAAACGTTCAGAGTTCTTAATATTGAAATTTGAAGTGTCCAAATGCAGTTAAAGATACCTTTTAATTACTTAAACTGTGTAGGTATATGAAAAGAATTTCCGGTACCGTTGATATAAAAATGAAAATAAATTTGAAGAACGTATTTCAAGTTTAATTCAAAGATTTAAGGCAGCAGTTTTAACATGGTATACTAGATTAATGAGTAATTTCGGATAACATTTACTCTCTGCAACCTTTAAATAACACAGCAGCATTTCATATAAGTTTAGAAGGGCATTATATAATTTTCAAATCACCGAATTGCATCCAGAAGTCTGGTTGTCAATCAGTGTGTTGAAATTTGTTTTACCCCATAAGAAATAATTTGGATTACTACTATACCAAATATATGCAGACTATTTGTACCTTTTCCCTTTGAAATAAAATACAGACAAACCAAAGAGGCGCATTTCTTTCAGTACTAAAACTTGCCAGTCTCTATTAAACTGAGAACTTGTCTTGGACAACTACGGCGATATTAATGCGATCCCAGCATGCTAACCACAACACATTATGCAACCATCAGCTGACCTTCTGTCCTGGACGAGGCAATGCTCAAGTGCAATAAACAGAGGATAAATTGCTTTCCAAATTATACAGAGTACTGCTATTACAAACCAGAATTGGATATCACTGGCTTCCCCAATAACCTGACTGTGCAACGATAACCATCTAACCGTGGTGTTCATCTAGCCAACCAAGAATGCCTGCTATAGACCTTCCCTGGTGCATATGTGCCTTATAATCCTAATGGTATTGTATTCTACATTTAGCAAAATATATACGCAATGCCGTGCCACAGCATGCAGAGTTATGGAAATGAAAATACAAAACCGCATTTCTCGATGTTCGTGAAAGAGATGAATTCAATTCTATTTTTCCGTGATTGAAAAGATGATCAAGTCATGTTGTGGTTAGAGTTGAGAAGGCAGTGCATGGGAGATTTCAAAGCATAGAAACAAAGATTACTTTAAAAATAAAATGAGCTGTAGCGAGCATCATCTGTGGTCTTGGCACGTCGATTAAACACAAAAGAGCAGATGTCAAAAATGTCAAAAATTTTAATTACATGAAAAGAGCAAACAATACATATACAGGCATATAAAAACCAAACACACTAGTTTTAGAGCATATGTATCAAATAACATAAAACGCATTGCCAAAACATTTTATTTTGATCCAAAAGTTTCACTTAAAAATGCCAGAACTCATGGGCCAATCTACTAGTTCTGTACACTGAAATACCGTAAAAGGATTTGCTAATGAAAATCTTTTAATTCGAACACTTTCAAGCTAGATATTTAAACTTTGGGTGGCAGCGATAGAACAAACTGACGTCGTATAGGCAGTTTATTGTGTATTTTAAGGAGGAATGAAACGCCTTATTTTATTTGAGCTATATTTATAAAAATCATGACACATCTTCTAATAAATCATTAGTATATACACTGAAATTTGCACAGACGTAGTCGCATGCTCTCAAATGCCACTGGGGTACTTTTATACAAAAAGTCACTTTAATAAAGAATATAGGCATCATTTTTATTATTTATTTTACAAGTTTCATCAACTTCAGAAATTATTATTTTTAAAAGTAATCGAAAATCTCATTAACAAAAAACAAGATCCATCAGAGTATCAACATACTGCTCTTATCATAATAAAATGTTATACAAACGTCTTCAACGTCTGAGATAACAGAACGGGAAATGTGTTTCACAGGAAATGCTGTCTAAAGTAAAAATGGAGAAAAAAAATTCATATATTTGCAAAGAAAGAAGCCCCATGATTTGGACATGGACATTCAGAAGTTGCCATAAACAGCAATCAGTGGAGCTTAGCTTCCGTTAAGATAAACTAAAATAACTTCTCTGTTTCAGAAAAAAAAAAAGTATCTAGGATTTGCAGAAGTTGTGCAGAATTCAGAATACAAAATGACAGGCAATACACGTTTCAAAATAATGTATTTAATATAAATGTGTCGTCTCAACAATGACAAATAAAATATGAAGTTAAAGAAAACACTCCTATTTATGAAACTGCATTAAAAACTAAAATTACCACGTTTTAGCAATTTTTGTCTTACAGTCTCCCCCTAAGTGGACTTGGTTTCTTTTCAGAAATCGCATAATAGTGCCCTGGATATTAACCATGACCTGTCTAGGATACTTTGCATGCTGTAATATTTTTCAGAGGCTTTTGTGCTATAGAACTGTGCTGAACCATAATTAATGTTTGTAAATAAGAGCCAGCTGGTCTGCGGTTTTGTGTGGTAGAACTCTGTCCATCTCAGCCCACTTCTCCTATAACTCCAACCAACTTCATGTTAGAGATCTGTCAGCTGATCTACACCATGTAACTACAACTATGTACCTTTTCATATTCTCTACCATATGCATGATAGGAAAAGAAGTTATTGCATTCCACCCAAAAAATTTGCACTGACATTTCTCCGGAAACATAAGTTGAAGCCTCCTGTCTGCCCTCACCCAAAAATAATTAGAAAAAAAAGTTCACATATGTGCAAGTGTGTATGAACAGCATAACTGGAAAACGAAAAGTCAGTAACTTCCACACTTTTTTATATATTTTCAGTGTCTTCTAAATATTTTCACAAAAGTTTTCGTAAAAATATCTTTTTATTAAAGTGCCATATATTAAATACACAAATATATTAAATGAATAAAATGGATAACTTCAATTTTCTAGAATAATCTGTGAGATCTTGAGTATTCGAAAGGAATTTAGCATTACCTATTTGGTATATGTTAAGCGATAGGCGGGAACGTAATACACAAAAAATGTATATCCTTTAAAACATATAATTTATTTTAAATAACCTTTCTGTCGCATTAGCCATTTAAGGGATATCCGTTATTAATATTTCAAATTGTTGAATACCTGATTACTCTTTTAAATTTCTGTCGATGTTCAGTTGTTTCTTCAGAAGGCAACAACAGGGCATGAAGTTTTCAGGTCACCAGTTGTTAAACATTTGACTATTGCTGTATGTATCTATCATGAAATGTGCAAAACTTTATCACGATTAAAATGAAGTAGGTAGAAATATAAGACTCCCAGTGGGAATTTTGAAACCCACTGGACCACGACCTAGAAAATATGTTCAATCTACAAATCACCGGCCGTGAGAGGTCAGCTTTCATAAAATAGCTTTTATATCAAATAATAAACTATTTAGGTAGGGAAAATCATGTGGCTGTAATACAGCAGCTACTTTTTGTAAAAATATGCTCTTTAGTTTGTTTTCCTACACAGATTTCCATTTTAGTCCATATTAAGTTAATGAATTTGTGAATCTTGGAAATTCCATAGTATGCAAGACATCTTGATGAACTTCAATTACACAAAAATGAGCTTGCATGCTCATTTAAATGTGAATTTTTGGATAAGAAGATTCATTGTTTTAATGAAAGTGTTCCGCACAATGCATATTTATAAATATTCACATAAAATTTTAGGTTTAACTCATATCAGTTCACAAAAAAAAAAAAAAAAAACTTTATATCAGATGTTTTTATGTTAAGTACTAATTCTTGGAGAAAAAAACAGCTTTGTACCTTTCAAAATTCTAGATTTGTCAAAATTTAATTATTTCTTTCTCAAGAACTGGGGAACTATTTAAATGAAGTATATGATCATTTCTGATAATCAGTACGCAACATTTGAAACACTTTGTTCAAAATGGTATCGTGTGAGGATTTTGAGTATGGAAAAAAATTGAAAAACAAAAAGGGGTGTGCGAGGAAACAAGGTTTAACATTGGGGTGGCTATTTATCAGCATGCAGCTTTCCCTTTATAATTTTACTCATATATGTCAAGTGGAAAACTACATTCATACTCATAGCTTAGAACTCAAACCATTATTTAGCTGTGAAAAATATATTTAAATTTTCCACTTTTTTTGTTGTTGCAAATTTTTCTTTAAGAATTTGAACTCATTAAGCAAAAGAAAATATCAGTCTTAAATTCCATTTATGCATTTAGTGTATTGGTGTACCCAAGTACAAGTTGATTCACACTGAATGTAAGTGTATATTATGTTAAATGGATTTATATTTTTGCTACTGAAGCTCAGATTTCCCAGTAATTGCTAAATAGAGTTCGTAGAAGTGCAACGAGAACTTCTGAATAGTTTTCTTTTTTCTGCTACACTTTATCCACCATTTGCAATTTTCATCTCCCCCTTTACTATTCCATAAGAATTTTTACCTTCGATTATTTGTTTCCTGTTACTTCACCCTTCCAATAGAGGGTGCATTTCCTTGATGTGATCCTTAACACCCCACCTTCCGTTCTGCGAGGGAAGGGGGTTTGGGGAACGCATTAGAGCTTAACCTGAGGCAGTGATTGTAGATCAGAAATATATATTGACGTTGATGAAATATTTTGTAATATATGTATCGCTTTCCGCCTTTTCCATCTATGGAATAAGAAGTTGGAATTGCACAAAATTCGTTTAACGTTATTGGAAATTTAGATTTGAGTACTTAAAGAGGGATATTACCAAGTGATGGAAGTCTAGCTTACAGTACTAGCTTCTATGTTACCGGCCAACTTATTTTCTATATTTAAATAAATCGATTCGACTAAAAACACTTAATGAAGTTGGCGTTAAAGTTGTATACTCATAAACAAATCACATTTACCTACTATTTACTTGTAAGATTTATCAGCACTTATTACGCAATAAATAATACTAATAATAATGATTAATAATAATAATAATAATAATAATAATAATAATAATAATAATAATAATAATAATAATAATAATAATAATAATAATAATAATAATAATAATAATAATAATAATAATAATAATAATAATAATAATAATAATAATAATAATAATAATAATAATAGTTAATAAAAATTTACTAAGTGCTTCTGTAATATTCAAAAGAAAATACCTGCAGCTTAAATCAATACCTACACAGATTATAAATATGTTTATAATGATAAAATCATTTCCGAAATATTCCTTGTTTTGGATTTTCAAACACATATACTTTTACTAATAGGAGGTCATTCGTTTTTTTTCTATTTATGGTGATGAAAGAAAAGGGTATGGAGACACGCTCTTTAAAAGACTACCGGTTTACCTACTGTAAATGTAAATTGAAAGCTGATCTGAATTAATAAGTAGTAGGATAACACGGTCTGATAAGACTAGTTTGTAGAAGAGTGAGTAGAGAAAGTCATATGAATAGAACACATTAGATTTTAAGCTGTATTATAGGTATCACTTCCAAAGTAGTCATGCGTTCTGTTTCCCGCGATTTACGGAAGAAACTTTTTCAAAAAAAAAAAAAAAAAAAAGATCTTTCTTTATGCTTTTAAGGCAACTTTTAGAGCTTGAATTTACGGCCTCATCTCAGCAAGAAAGCGTCTTCATCATTCTCCATCATCCAGGATGACATGCGAGACAGCATCCGATCACTCCCTTTGGTGATAGCATTATCAGCATTCCTAACAGATGGCGCTCATGTTGCAGCGCATCTCCACGTTCTTCATTATCGATCATGAATGCGCGCTGCGATCCTACAATACCCCTAAAATGTGGTGGAAGAATTGGGGCACAAAAGAACGTTAAACCAAAATACTGTTGAAAGACTTTCAACAATAGCATTATTCTGCTGAGTTTAAACAATGCCTTGTTGGGGACCAGTGTTAAGGCTGTTGTGTGTGTGTGTGTGGGGGGGGGGATCTTGGTTCATTATAGATTTTATGTTATTTTACGAGCACGAATGGGAAAAAGCCATAAGAACCATTTCCATGAGACCTATTAAGGTATTCAACTTGCATTTGCAATTTTTTCAAAGTTAAAGTAACTAAGTACCAGAAAATACTTGACAAATTGCATAAAATGGAGCCTGAAATGTTAATTAGTAGCTGCATAAAGTAGAAAAGATGTTATATGTAATACTGATCAAGAAGTAAAGGTTTGAAAACAAAGGTGTTTCAAGAGGACTAACTACCCAGGAACTTCCAAGAATTCTATACACCGTAAGTTGGCAGAATTGCTACGTTTGTGAGATACTTTCTTTTGTCGTAAGTTTACAGGTAACTAACTGTATGCAGCGATTTACAAAACATTAAAGTTGCCGGGAATGACGACACATTTTCAAGAAAACATTCAAAGAACGCTAGCAAATATTTAGCTTACTGTGGGACAAATGCTTCATTATTAGTTGCATAAAATTTTGTTAGAATACAGAGAACAGTATAAAATACACACAAACCGTTAAAACAATATCTGACATTTTGGATATTTTAATTAAAATTGTTTGAATTCATTTTGAGCAAATAAAACTGATGCAAACTTGAGTAATATTACTTTTTTTTAGTTAAGAGCTTTGGAAAACCAATCCAGCACACACTATGCTCATGACAGTTGTTAAGCTGTCTTGCTTAAGTGTGTACTTTTGTAGCAACGAATGTACCTCAACTTGAAACTCTTAAGGTATAACTTGATGCAAAATACTCACTGAACGTATGAAACATATTCCAGACGGTGATTAAATAGTTGTTAATGTATTTCGAAGCGAAGAAAGACAGGGTTGCCTCTTTGAGGTAAATAAGTAATAAAACAATCCGGGGCTCATGCTGTGTAATGGTGATGTAAGTGCGGCACTCTTCCGCGCCAAAAAGTTAAAGACCAGTGGTGGAACATGTGTTGACCTTGAGGGTCATTCATCTGCTGCTGGCCCTGCCAATTGTTTCACACGTGGAGGGATTAAACTTCTGTTTCCTGACAATGTGTCCGTTTGCTTACAGGACCACACCTGACAAAAAATAATAACACAAGTTTCTTGTGCAACACGTCATGATCTTGTTTCTCCTTCAGGCACGAGTCGTCAGCTGTTGATGCAATTTTCTCGTCTATAGGAATTAATGGCGCAAACCAAACTATTGTATAATAGCATTAAACATATATATGCCAGTTAGCATTAATTGATATCATCGTCATCGTGACACTATTCAACACCTAGATTGCATCGGCCAACACGAACTTGACCACAATGTTGTCTCATTTGCGTATATTGTGGAACCTTTCAGCTTACATATCTAAAAGTTAATGTTCTCATTTCGACCAAAATTTAAACTTTCTGTACAACTCACTTATTTGGTTCGGCTAGTGAACTATAGTACAGTCCGGTGCACGGAAATGTTCCGATGCTCTTGGTACCTTTTGGTGTGTTACTATATAAAATGTTGAAATAACCGTTTCACCATTCGTGTTTTACACCAGTCCTGGCTAAGCCAATCTCTTATTGGTTTATATCGAAATCCAATGACACAAGCAATGAGCAATGAACATGGCGCGTAGCCGAGGTGCGTAGTGCATGGGGAGGGTTAAGGAGGTACTTGACCTTAATGGAACGATTGTCAACACCACCTCGTTGTTGTGTCCGACGCTCATTGGTTTGATGTCAAAACTCGGGACCCGGGGAGAAGGACAAGAGATGGGTTATAAGGAATGGGAGTTCGTGGATTAATTACTAGAATATCATTGCCTTTGTGTTTTCCCCTTATGTTTGTCTACGTGACGAAAATATGCTTTAGTATGTTCGGTATATTTTGTGTAGATAGAGCGTAAGTTACAGCTTTGAATTATTTTGTAATGAAATGAGATGATTCGAAATAAATATGCGCAATGTGGAGTTCAAGTTTATACACATAACAAAACAGATAAATTTGTCCCATCCCTCATTCCCTTTCCAAGAAAACTGCACAAACCTCAGAAGGTTCATTATTCGAAAAGGATTGGCAATCTGCTACTGTCCTCAATAACCGCTGATAAAATAATCAAAGTCCGATGAGACGCATTTTGAATTATATGTTTCAAAGTAGCTTAAACTGTCTGGGCTTCTGGTTCACCTCCTCCATCGCAAAACACAGGGCAGACGCACGCCTTCCTATCGCTGACAAGGGTTTGAACTGGAGGCGTGGTGCCATTCACCTACCAACCTAAACAGCTGTTCCATATATCGGAAAGTTTCCGTGCACTGGACTGTACGTATTATTATTTTTAATAAATACAATGGAGTATCCGACTCAGGTATGAAAACCTCTTCAGTTTTCAGTTAAGATTGTTTTTTCTTTTGTTTTAAAATTTACACTGTACGAGGGGAAGCTTTCATGAAATATGGCACCAATGTTTATAAATTTTAATATTCAAAATGTATCAATACTATTTACTATTAATATATTTATCTTTATTTGGAAAATGCATAGTAAACGTTTTATGGGTTGGTAGTTCTTTATGTTTAATCATTTTAGTGCGTCACATTTCAAATCACGTTCTATCAAATTTAAAATCTAAATAAACAAAAGAGCACTTGCGAGTTTTTTTAACTCAGCTGAGAGATACTCAGAAAAAGTCATTCTCGTATCAATGAGTTTTGTTGCCTCCTCCTAACTGTTAACCAGACACGTTCACCATGTATCAATCAGATAGAGAAAAAGTATTCTACGTACACTTATACAAATAAATAAGGTATGATCACAAACTGTATAAATGAAGTGCCTCTTATATGCTTAAAAATTACACATAAAGTCAAATTAATACACTATATGTCGTAAAATATAT
Organism: Mantis religiosa; assembly: GCA_030765055.1. Taxonomy (NCBI): domain Eukaryota; kingdom Metazoa; phylum Arthropoda; class Insecta; order Mantodea; family Mantidae; genus Mantis; species Mantis religiosa. The sequence goes on from CM060950.1 coordinate 114,454,571, forward strand.
ACAAAAAACTGATGTATTGTTATTTATGATTTTAGGAAATGAAATGTGTAGTGTTTAACGCCCGCTTTTACTACATACGGCACCGCAGGCGATGACACTGATTATACATGAGATGAAGATGGAGCACCGTTGGAATGAGATGGCGGGGGAAACCGGAGATACCGGAGAAAACCCGCCCCAGCGCCGTGTTGTACATCACAATCTCACTTTGAGGTCGCCTGGGATCGAACCCCGGTCGCCTTGGTGAGAGCCAAGCGGCCTAACCACTGAGCCACGGACGACCATGATTTTAGGAGCATTTCCTTTTGAGCATTAATATTTTAGGTAGGAATGTGGCAAAGCTTCAACATAATAGATTTCTGATTATATACGCGCATATTCTGAGCAATTTTAATTTGCATCTAAATAAATGCAAAACCTGCACTTGCGCACTGAAAATTAGAGCACACAGTTGAAAATACAAGCAAATCCCTTTACGTAAGCCCATTTTGCATGGATTCAAACGAACATATGCAGACTACCGACTGAGCTGCCGCCATCGGCCACATTCCTGCTTTCTGCAAGATGCTGTTATCCTTGCACCCACTTGCCATGTAACTGGCAGAGGTTTTCCAATAATATGTGGAACCCATTACAACAATCAGCTATGCTGACGTTAAGTGCAATGTTTTGCTATCAGCTTCAAACATCGCCATGCGATCATGTGTCCGAAGAGTTCGTAAAGACCACAACGTTGGCAGATGCTAGCGTCTAACACCTTTTGCCTGTCAAATAATTAGGTACCTGCTGAGCTTCCGGGCAATAATATCTGTCAACGTTTCACAACTGAATTAAGAGATGCACTGCAGCTTTGTAGAATAGCATAAAACTCAACTAATGCGTGTTTCATTCCAGAAGCAACAGTAAAATAAGTAAAAATAATGCCAATCGTTTGGACGCTTCGTGTTTAAAGAAAACAAAATGAGAAACTGCCTCTGAGAGAAGAAACAAGTCGTCTCTATCGGGGAAAAAAGACTTTTCAGGAAATGTTTGTTTGAAACTCTTAGCTATACGTTATTTAGCAGTTAAGCGCAAAACAAGCCTATAGCTCCACTGATTGTTTTCTCTACTACATATAGAAAATTTTATAATTAGACATACATCACAACTAAGGTACTCGCAGCAGTAAAGGGGAACTAGCTCCTATCATATAAATTACTTCACGTGGGGAGCATATTCGGATATCTCTGATGTCACGGAATACGTAACAGAAAATTTAAAAGTCTGATAAATGCCAATCTGGATATGTGAGTTCAGTATGCTCCAAAGGTTTTCAAGAAAATTCCCCATCCAAACTACCATTTGCACGGAACACTTTTGGAAATTGTTGGCTTTCTGAAAAGTGTCTCTAAAGATTTTGATTAACATCCCTTATATTAAATATACTCACATGACAGATAAAATGTGTACCTTTGAATTTTCTGGACACAGCCTGTGAAATCCTCTTAATTTCGAAGAAATTTTACATAATCTTGTATAACTGATAAATATTAAGTGATAGACGGAACGATGCCCCCCACAGGTTTATCCCGATTGAAGAAAAAATAAATAAACGTTTATAACAGTAATTTGTATACACAGTAATAAATAATTAGAGAGTAGATACAGCCATGTCAAGGTAATTCATCACATGTTTTCTTTTCCGATTATATTTCAATCTGTTATAACCAAAATCGCCATGGCTTTAATTGCTCGCTTTTATAGACAGCCATTCTCTCTCTAAGCTGTCTCTTCAGAGTGCTTAACTTTTCATTAGAGATAAGCAAAGTCCTCTTTGATAACAAATGTAATGCCATAACATGATGCAGATATGGCACCTGCTCCCAAACAATGTGGGTAGCGGCATTACGTCATGTCTGGTAATCTTGATTATTATAATTGGATTCACTATGGTGCAGTCATGTCTGGCATGTGGTATCTCGCTGTAGAAATGGCAGGGTGATCACTTATCCTTGTACGAATTCGAAGTCTATCTTAGGGTAGTGTAACTTGAAATATCTGTCTCAAAATAGAACATATGAGAGGGGAGAAAGAGAGAGACAAATTAACGGAATGTTTTTAGCTTTAACTGCTTCTATAAGCACCCAAGAGTTTCCCTCTCCCCATCTACAGTCTGAGAGCATTCCATTACAGTTCCTGTATCTCTCTTTCTCCTCCACATATTTTTATAACATGTTCCGGTTTGAGACACATTTAGGAATATAAATGTGATAAAACATACCTGTATCAGATTAAAAAATGGGGTAAAGACACATTTCTATCCCATATACTTATAGCTAAGCCAATGGTAGTAAGAAAAATTAAAACAAATTTTGGTTATAGATTTCCTTCTAATCTGTGTTACATACATTTGTGAGATAAGAAACTATACACTTTCATTGTTATTACTATAGTTAACACTTTTAAAGCTACCTTATGTATAATGCGGCACTTAAACTTAAGAAACATATGAAATTTGGAATTCTTGTGGCTCAAAAACTGTTTTTGCGGTCTCTGATACAACTTTCATGGGAATTATAACGTCGGCATCCTTTACACTAGCTGACTACATAGTGTAAGGTGCGGGGAGGAAATCGAATTGTAAAAGAATCTTTATGTATATTTTGTTAAATTTGTATTATATTGATATCAGTGCAGAGAGAAGTGTTTTCACGAACTTATAATTGACACAGCAAGCCTTAAATAGCAGAACAGCTAGAAAATTCAATGTAAAGAGAAAATTGACAGTTACTTTTGTACTATATCTGTAAAGCAGTTTCTCAGAAAAATTTATCTGTACCATGGTTATTTGTAAAAATAATTGTACAAACTGCAAGCAATTTCCTTAACTTTTACAATATGTTCATTGATCATAATTCACTGAACAGAATTTCATAGATATAATTTAAGTTAGCATATTTTACGCAGCATCAAAAAAGGTTAACGGGATTATTGTTTTCAAAGCTTTATTTGCACAAAATTGTCACTAGAAATATAGATACAGCTTTTCACGGTTCTTTTGTACTTCACTTTCTGTTGCTTCAATTTTTAAGACTAGAGTTACACAATACTTAACAGAGATATTAAAAATTGTTTGGTTAGTGTGTAGGTTACTTAGATGAAATTCTAAAGGAAAAAAAAATGACGCAAATCTAGAGGATAGGAAAGATATTCTTTGCAGATAGAAAATGTACAAGGGGCGTCCAGAAAGTAAGTTCTGTTTCAGTTTATATCCGCTGCAGCGCTGCGATCATAGTTCCGCACATGCGCGGTAGACGCTCTGTATCAAGTAGAAGAGACGTGCGCCATTGTGAGATCGCTGTCAGCCACGTACGCTTTGTTGTGCTTGTTTACAATGTCGGGGTTGATTAAACATCCCGCGGCTTGTGAAATCAGATCTGTGATTCGTTTTCTGAATGCTAGGAAAGTGAAACCAATTGAAATTTATCGGCTGTCAGAAGGTGTTGTGTTTCTTCACGACAACGCACGACCGCAAACTGCAAATGCGACGAAAAACATCGTACAGGGATTTGGCTGGGACGTGTTTGACCACACCCCGTACAGCCCTGACCTCGCTTCTAGCGACTTTCATCTGTTTTTGCATCTCACATCTTTCCTTGGCGGTCAACACTTCAAGACTGACGAAGAGTTGAAAGAAAATGTTTCCAACTGGTTGAAGACACAGGCGGCAAACTTCTATGAAGAAGGTATACAGAAATCTGTGCCTCGTTATGACAAATGCCTGCAACATTTCGGCAGTTATGTGGAAAAGTAGTTTAAGAATTGTAGAATTTTGTGCAATAAATAATTTTTCTGTATCTGTACACAATTTAATTTTATTACCAAACAGAACTTACTTTCTGGACGTGCCTCGTAGCTTTGAGTAATCTGTAGACCGAAGAGGTAAGGACATTAAACTCTCCCTTGCCCGCCTCGGTAGCGTGGTGGTAGAGTGTCTGCCTCACATAATACAATTGATTATTTCCGGGCTGTTTTGCCGTGGTCTGTTGGCGTAAGAACGTCCAAACGTTTCGTCCACAACTGCGGTAGACATCATCAGATGTGAAAGCTTACGTTCTCTCATGTCTGCCTCACGTTCAAGAGGTCCCGAGTTCGAATCTCGGTCAGGGTGAGTTACCTGGATAAGTTTTTCCAGGGGTTTTCCCTTATCCTGAAAGACGAATGTCGGCTAACTCTAAGCTCTATGGACCCTGGGCTCATTTGGGCATCATTTCGCCCATTCCAGTCATCGTCCGATATTACTTAACGTTGGAGGACGTAAAATTACAAAAAAAAAAAAAAAAAAAAAAAAAAAAAAAAAAAAAACCTCTCCCGCAAAATCATGAATCATTTACATGCGTAAAATGCAGATGAAATATTTTGAGGTGATTAACCGATCCTTGGAATCAGAAAATCGTGCCTAAGATGAAGGTTCAAATAAAGCATTTCTCTTAGGACCTGACTCTGCCATAGCTATCCAAACTTCTCAATTAAACATAGGTGCGCAAGAGGCAGGTGTGGACTGCAACTCGTGAAAACTGCACGGATATTAAAGAATAATTTATGGAAACTGGTTCTGGCGTCAGCCAAGTGATGATTCCCAGTTTGTCAGGCTCGTGGAGCAATAGCCGTGACCTGAGCACCTTTGTTACCTGCCTAGAAACACAACCAACTCGTATTAAACACGTCAACTTTCATTATGAATCCCTTCTCAAAGCGACAATCTGATAGGTGCTATAATACAGCACTTCCTGCAACGTCCCCGGAAGATTGCTTTCCACAGTCACACGTCTGAGAAGGACCGTTTCAACAAAGCAAGGGCTAGAACGTATTAATTACCTAGAACCCATAAATCGAAGGCGAAGCTTGGGTATTAGCAGTTTAATGGTTACAAGGCACACTATATATTATCAGTTCACACGTTTCTAAGGGTCATTCACTTAAAACCGCATTTCTACACACTTCGGTAAAAATCAGGGTAAAAATATGCTAGACCTAGGAAAGCTGAAGTACATTCTAGCACCGCAGTGAAAAATATAACGGTTCTTCGGCTTCTTCTATCGAAGCTATAACGCTAAGCAACCAGACAGAGCACTACAACTTGAATAAAACTTAACTGGAGCTACTTCGTCTCGAGTACGTTATATGTCCTTAGCATGGTCTTTTTTTATCAAAAATTTATGTCTAGGTATATTTCTTTTCTTCTTAACCGTTTTTTATTGTTTCCGTTTATTTCACTATCTGTTTCACACATATACTCTATACATATAAACAACCATACCCACGGCGGGATTCGAACCAGCGACCATCTACACTGCGGAACGCTAGTGACATACGCTCTAGCGACCACACAGCACACAGCCTATCTCTGTAGCGTAGGTGGTAGTGTATCTACCTCACGTTCAAGAGGTACCGAGTTCGAATTTAGGTCAGGTGAGTTATCCGGATAAGGTTTTGTCCGAGGTTTTCCCTTATCCTGAAAGGATGAATGTCAGGTAACTCTAAGCTCTACGGACACTGGGCTCATTTGAACATAATTTCATTCATCGTCCAATATGGCAAAGTTGGAAGATATAAATTAAAAAGTAGCATTCGAGTAAATTAACGGGGAATTTGTATCTTAATTTCGCTTTCCTCGCAAATACATTATGGTGTTTTCAGCACTGCAATTTATTTCACAAAGCGAGGTCTTAAATCCAATTTTCTCGAGATGAGTTTTAAAGGGTTCATCAGAGGTTGACGAAGAAATCTAAAAATGCTTCTTCCCCTACTGAAATACTCCAGTGGTTACAGCATCAGTACATATTTTATATTTATTTGCTGTATATCCATGAAAATAATATAACATAAACTTTAAAAATCAATCCTTGAATTCAAAATTTAAACTTTTTGAATTTTTAACCTAGTGGAGGCTTCTTATGAAGCATTTCTTTGATTTTAAATGAATATCTAAAAATTGTTTAAACATTTAAATATAATTTAAACTCTTGTGTGTGCGTGCAGCCATGGCATAAATTTCAATTAAATTAATTGAAGGTAGCAATCAGACGAAAGAACACAATGTGTTTTCGGGCCTCTTCAGCTCAGTGGTGCAGTGTTGACAAGGAAAGCAGAACATCTTTGTCTCGAGTCTCGTGTCCCAACCAAGAGATTTAGTTTGACATATCTATTTTAATTTTCCAATCTCAGCCCACACACACTAGTCCAAAAGTAGTTACATCTAACAGTGTTTAGGTACAAGGCCATAAATGTTAGCTATTATTATTATTATTATTATTATTATTATTATTATTATTATTATTATTATTATTATTATTATTATTATTATTATTATTATTATTATTATTATTATTATTATTATTATTATTATTATTATTATTATTATTATTATTATTATTATTATTATTATTATTATTATTATTATCATCATTATCATCATTATCATCATTATCATCATTATTATCATTATCATTATCATTATCATTATTATTATTATTATTATTATTATTATTATTATTATTATTATTATTATTATTATTATTATTATTATTATTATTATTATTATTATTACTACTACTACATCCACCACCACCACTACTATTAATTTTGTGTGTATATGGAGGAAAATATTTCTCTGTCGTTAATTCAACCAAAGTAAACAGATAAAATATCACTGTAGGGATATATTAGAAATACATAACTAAGCAGAGATATTAATTTCATGTTTGCTAAATTAAACCGTCCTACTGTTGTGCATACACAGAATGTGTCGATTAACGGGACGCACACTTTCCGGCAATCACGAAAAATGTTCTTTTCATCATGAAGATAATATCCACATGTTTGCCTTAACAATGGCCATTCCAGTTGCAGTTGTCATGTGTGAACGCATGAATAGGAAATTCTCTCCAGCTGTATCCAGTCTGATTTTCCTCCCCAGTGCTTGCTACCTGGCTTGTCCCTCCAGGGTAAGTTTTCTCAGAAGATATTCTCGGCTACTAATATTCCAACACTGTGGGAACTCCTTCCAGGCACGAAAACTCCACGGAAAAAAACCATACTGAAACGCTGTAATTCTCTACCTTGAGTGGCTGTGTCTATATTAATGCTGTAAAAATTTGGAACGACAATAGCAATCTGCGCGGCACGACTTCCATTGCTTATTGTCAGTAATCACCAATCCATTATTATGGAAATGATAACGGTAGCACACAAAAACTGGAATGAGCAAGATGAGAATGGGTTTGCCAGCTCATCACACGATGTCCATCATAGTGTAGGAAGAAATGGAACAGCTACTGACCTATAGACTACAGAAGAAGAACACAAAATATGATGACTAGGGCCTAGTTTATGATGACAAGCTATTTATCAACTGTCGCATCATAGTAATTGCTAACCTTATCATTTACCCCAGATTATGAAAATGAATGTTTATTAGACAATATTATAAATTTTATGCCAGCTTTAAATTTTAAAGCATTTTTCTTTAATTGTGCGTTATTATTTTGTAAATGTCTTTTCCTTTGCGTCTTGGTTTAGTTCTTTTTTGGTTCATATTGAGTACATAAAGATTTTTATATCTACTACTTTTTGTATAACGATAACCATAAATTTCACTATTTAATTGATAAATGACGGTAACTTCGTGCATCCGTTGCTCGTACTCCAGAGAAAAAGGTCATGTTTCTATTTAATGGTTAGTCTGGAAAAAGCCTGCTTGAATTTCAAATGGTTATTGGAAAACACAGGCTCTTTTTGCGTTAATAAACCTAATAAACCTACATAGTGAGCTTGATATACCCTTATCATTGTCATAGGTTTTTAAGTTCTCTATTTTTCTATTTTCCTTATTTTTACCGTTTTAATTTTTTCCGTTTGTTTACTGTATTTTTACATATATACACTATACACATTAACACCCATGCCCAAGGCGGGACTCGAACCCGCGGCGGACGATACGGATATATACACTAGCGACCACGGCTACGATTCGTTCGTCGCTATGAATTTTTTTGTCATTTAAAAACCCAAAGGAGTTAATGTGTAAGTCCTGCTACACAAACAATTTGCTCGATTTTCTTTTCAACAGGAATATGGGATATATTCATATTTTAGTTTTCTTCTACATTATTTCATTATTCTTATACCTACTTTTTGTATGGCAGTTATAGCAAGTATGAATTATTTTGTAACTTTCTATAGACTAGTTGAATTTTTCAGTCTGGCTCGACCCTTTCATAGTGCGTCCTACACACGGCCAGTGTGAAAGAACAATTAATTTCCATTAATTGTACCTAATAGTGGTCCGAACTATGAAGCCCGGGCCTTAAAGTACTTACAGCATAGTAAGTCGCCATTAAGGTAGTTCTCTCATATGTTTATGAGAACTCCTAGTGGTTTACCGAGAGAAACACGAGTCAGTTGGAGAATGTAATGTCATGTCGGCATGTTGGCCATGGTAGCTCAAATGGTTACAGTGGCTGGACGGAAACCACAAGACCTGTGGTTCAAATCCCGGCTATGGCATTGAATTTTTCATTCTGGCTCTACCCTTTCTATAGACTAACACATTAAATACATACAGTTAATAGGCCACTTTACAAACAATTTTAAGCCATCAAAATCCGGTTCTGATGAAGACAATAGTAAAACATAATCTCGACTGCCGTAAAAATGTTTCATACGAGATCATACAATGTGTACTTCATCTCATTTCAGATCTTTAAAATTCAAAAGCTTAACGTAAACCAAGGACATTTAACAGTTTAATTTTTAAGGGGTACCTAAATAGCAAATATTTCAAACGGACTCGTCGAAAATATGCGCGCACTCGCACACCAGAAACAGAATACGATTCGGGAAATTTTGGAAGCTTCGCTGATTCTATGTTGTCAGGTCATTTTGAAAACATGAGGTAAAACTAAAAATGTATCTCATTCGTCAGGAGAGAGAAAGAGAGGGAATGTGTGTGAACAGGAGAAGTAGAAATCAAAATGTCAGATAAATATGAAGATTGATATTAAAGTTCTATATCTCCCAAAATGCGACTCGAGGATTTTCGAGATCACGCCGTGGCTGAGTGGTAAGATCGCTCACTCTCACCAAGACATCGACCCCAAGCGAGCACTAAGTGATATTTGTGGTGGGCAACATGGCGCTGGGGAGGGCTTTCTGCGGGATCTCCGGTTTGCCCCGCCATCTTATTCCATCGGTGCTCCATCCTCATTTCATGTAGCATCGGTGTCAGCCTGCGGTGCCGCATAAAGCAAAAGCGGGCGTTAAACACATTTCACATACATTACGAAACCTCCCACCCCAAACTACATTTACATGCAGTATTTTTCCTTGATTATCTTAACAGTGTGCTAAATGACTTCGATTAAAATACTAAATATTTAAGATATTTGCATAAGAAATAAAATGTATAACCTGAATTTTTATTTTAGTTTTTATTATTTATATATGTGTTTCTTTTTCTTTCTTTTTTTGGGATAGTCTTCTACGTCCTTTTTATTGAGGACTTTGTATAATTTTGATGACTGGTAAATCATAAGGGTTTCACAAAAAGTTACCACAAAATGATCGTTTTAAAACACCAAATTTATTTAATTTCTTTTTGTTTTGTGCCATTATGTATGCCCGAGATATCCTTTTATTTTAATGTTTCAATATTTTTATAATCTTTTGAAGTCTGTTACCACTGAATTATTTTTCGAAATGTCATGGATGGGGGCAGGGTAATTTAACTGCAATACAACAAATCTTTAAAGTTTCAGTGTAAAGAGCAATCGTAACTCGACTCCGTCTTTACAATTACCAAGTCACGTCAACTCAAGTTTCGAAATCAGGACCTCTTGAATGTTAGGCAGAAACCCTACTGCCACACCACGGAGGTGGCCAAGTGACCAAGTTCGCTCATCAATGACAAGGGTAAGACGCCCCGTAAATAAGTCGGTAGAGCACCTGCCTGCCTTGCAGAGGGTCCCGAGTTCGATTCCCAGCTGGAGGTGGGAGTTTCTCTCCAACCAAGATGACTCCCAATCTTAGCCAGATTTTCGAAGTATGAAAGAGAGTGTGAATGTGTGCGTGACCTAATGATTAAAATCTAAAGTACCTGCAACTCAACGTTTACAAGTTAACATCATCGCCGATATGTTCCAAAAAGTTGCAGTTGCAGTTAATGGCGGTGTATAAATGGAACAAAAAAACTGCATATCTCAACTTTCTTTGTGGACGCAACTGTCGCAGAGGCAATGTAGCTTCTTGAAACCACGTTGCTCTCAAGATGTGTTTCGATTTCTGGGGATACACATTGTGAGATAAGACCATATACCGGTTTTAAGCACCACGGCAAGTATTTTATAAGCAATGAGATTTCATGGTCAAACCCACGAAAACAAAGGAGCAACGAGAAGGCAGGAGCTTTGAGAGAGTCAGTCTATACTTGCTCTCTCTCTCTCTCTCCCTTCTGCCCGGAGGGTTTTAGGAATGTCAGTCGGATGGACGCACGAGTGTGCAAGGTTACAGCATGGCACAGACCTTCCCACATAAGAAATAAGCAAACAACAAAAAAAGTCTGATGTGTTACATTTACGTGACTTTCTCTACTTCATATTAATAGGTATACAAACATTCTCGTGAAACTTTATTTTACCGATTTCGCAGAAATCGTGTTGTTATAGATAGAAAAGAAATAGCGACAGTAAAATGTTTAAGAACTGTAATTTAAGACTACATTCACTTTCCATATAATCGCGAGAAAAAAATATCGGCAGGAGCTTAAAGAAAGATGAAGAGATAGAAACATTAGTAACAGTTAACTCGGAAATGACTTATGCTACAAAAAAGGTATTTGAATTAAATGCTGCTTCATTTTATTTTAAGCACCACGTTCTTGGGAGAGACCTGCGATTTCCTCTATTAACGTTTACCAGTTATACAAAATTATAAGCATACTCTTTTGAATGAAGATGATCTTACTATTCCAGGAAGTTCGTCTTGTAAATATCTTTAATATTTGGCATTTTAACCAAAATATGTAATCAGTTTTGAGAAAACTAATAATTTCTTGGTATTTTCTTGGAAATTTTCTTGTCACATTTTTGGAATGTACTGAGCATAAATACCCAATGTATACAGTGACCATTGCGGTTCTTCATAATTGTCAAATATGTAGATGTCAGACTGATAGAGAACTGTAAATGGGAATGAGTGCACAATTAAATCGTTTGTGGTGGTATTATTACTGCAAATAATGCTCCGGTAGTCTAGTCTAACATGTGGTGGCACAGATGTACACTCACCTACATAAAATATTACCCATACAATTAGATTGTAACAGTGTTTTCCCTCTGTAGTTTTCCCCTTCAAGTAACCAACATTCGCCACCACCAGTTGGTATTAGTCCTTTAATTGACTGGCCTGAGAAACAATTGAGGGAGATACGAAAATACCAATGAATGAGGTTAGAATCAATGTGAAAAGAAGCGGTTTCTCGGGCATCGACTCTATGAAGCTTATACTTGTTCCGGGAAAAGCTATATCTGTGGTCCCTAGTATTATAGGAACTAATCAGTTTCCGAATCCTTCAAACTTTTTCTACGATTGATACCGAAGGAAAGGCTAAACCAACACAACATAATTTAACCACCTAGATCTACGAGAAGCCTGTATTTACAGAACAAAAAATGAAAAAGTTGTAAATTTCCTTCATCATTACATTTTTTTTTTTTTTGCACCACTATTCTACGAATTTACACGGTACTCCTCAAATGAGAATATGGACAACTTAGATTGTTAACTCTTGATAGGTCGGTCAATTTTGGGGGATGTAAAACAGCCAACCCAGTGCCTACAATTGTGCTCGACGAACACAGATAGTTGAGTCATTTACTAGACCGGAGAGATGTGCGCTCGCATGCGATACAAGTTAGTCGGACACAGAGTATGAATGACGTCAGATGTAGAGCTCGGCCATCAAATGTGCAAACGTCGAAAACAGCCAAACGTAATACTATGCGAACTAGTGAAGCATTGCCTTTCAAGTATATGCAGATGCTTAGTGTATTCGACTGTTTTGTTTCCTCTGGCAGTGAGGCGGTTGTCATGGTCATGCTATACCAGCCCGCAATTGTTTACATACGTGTGCGATAACAGTACAGTCCATGTGTAGTATATCTATGAAAAAACGCACACGCCTCCGGCATTTAGTCATTACCAACATGAACACCATTATGAGCCACTTCTTATGCACCTCAGTATATGTCACGCTCCCGGAAAGTTCTGAAGGCTTGATAACAAGCCAGCAGCAATCTGCCTGATGAATAGAAGTTACAACAGTTAATCCTATCCAATCCTCTATTCCATAAGTGCACCTCGCTCTGTTTCAAGTCTTCCCTTCTTCTTTACAAATCTCGTGTTGGCCGATTATCACCTACGCTGCTCCGGTGCGGGCGCGTCCAGCAGCTGCCACCGTCGACGGCTCCAAGATGTACAAAGAACCAGGGAAATACCTATACAATTTGTTATACTCTGAAGGAGGAGATAGAATAATTTAAAACCAAAATGTATCACAAGAAAAAAATTACGTCAACACTTCAGGATATACGATATAATTTTGGGAATGCCATAGCAAGGCGTGATGTTTTATATGAGTAAAAAACGTAATTTTTAAAAATGCAATTCTACTTATAATTTGTAGTTTCATGTTACACATTTTTATATCAAAAACTTTAAATCCACAGATGTGTATTTAACTGGCTTTGTACAACTTAAGCAAAGTAGCGTGCTGAACTTTTAAACTCATTTATCACAGTTTTTTTTTTTTTTTTTTTTCACTTTCCAAAGTGCTCATTTGACCACTGTTTATAACTTATTAGCTAGACTTTTTAGCAGAATTTCAGAAATTGTGGATTAAACATTGTCCTTCACTAGTTAAAATACTTAAATAAAATTAATTATTTTTCATAAGTTAAATTGACAACGTTGAAAAGTTCAGTGACATGTAAACAACTTTTTTTTCTTATAAACTATATAAAACTGAGGAAATCCTGTACAGCTGTTTCTTTATACTTACATACTAAGTTTAAATTCAGAATGTTGGAGAGATATGACGGCTTAGCGTCTATGGAACACTTCATATTACCACGTGATAAATGATTATTTGTTAATGGACGATTATCTTAAGAACGGTTTGACATAACTCGTTAAAATATTGTAAACAATTTATGCTTTATATTCTGAGTATATGTTACCAATTAAGAGCAATCAGAAGAAAACTGCATTTTTTACGTTTTCCTTTTAACAGATGCACTGTCTTGAAGCATAAACGAAGAAATACTTAAAGAAAAACTATACTTTGACTTGCCCACACAAAGTAGTTTTAATGTTTAGGTGGGGTTGAGAAAATCCCCGAAAACTCTTGCTTTGAATGCTTAAACATTTCCAAAATATGAACAAATCAGGAATTTTTACGATATTCAGCTGACCAATGATGTTTGCAGAACAAATACACACAAATAGTAGTCTCAAATCTTGCTCTTTGCTTCCAATCGCAATATTATAGGTAGAATGAAAACAAAAACTATACACCTATACACCTGTAGAGAAATTAGGAAAGGGTAGTCAGAAAATGAGTACGAGCAACCGTACTTGCCCTTGCTTCATTCCTGTTTGTACACTTTTTTTCTTCTAAATTTATTTACTCAGTTAACCTCAAAGGTTTGAAATATTGACATCGAATTTCGGTTGGAGTACAATAATTTCTCTATTTTACATAAACGAAGAAGGTAAATTTAAAGGTAGTACTCCAGCTTGCGTAAAGCCGTAAATATAGGTTAAGTACAAATAAAATATACTACTACATATAAAGAGAATGCAAAGAGAATACGATCTTCTCTTAGTTTATACACGCAATGAATGAGAAAAATTGAGATAGTTAATATCAAATGATGCATCTATGGCATTCTTTAGGCTATGATGGGAAACAGAGTATAAATAATGTGCTTTGAAAACAAGAAACGCACACGCTTACAAGACAGTGTGTGCAAAAGAAGAATGAGTGTTTAAGTGTGACTGATAGGCATAGTAGAACATGAGAAGAAATGATTCTTCAAAACCAGCAAACTGTGCATGAAATTGGATGCCATTAAACATATTTCTTCCTAAGCAAAAAGTAACATTAAAACCAGAAGATTGTCGCACATGATGTATATGCAACGGTAGCGTGTTATTGCACGGTAATAAACGGTCGCAAGCATTGTGTTTGCCATCTCTGTTTAGTCGGCATAAACTTTCACGCTTCATAAATTTTACAGGTCTGTAAAAGCTAATCGTGATGTTAAACAATAATGCAGTGCACCCGTCAAGATGACTGTAAGACAGTGAACTGCTTGTTTTCCCTTTCACGGACATAGTTTCAAAAGAAATATGACGTGTGAACAAGGGAAGCCATCTGCAATGGCACGGGTTACGAATAAGAAACACGCAAGGGTCATCTGGCAACCTAGCGCAATCTTATGCCCAAACGAAGAGCAAAGTTACTTCCGTACACAGGGGAAAACAGCTGAAGGAGCCCCAATGAGACTAAGTAGGCTTACTGGCTATTTGCCAGTTTTATGCCGAAAAATCCACTCATTTATGCACGTATAAGTTACCACAACATACAGGATATTTCAGCGTCACAATTAGCAAGCTACATTCATGTTAAAACTTAGGTGGTCATTTTGAGTGGACTTTTTTGTCGTTTCTTTTAGTTTCAGTATCACAATCTATAAGGCATCCGATTTTACTCGCGTATCTGATATTACTACAGACACTTTTAAGTGCTGTTAAAGTATACAATTACCTCTAAATAAGTAATGATGTAAAATGGTTGGCCATTCAGCCTATGTGGCTATAATTTGGCATTTCAGATCTGTTTCAAATAAGCGTTCAAGCTAAATTATCCCTGCATCTTAAAAGGGTAATGTCGAGCTAAAATATGTTTGAAAGGGTATTCAAACATTCAGATAAGGTAAAGCCTATAGGGCTATTTTGTATATCTGTGGGATTGGAATGGGCTAAGATACCTCAAATCATGCACTTCAGTTGAAGCAAATTTTGAAATCTTGCATTGTTTTATAAGGAACGAGTATTGTGTGTGTCTTGCATACGGTTTTATCACGAATACATTTTTGACATTAATGTGAACACATTAGTAATAAAAATAGCAGTTTGTGCTTTACTTACTTGCATATACCAGAAGAGTTCCTTTAGTTTTAGAGAACCTAAGACAGTGATATTATTTAACTGAAGATATTTTAATACAGGATACATTTCGAATATCATGCAAGTCATTGCTAATACTTGATTTTATTTTCATTGCTAACTTTAAGAATTACTTAAACATACAAAATACAGGCTCACAAACACACAAAATATGCTGAGGAAAAATTTCAAAAAGGTAGTCCTTTAAATGTTTTAACAATCTTCGTATATATTTCAAAATCGTATTTTGTAAAGTTTTATTTCTTAGTTTATATAACTTATACAACTTATTTGAAATTACATATACTGTGTATATAACAAAGAATCCTTTAAACTTCATTCAATAGTAACCGAGTTATTTTGCACTGAAAACTAAGTATCAAAATATATTTTTGGGTATCTTGAAAATTAATTTTAACTGTACTGTAACCCTAATAGAATATGCGTAATAAAATAACACCAATCTACTAAATAGAGTTGAATGAAAATTTGATTTTTAAACATTAAATATATACTGATTTAAAATTTCGGTGCGAAAAAGCCAAAATAAAAATCACTTATTTGTTATGTGTTTGTAATATCTACAGTTTTCATTAAATACAGAATGTATGGTTATTTGTGTCAAATATTTCGAAAAATGCCAGACCCAACATTAAAATAATAAAAACAGTTCAATTATTTATTGCTGAATTGGCAGATAAAAATTAATCGAATTGGCTTTCTCCTGCTTTGTTGCACTATCGCGCACTCTTTTGTAAATTCCTGAAAATTCCTGAATAAGGCTTATGTGCTTGAGATACATTTCCATTTGCAAGGTCATAATTATTACTGATGCCACCGAAGGGGCTAATTCTTCCTAACAATCCATTTTCAAATCCATGCACTGTTGTTCCTATTTCGATCTTGGTAGGGCGTTAAAATATTTGATACAAATAAAGATACATCCAATATTAGGAAGTACGCAAGGAGATCCTATTGATTGTGTAGAACAATGGTGTTTCAATACATTGAAGAGAAAATATTATTTGCTAGAGTGCAGGTACAATATAAGATACTACTGAGAGAAATTTATGAAAAAAAAAAGCTTTACTTTAATCTACATTTCAAATTAACATCGAAAATTCAGTGTATCACTTAATGAGTCCTACTCTTATTAAAAGACTAATCTGCATGTTTTAGTCTACAAGAACAGATAGAAAGATGAGGAGATAAAAGTTACATTACAATTGTTTTTCACTGCTGATTTTTAAGTATCAGTTAAAAGTTGCAAAAGATTACTATTAGGACTCAAGTCATTTTGAGTCGATGTGTGTTTGGAGGAATTTAGTAACAGTGACGTCAAAATTAATATAAAGATTATTTGTGGTTGGTTTATTGACACGAGTGTCAATAAACCAACCACAAATAATCTTTATATTCATTTTGAGTCGTCACTTTTGAAGGAACATTCCCAAGTACGCCGAAATGTACCGTTACTGGTTCTGTAGTACTGGACAGTAGAAAAGAAAGACAGAATAAGAGAGAGAGAGAGAGAGAGAGAGAGAGAGAGAGAGAGAGAGAGAGAGAGAGAGAGAGAGAGAGAGAGAGAGAGAGAGAGAGAGAGAGAAACAAACGAAGACTAGAGAGACAGGGACAGCAAAACCAGCACGCAGATAGCAAACCAGAATAGGAACAACGTTTATTGCCGTTAAAGAGGTGCACCATGCCTAGTTTCATTTAAAATACAACAGATTGGCCATGTCGAGTTAGTGCAGTCTGCGAAATAAAATAGTGAATGTGTTTTGCATGAGCAATAGGCGTTTTCAATTCAACAACCCAATCTCAACATGCGTTTAGTCCAAGAGCGATTCGTATACCAGCCTTCACTTAAGACTCTTAAGAATACCATAACTGTCTCTACACCCAAATGTCTGCATTAAATAACTCGGGGATTTGCCAACTGGCCGGTTCTACAGTCAACACATAGGAAGGCACAGCGTTTCGAGTGACCTGTGAAAAAATATGCAGCTCATAAAATAATATCAAGCACCTGCTGTATTCATACTTACTGAATTTAACAATTTTATTTGTTGGCAAGCAATAAGCGGAATTGTTTGAAGGCAAACGGGTTTGTCTTGTTTTGGATTTGAAGACTAATAAACTTAGAGAATTAAACATGCCAGGAAAGGGAATAAAAAATTCTTTAAGGTTAATATTAACTTAACGCCTTTTTTATCTCAATAATTTGGTTCAAGAAGTATACCATAGAATTAATATATGGTAGACTTCAACGATTTGGACTTCAGAGTGAAGGAAACTAGAGCTGGGGATTAAATTCAACTTAAGTTTTTACGTTTTCGAAGACTTTGAAGGCCTTTCTTGAAGATCAAGCGGACTGGGAGGTGAAGCATAGGAAACATTCAGTTTGACACATACTATACTAACCGTTGTTTTAAAATTCATTGTTGCTCGTTTGAATTTTCCAATGCTCAGGAAAATGGAGAAAATTTTTGTCAATTAATTATAAAGCATATCAATGAATACCTAGTCTAATGTACTTCTTGCATGAACATATTATAAAAGCGAAAGAATTACTTACCACTTAAGATTTCAGAGGATTCCACTTAACATTTTATTAAAGTGAGGATCAGATTTACTTTATGTTTCAAATGTATGTTCCCAAACTTTTTCACAAAGATCAAGTGGGTCTGGGAAGCTCAGATTGTCAGGACCTGGCCAACCGTACCCAAGATTGGGGGTTTAAACCCGGTATAGATGGCTTTTAAGTTTTACTGACATATAAAAGAACTTCAAATTCAATTCAAGCAGACGGGCGGCGCTGATATGATCCTGGCAAGGGAGAGCGTCGTAAACAAAAATAAATAAACAAACAATCAAATAAAAAGTAACAAATGTCGTGGATTAAACACATAAGTCTTGTATTTCACAATATTTACATCCCATTTTGGAGAGAAGTTTTAACTATATAAGTAGCCACATTTAAAAGAAATTGTATTTTATAGTGCCCTGCCGTAGAAGCCCATGTTTTATAACTCTTTTAACGAAACATCGCCTTAATACCTACACTACTGGCTGAAGGCGTTAAGGTACGTACTACTCATAAATGGGAGGTTCGCGCTTCAAATCTTACTAGGACCGTACCCCTTTGATTGAGGACTTTTACAGGTTTTCCTCTATGCTCAGCCCTGGCAAATACTGGGCCTAAACTCTCACCTGGAACATTCTCTTCCCAAGAGTCCCTCCCCAAACTGTTTTTCATGTATCGTAAGTGCCTAGCGTCTGTGGTACCATGCAGGTATAGTAAGAACGGGCGTTTAACGCCACTACCCGTAAAAATCTCTTTAAAGCAGTGTTACCACATAAGAGGTTCCGCATTGAGCTTTTTTTGGGCGGGTGGCTTCCTAACGTGGTATACTTAAACGGTTTTGGTCCAGAGAGAGAATTAACGCCGTGCTTGCAGCATTAAACTTTGAGATAATGAATGGCCTTGTGCTTGGCGCGTAGTAGGTATTAGAATTGAAGAAATCGGCGACATATGAGAGAGAGAGACAGACAGATCAGAGCCCTGTTGAGGCTCAACACGTCGGATGGAAAGCCGACTGCTCAAAACTTCAACGATTGAAAATAGGTATAAATAGAAGCTTGGGTCAAAAGAATTTCAATTTCTGAGAAACACATCGGCACAGCCAGGTAACTGCAACGCAACTTCGGATGAGTGGAGTGTACAAGCAGTAAGCAATGGCCTCTTTATTTGTTGACGTAGTTCAAGAAGGGGGTAAGGGGAAGAAGAGAGAAGCACTGATGTTTATTTCAATAAATAGAGGAATAACATACGATGACTTTAAGTGCATCTGTGGCTGAACTCTCACACTTAACTTCATTTACAGAGTAAAAGAATTGCTCCGAGCAAAGAGCAAGTGGCATGGCAGGGCCTATAACCACTAAAGTTCATACAAGGGATACCAAGTGTTATGTCATGTTGATTCAATGTGTTAAATAAAGGCTCAATGGTCTAAATGAATAAAGAAGGGGGACTTGCCCACGATGATGTAATCGTTAATAATCATTCTCTGTGCTTCACACTGTCCCCTAGCGGAAGACCTGAACCGAATCGGAAGCTGAGAGCGCATCTGCTATGTGAATTGAAATGCTCAAGTTTGAAGGAAAAAGTTTCTATTTGTCTGTTTCTCCGTTCCAGTACAGCAGGAAGTGGTTAGGGGACTTGACAGAAGTCAGAGCTAGGCAGCAGCGTCAGATGTCTTTGGGTTCCCTCTGCTTCCAAGTCAATGTTCTATTTACATTGTCATTCATACTAGGACGACCTACAGCTCTTATCCGTCAGCAACCACGAAAGTCACGAAGAATCTCATAAACAAGCACTTCCACATGCCATACTTATTTAGACGTCAACAAACACATTTTCGCTAAGAAAAATTTTTACACACTGGGGAGTAATTGCACCTGTAGTTTCTATAAATATACTTTCCTTAATGTTAATACAATTTTGGAGGTCACGTTTTAAAATATTTTCTTAAAAGAAGATCGAAAACAGCAACATTTCCTATTGCTTTAAAAGGAAAAGTAACGATTTTCTCTTATAGCTGCCAAAAATATTGTTACGAAAGCATATTACTTTAGCAAGTAAGAGAAATGTTGATTCTTCCAAATTCGATAACAAGATTTCACCAGATATACATGTTTTGGGACCCCCTGATTCTTAAAAAAAAATAAAATATAATCAAAGTCCACCTGTATGTGAGAGTGTGTCTGTGAACAGATAACTCAAAAAAGAAAGTTGGTTAAATAACGAACTTAGCATTTAAGTTCAGAACCACTCTCAAGGATGTGTCACGAAGAATGTGTTCAGGAAAATGAACACCCCCGGCTACACTTTACATGGGAATGTCTTTAGAGAATTGTGGTTTTCTCAAAAAATGGCTCTAAGACTATGATTAAAATATCACATGTTTAGGCATATTCATAAAAAATGCAATGTATATCTTGAATTTTCTGGGAATGTCTTCAGAAGTCCTCTTCATTCTGGATGACTTGCATAACTGGTAAACATAAAAGTCAGACAAATTCTCCCTACACCATAAAGTATTGCTTACTAACACTCCATTATACTCAATCCAGTTTTTAATAAATGATTTTAGAGATATTACTTTTCTCAATTTTCCAGTATTTATATTCTTTTTCTTATTCATGTTTTTATTCTTTTGTCATACAAAGAAAGGAATTTAAAAAAGGAGTCATACAGCGACGAGCTCTTTAAGGTTTGATTGTCAGTTAAAACGTACTGAGTTTCCACATTCCCCTTGAATCTACAAGAAAACTGTAGTTGTTTTGTACTGGTGCATAAGAAATGTTAAATAAAAATTTTAATAGAGTTTAATTCATTGGAATGATTTTAATTTAATAAATAACTAAAGTATACGTACTTGATTAAGTAAAAGCATGGGTTGCAATATATATTCGATATCTTTCCTGGGTATCACGAGAAACAATTGAATAGCTGCAACTCTAAACAAATTAAAAAAGTTGCGAAAATCAATTCAGTAACAACGTACGTATATTTCGGAAATTATTCACAAAAACGTTATTGAAAAACAATAGCATGTTTAAAGTGATTTCTTCTTTTGCGTAGTAAGATTTTGAAGAAACTCGCAAGTAAATATTCTTAAGAAATGCTGTTTAAAAGGTGGCAAGTTTGAAGACATTCTTAATTAAATATTCTGTATATGAATTTGTTTCCTCAATTCTATGGTGCTTTGTGGCACTAAGTCAACTCGATTTCGTGTACCACATCACTGTTACCTTACTTTCTGTTTCATCTAATTCTGTGCTATACCGGGCATATGCATATAAAACCAAAAATAAGAGGCGGCTGAAGGGATTCACAGCTGGTGAACAAAAATTCGGCGCCGATAGTATCACCTACACGCCCTACTCATGCATCACCCCAAATCCCGCCCTTTTCCTGTGAGTGCTAAGGCGAATTTTGTGTGCATGTGTGGACAGAGGCATATAACGACTCAGCTGAAACACCCTAAGCCAAGTTCCTGTCCACCGCCCACAAAACCATGGGGCAAACCTGCTGTGGACTTCTGACGTCCTTACCACCTTCACTGTAGGTGATGTTAAAAATGTTATAAGCTTAAAATCTCACTTCGTTTCCGAGAAGCTAACTTAATTTTATTTTTAGAGGAAGTAGGAAAACCATGAATAAAATGTAATTCATTTAAATTAGCATGTTAAGTTCTTGATTAATTTGTATATAAATAATCCTCTTTGTCTAGCTATAACTGTCTTAATTTATTCTTAATTATTTTGTTCCGTGAATTATGATATAGGTATTTCTTCTGCAGTTTACACTTTATATATTGAAAACCATTTACTGTAGAAAACTGTGGTTCAATATAAAAGACGCACCATTTCATACACTGAGAGCAGTCTCTATAGATTTCGATTCTCAATTATTCCTATACATACCGTTTTTGTTATCAGAGTTTATCGTTACAGGCCTTGGAAACAGTACTCCGTAGATGTGAATAGAGTAGCCTCTCCCTTCGTTATTTGCATTAGTTAGTAGCGCACATACATATACACAATAGGTGGAGCTGGTTTTTGTACCGGTTTTCCGCTTTGGTGGTCACGAAGGGTGGGTAAGTAGGGGAGTTCCTTGACACGTCAGAAGCAGTTCCCCGGGCCTGATATATACGTACTAATGTAGTAAAGTTATTTTATATCCCAAATTCTGAAATCATTATAGGTCAGTTGTGACCAATATGCTTTCCAACCTAGAGTCACCACATCTGCAAAAGTACTGCTGTTTGCCACAGCAAAGAAAGTCCCCGGGGACTTTGGGGTTGGAGAAGGTTCTGCCTCGGCATGTTTATGACACTAAGGACAGTTCAGTTACAGAATATTAAAAAACATTCTGATTTTTTTTCTGATACATATTTTGGCCTTTGGGAAGAGCCCGTTTGGCCATTGGGGGAAATCTATTTTCTCTAGTGGCACACATATACACATATACAACACATATACACCCAAGCCGAGGCGGGACTCGAACCGCGACCCTCTGCACGACGGAACGCTAGATACACATGTTCTAACGACCATGGCTACGAGGACCGGCTATTCTGACGTCTTCTATTTTTGTGAATAAATCCTCTCGGTTTTAGTGTAATTAGTCTAGCTGAA
Source organism: Mantis religiosa (assembly GCA_030765055.1). NCBI lineage: Eukaryota > Metazoa > Arthropoda > Insecta > Mantodea > Mantidae > Mantis > Mantis religiosa. The sequence continues at coordinate 114,477,044 of CM060950.1, forward strand.
AATGAGAATAGAACTTCATAGGTTTAATACCAGCAACTTAAATCACTTTGGCTCCCCTTAAATGTAAAGTAGAACAGTACAAGAATAAGGTTATTACCATTCATTTACTGTGTTTGAAAGAAAAGTGCAACACCAAATGAGCTACAAAACATAACATAATTTTACTTAAATTAGGCTCAATACTTTGTTTTGAGAAAGCTTTAGGTATTACATTTTCTCAGTCCTTTAAATTAATAAATATGGCGCAAAGGTAGCCAGTAAATTATTGACAAAAAGTAATTTTAAATATTGCATATTAAATAGTTTGTGAGATATTCGTGTAAACACTGAAATCTCAGGATAGGATAGCAGATGCAAAATACGTATACAGTGTCAGAGCGGCCGCGGCTAATTATTAACTGCTGGGGATTAGCGAATACTGACCCGGCCGGCTACCTGCATTAATAGCTAATTCTCTTCACTGAACAATAGGCCGTGCACAACAAAATCCACTGTTTGCGATTCCCTGCTCCAGGAAATTCGTTTCGGGACGTGTGAGAAAATACAATTTCCAGAACGTTCGGTTTTTGTTCGGTTCTATAAGGAGGCGACTCGTGACTGACCGACAGGGAGGCTTTAAATGAACAGTTCCCAGGGCGAGCTCAGTGAGTTCATTGAACAGTGCCGAGCACAGTTCATTTATTAGTTCTGGCTCAGCAGTTCAGGAAGTGATTCGATTCGATGAATCAGTTGTGTTGTTTTTTTACCGGCATAAAGGGAGTTTAGGAATAACTAATGTTCTTGTTTGTTAATTGGTCACAGGAATGAGATATAAAAGCCATGATGGAGGCAATATTCCCCCTTTTTATATTGCATTCATATGATGAGGGATACATAAAATACTTCCAACGCAACATTTAGTTTTCTTTTACCTATAGAAATACTAACTTCCATGTAACTATACCGAAAACGACATCGTGCTGGATTATTTGAAGAACCTTGTTTAACTCGCTTGACCGGATAATCCAATAATAATGATGCTGAAAAGAGAAAATCAATATAATTGGTTCTATGTGGGACACTGCACCGAAATACGAGTAACAGAACTGCTTGAATATTTCATATGCTTCAGAGGACAGAGGTAATGGGCACATGAGCTGGATGGCTCCAGAACTTCCCCTATTTGGAGTCCCACCGTGGTCCCCAAAAGTTAACAATGATGGAGTATAATTTACAAACGCAGCACAACTAATAATAATTTTCTCGTTTCTGCTGCGTCACATACACGCCTTTTGCATTTCTGTGTAGCCTGGGATTAACAGTTCGTAGCTTTTCTTTTTCTTTTTTTTTTTTCTTTTTTTTTTGCATGATATTCTTTGCACCAGAATGTGAATTTCTGTAACAAATTCCAAAGCAGTCTACTTTGGGCAAGATTTGACATTAATGTTTTGATGTCCCTAATAAGGTAAAAGAAGATTTACTTTATATTAACAAAACTTTAAGAAAAGTTAATTATATGTTTCATCAATAAGCTCAAAGGAAAGATACCAGAGGTTTTGGTTTGGTTAGCTTATCACTGCGTATAACCTGTTAAAATTAACGTATCTATGCAGTTTGATAAAGAAATTGCGAAAAATAATAAAAAGTTAATAATAAAAATCACATAAATTCTAAGCTTTAAGAAAACGTATCTTTTTCCCCCCTAACTTGGAACACTTAAAGTACCAATTAACTGAATCTATAAATGGACAGGCACATGTTTATTAATAAGCACGCCCAAATTTAAACCTTGTTTTCTCGCAAACTTCTTTTCAGCATTTTTCTACACTCAAAATGCTCCACACGCAGATAGTTTTTACTAATTTATTTTTTAAAAAGGTCACTGCCTCTCAAAAGTTCATTAAAGAAAGTGACCATGTACTTTTCGAATAGTGCTTAAGTTTTTGAGAAGTATATTTTGAACTTTTAGCTTCTGAGATATCAAGTATTGTGAAGAATACAAGATGTAATATTTGCTACGGTAATAAAATTGAAGGTTCATAAAGAAATTCTGTAAAACAAATCATTTTGTAAACTTCTTTACTGAAACTCTTGAGTTCTGGGTGTAGATAATGTTTAAAAAATCGTTTGCAACATATATAACGTGAAGAAGCCTATAAAATTTACAGCGTATAAATGCCATAGCCTACATTCCTTTATACGTGCTGTTCTCAGAAAAACCGAAAAATGGCAACGATAATCGGTTTGGTTATTCTTCACTGGGTCCTTGCCTAGTTGTCACATTTACCGTCCTCCTTTGGTCAGATTTTTCTAATGGAGAAGCGTACGTTAATGTTGTTACAATTTAATAAAACATTAATGAATGATTGCTTCAAACCTCTGTCTACACTATTTTATCTCTTTTCTCCTACACATTTATTTCAGAATCGTTCTTATCTGGAACAGATTTGCTCACATTTTTGTTAATCTAATAGCTTTGGGAAATACCTACCAGTTGAGACAATCGTATTCTCTCTTCCATCGTAAATTTTAGAGAAAACGTGCTATATACTCTTGTGGAGCTAGACGATACAACCCTCATTAAGAAATCCGTGATAGAGAGCGAAATCTCTCAGGTTAAGCGCACTTACCTATGAATACAACCGAGGATAATTTCTAATTAGACAGTTGTCGGCGTAGTGGTTCAAGGGAGAGTTGATCGAATGTGAAGGGTATTTTAAATAGCAGCACTTACGATCAATGTGCACTTGCGGTGACCTCCGAAGATGTGTGTGTTGAAGCAGTTATTTTGTAAATTGCCTGCAAGTGAGTTACCATGGAAATTTCGCTGTCACGAAATTTCGCCTTGGTCCGCAATTATTTGCAACCTGAAACTCACACGTAGCTTTGCACGAACGATCACTTACATAGATGCTCTTTCTGTTCCTGGTCGTGACTTCAATCCCCTCATTGTTGACCTCAGCAGTTACTAATGTATTCCAAGAATCTAATAATAATGTTAATAACAATCATTTACAACAGCTACTAGCAACAATATCTGACAATTCTTTGAATACCATTTGAAGCGAAAAAAATAGTATTAATACAGAGTAATTGAAGGTTTAGCTATGAGATGGGCTTAATTTAAAAATGCTAACTTTGAAATCATGAGAAGAGAGTATTTAGAAGTCCTAATTATGTCAGTGAAAAGTAATAATAATCAGCCAATCCGGAGAAAGAGGGAGGGATGGCAGGGCAAACTACATTTCACTGGGGAAAGTTATAAGAAATAGGGTTACGTTGTGCTTTGTCTATTTTATTGCACGAATTATCCGCTAACTTTAACATAACGTGACTGCAGACCTGGAATGTCATCTTATTTGGTTGTTGGAATTAAAAGTTTAAATCTTACCTAGAACTTTTTCTCGTTTTGTTTCAGAATATTTATTTAAAATTTTGTTCATGCAGCAGCTAAGTATCAAACTGTTTCTCGTTCAGCAATGATGTGTTTACGAATATAACACCGACCTATATTGAAACATAGACTTATGTAGCGTGCACTTGAAAGTGCTTCTTCTTAAAATGTGCTATTGTCTACACATGCCATAATGGGTTCCCTAATTTGTGTAGACGTTTTTTCTCAGGTCCATTGTAACCATGAAACTAGGACAGAGATAAAGTATTTCGCTCCAATTTGCTGTACACATTTAGCGCATTATGCATATTTCCGAAAGATCAGTTTCCTCAATATTCAAACTCCGACAACACGCCACTTCGATTTCAGTGGATTTCAAGCAGAAAATTCTCCAAGTTGCTGTCGACACTTGGTATCATGAAACAAGCTACGGTTCATCAAGATGATAACACTTATCGTCATTAGAGTGGACCGAGTGTAAACTGACCTCTGACCTTAGTCCTACCAGACAAACAGTAGGGGAGCTTTTTCTGGTAACTTTTAATACACGCCGACTGCTATTATGTCACAGCCTGAGAGAGCTAATTTATTTCAGTGTTATATCTGGTCACGGTGCCGAGCTTGTTTCATCTGCCAGTAAAATAAGGGCTTCTTGTTTAAAATATTATACGTTTGTTACTGTTGAAACACGGTGGATAAACAGAAAGTCTTTTGTGCCAAAAATAAAAGAAAAAAATACTATTTTAGAATCAAACTTCTTCAAGGTTGAGGGCTAATGTATTTGCTATTTGTTTCAAACGTATGTCAAACTCGATTTGGAACAAAAATACACAATTTCTTTGAATATTTGCAAGGGAAAAGGCATAGATGTTGAAGCCACGTTTGACTGAAGATTATCTGGAAAATGCCTACGTAAGTCAGTGAGGACAGTCCAGGCGAGATTTGAACCTCCCGTTGACGAGGTCAACATGCTACAGAATTTTTGGATAAGTACCTTTTAAGGCACTTCAGATTTTATTTCGGAATAGTAGCCATATTATTTCGGTTTAAAGTGTAACATTGTGTTAATATTTTAGGTTATTTAGTTATTGTTAATCGTTTCATTTTGAAAAAGTTCTTTATATATAGCATTAATGTGCATACGTCTTCGAGGTAACACCATTTGTCATTGTTATCAATGTCTGCTTACACTGTAGCATAAATTTATAAACTGATATTTGGTTTGTTTTCGCGAAACTACCTAAATTCTTACGCACCAGATAAAGAAATTTTTGTATAAAGTGAAGTGATAAGTGTAAGATCACCTATAGCCATGTTATCTTCTTTGTTAATTATATATTTCCCTACATTTTTGCAGATAAGTGCAGCTAAGGTACAGACAAAAATGTTCCGTTAATGTTCTGAATGCTTCGCATATTTCCAGAGTTTTCACGACTCTGGCAATATGCTTAATGACGTCATTAAGTATAGTAAGTGAGAGGGCTCCAAGGTAATGTGTGAGCCACGCACTCGGGAGGTTTGGGTTCGATTTCTGCCGGCCGCTTCTCTCTCCCTCTCTGATCTTAGGTTTTTCGGGCTTGGTTACGTTCCCATCTATCATCATTTCACTTTCATCCCGTTTCTTTCCCATCCTTCAGGGGTCTTCTAAGATTTTTGGGTATGGCGCTAGCGGAAAGATGGCGCGGATAATTCCTGAAGGGAAGGGAAGTAGTACCCCTCATGGATATTAGAGGGCTGCTTGGTTGACGGGTCGTTTTGTACGCAGCTTAAACGTTAGAACGGGTCTTCGAGCCTGGCATTTTAAGGACCTCTGCGGGTCCCTGTGATCTATGTCTACAGCCTGTAGTCCTCTGTGGTTCCTTCGCTTCATCCCTTCTTCCTGGGATAGTAGTCAAAATAAATCTTATGTAGATATTATATTTTGCATAACCTACATCTAAACCTTCTTTCTTATAACTTTACCTCGCTGACGTGTATTTTTTCGGTGCTGCGTTTCCTTCCTGTTTCACCTGATTGGCTGATGTACACCTTTGAATGGCGACAAACAAGCAGTATGCAATGCAAGGTTAGGCGATAAAAGTAATATAAACACAGTCATGATAAATTCCCGTGCTTTTGTCATTCCTGGATAGATGTTTATAATGAAGGTTTCTCCCAATTATTTGTTGATTAGAATTTACATGCATTAGGTTGCCAGGCGAATGCTGGGTAGGTTAATTGCATCCCCCGAATTTCCTGACCCTCCATTTCCATTGGTCTCTTTCAGGGTAGAACTGTATGTGGGTGTCTCGGTGCTGCATGGCAGGATGATATTTTCTGAGTGAACCACTTCCTCCTCCTGTGGGTCGGTTGCCGGTCTCCGAACCAGCTGCTGGGACTGCTTCCGAACCACAGTAGAGGGGAATGTGTTTTGTCCTGGCCTACCGAGGGCAGTTTCCATCTAAGTAAAATGTAGGGACTGTGCCCTCTGCACGGTCGTGGCTCCTTGAGACTGCCACCCCCTGTCTCCTCTCGCCTCATCCTTCCTCCCGGGGATGCCCCACTTGGCGGCACAGGTACAATGGACCAAGTATGGTCAAAGTGCCGAATCCTCTCGTAGTAATCCTAATTCTAATCCTACATACATTAACTCATGTAACCGATTGTGTAAGAGTAGACACATAATTCTCTTTTAATATATTAAGATAAATGACCATGTTAAATAAGGGAGTATTTTGCACTACACAAATTCTATTTCCGACAGCGAGCAATGACAGGCGACTACTTAGCCCAGGTGACAGTTAAGGGATACAGTGCTGTGTTATATGAACGACACCTTACCTATAATTCCTTGCCGAATATTAAATATCGATTGCTTATATCGTGGCAGACATAATCAGGCGTATGCATTGCTTTTTCACCACCTGCATGCTAAGTGGATTGCAGCGCCAGGCAATATAGCATGTGTGTTAAAATTTTAAGAGAAAGGCAACACCACGGGGCACCTAGGATGCAGAGAAGTTAAGCGTATATGAACCGACACATAGCGCGCGATAATTTACAGCCAGCTTTACTGAAATATGCTTAGAGCCGTTGCAAACAATTTCATCATTATTTATAAGTAATGGAAACATTCAAACAGGTTAATACTCTCGTGGCAGAGTAATGTTCTAGTGGTACGGCGTTTGGCGTGACTACTGAAGTTGTAGATTGTAGCTGCCATAGACCAAGCAGTCCAGCCACCGACTAACTTACTTTATGACAAGTTTATTTTTCATGGCAAAAAAGGATAAATGGAGCAGAATTAATGGCAGAAAATATCAGCACACATGCCCAAAAGCAAAACCAATCACGATTTTGCATTGCTAACTTCTTGAAAGTTCAAGTTCAGTCTCCATGTCCTGGCGAGTAAATGGCAGTTGGGAATAAAAGAAGGCCAGGTAATGTAACCGCCCTGGGCGGCGATACGGCAAATATGGTAACCTAGGCAAATAATAAGCACAATTTTGATGCACAGACAATAAATGCTAGTGAAGTTTAGATATGAAACAGCTGCAAATATGACGAAATTGAACACTGCACACAATTTGAAGAGTTCAAGCATTAAGGCCAAGGGCCCCATCATTGGTAATGTAATATGTAGTGGTAGTAGTGGATTATTCGGAGGGGATTCGGCACGTCGACCAGACTAGACCTATTGAATGCCCCAAGTGTGATGTCCCCGGGAGGGAGGGAAGTTGAGGTGAGAGGAGACAGAGGACGGTCGACCCGAAGGAGTCATTACAGTACAGAGGGAGAGGTCCCTACACTTTATCAGATAGATATTCCCTGGCGGTGGGCTTAGGACTATCGGCATCCCACCTGCCGTGACCCAAAAAAAGTCACGAGGCCAGTTCGGAGACTGGAGGCCGCCTACTCAGAACAGGATCCTCCAGACAAGCTTGCACAACCGGCATCCCGCCTGCCGCGCTTTTGAATCGGCTCACTAGACCGGCTCGGAGACCGAAGTCCGTCCTGCCGGAGGGGAATTTTTGTTTTCTCAGAGCATATCATCCTGCCATGCACCGCCGAGACTCCCGCAGACACTTGTTACCCTGAAAGAGATCCACCACATGTAAGATGGCATGAAATGGTAATGGAGGTGAAATAGAGGGACAGGAAATTTGAAGGAGTAATTAACCTACCCAACATTCGCCTAGCGACCCGGAAAACCCCGTGAAAAACCCATGGGTCACGTAGGTCGGCCATGGGAATCGAACCCAGGCCTCCCGAATGCGGGCCACATACGTAACCGCCTGAGTCATCCCGCTCGGTATGTAATATGTAAAATGGTGGTGATGCTTCTGACTGCCGTGTTGGAGAAATTCAGAAACTGGGAAGTTACAAGCCTGGTTTACACAATTTAAGGAGGCAGAACTGTGAACTGTGCAGATATCTTGTCCGGTTATGCCTGCAAGAAATCTGGGTAAATATACTGAATTTCCATGAATTATTATTTTTTATTTACGTCCTCCAATGTTAATTCATATCGGACGATGAATGGCGGGTGAAATGATACTCAAATGACCCCAGGGTTCATAGAGGTAGGAGTTACAGATATTCATCTTTCAGAATATGGGAAAAACCTGAACAAAAAATTTTATTCAGATAACACACACACATTCGAACTCGCGACCTATGCTACAGAGGCGGGTTAATACTGAATTTGCTTCCATAAGTTTATATACTCGTAAATTAGTCAGAACGTATATTATACTATTGGAATTTTCAATATCGTAAACAGAACATCAATCATTTAACTCAAAGTAGGCTGTGCAAAAACTATCTGTTACCACAACTGTGGCAGGCCTAAGTGATAGACCTCAGTTAAGTGGCACAAGTGCAGGTGTGTGACACAAGCGCAACAGCACAAGGCAAGTGACAAGTAGTTATGTCTGCCTGTGTGACAGGCTGGAGCAGTCACACGTGTACAGCTGTGTCAGGGATAGGCAAATGGACAGTGGCACAAGTAGAACTTTGGCAGGCCTCGGCAAATAACAAGTGCAGATTTGACAAACCTAGGAAGTGACATATATGTAAGCGTGTCAGGTTCTCCTAGCGAAACGGGCAGGCTTAGGTATGACACGCGCCAAGGCACAGGATATACGCTTCAATAAGTGGTGCAAGTGCAGTTGCTAGTTATCTTTTTTTTCTTCTTTCAAATACAGACACGACCAGCTTAGGCAGTGCTAAGTGTTATGTACAACATATGCTAGTACAATTTTGGATATGACAGGCCTTGCTCATGGCACGGCTGCGTTTATTACAGCGTACACAAATCAAAATTATGTAACAGGACTGGCCTATTACTGTGCAAGCGTGACAGGTTTGGAAATGTGTATCAATGGTACTCGAAATGCCTAGAGCATTGCAATGCAGCTTAACTTTAATAACTGATGGCTGCTTACACGAACGGAGTATATAGTCCATTTTATAATTACAATGAGAATCACTACTACGAGTCCGTAGCAGTAAAGCAAAACTAGCTCCTATCACGTGATTTACATCAGGTGTGGAAGATATTCATAAATCTCTGACTGACTGAAGTTAGATATAAAACCATTCCTACTGGATAGAAGTATGGCAGTAACGAATTCTATGTTCGCCTCTGTAGCGTATGTGGTAGCCTGTCTACCTCACTTTCAAGAGGTTCCGAGTTCGAATCTCGGTCAGTGTGAAGGTATCTGGACACAGTTTTTTCTGGGAGTTTTCCTTATCCTGAAACATGAACATTGCGTAATTAAGCCCTATGGTCCCTGGGTTCATTTGAGTATCATTTCACCCATTTCATTGATCCTCCATATGACATCGTTAGAGGACGTACATTTAAAAACGATTATTTCTACTCCAGCCAATGAATGAAGAAAGTGCATCGGTGGAAGGATGCAAATTCGTTGCCACTCCACCCACATCCGTTATGAATCGATTCATATACAGGATGAGTAAAAATATTCTGCCCACCTTATTGGAGGACGTTCTACTCTACATTTGGCAGGTAATGTGGCTTCAACACGACGAACTCAGTACACTTTGAGAGAAATGTGCGGAATCACCTCAATGGATTGGTAGAGAGGGACCGGCTCCATGGCCAACACGATCACCAGATCTGACACCATTGGACTGCTTTTGTGGGGTAGTATGAAATCCATGGTGCACCTACGCTACTACTGTAACGCCAAAGAAGGACCTCATTGCACGAGTATATGGAGCATTCTTTCTGGTCAACCACATTAGAGCATGTATGTGAAGCTGAGCGCCGCCGATGTAGGCTCTGCATTGACGTAGGAGGTACCCAGTTTGAATCCCGTTTGTAATGTTAGACTGCTATGTGCTGCATACCGTTTGTTCGTTGTATTGATGCCATGTGGAATGGACACTTTGATATCTTCCCCAGGTGGAGTAAATCACGTGATTGGAGCTGATTTTGTTTAACTACTCTGGACACCTTAGTTGCGATGTCAGTCTAATTACTTATAAGCTGGACTATACTCTATGGAACTCAATGTAGCAGAAGAGTTCAGTAGTGATTTGTCCATGTGATTGCACTTAATTAATTAGAAATCAGTATTTTGAATACACGTCCCTAGTTTTAACGATATGAGTAATTTTAGTATAGTATGTGTTTATATACACTTTTGAATTTCTGCCATATTCACGACATGATTACAGGTGAAGCATATTTTGAAGCAGCATCAAACTGGATGGTGTAGTTAGGTAATACAGGCCAGAAACTATGTATAAGGGAATAATATGACCAAAAATGCCGAGTAGCTAACTGCCTTTTTATCCACTTTGCATTTGTGTTTAATAATAATAGTAATAATAATAAATAATAAAATAATAATATTAAACCTTGGCGTAACAGCCCTAGTGGACCAACTGCCAACTCGACTTCCGGCCTCACGCCCACATACGCAAGACAGAGGTGGACGATCATCCAATCGATACGGGGAGGAGAGTGGTCAGCATCTCGGCACCCCCACCCGGAAAGTTGGCTTTCGCAACCAGGTTTCGTACCTATTGTAGCTCCTCACTTCCCTCACGATGCTGATTGGGTACCGATCCTATAACCGGAATTTAAACTCCGCAACCTCTCCACAGGGGTGGGATCGATCCCGGGTCGCATTCCGTAGCAGGGAAGCAAAGCATGACGCCTTAGCCCACTACGCCACCTCACAGGACATTTGTGTTGTTTACGACACATAAATATCTAATGTCATTCTATATGCACAGGGACAAACATATTTCCGTATTATTTGATTATATAGCCTAACCTATCCCCGCAACCCAACAGAAAGTTGGTTACGTTTCTGAACAGTTCCCTACCCTAAGTTAATTACAATCCTACCAACCAAATCCAATCCCCATTTAAAACTCTTCACTCTCAGTTTTGTGCCTGCACTGCAATTATCCCGCGAAGAGTTTTTATGAGTTCCTTGCACGAAATGTCAGAGTCTATCCTCTCGCATGGTTCGATTCTAATATCTCTGGAGTTTTCTTCGCCGTTAAATCTGTGTTTTTACACAGCGTCGTAACGTTTGCAGCCTTGCTGATTGCTCATTAAGAAAAAGAACTGATTCACAGACAGAAGATAAAGGGCTCAGCGGGGCAACAAAAGAATCCCAGTGCTCCTACTCGTTAACAGAATGACTATTACCGACCAGGTGGGTTATTAATTTCAATTAGTTTCTGAATATGAATGACCGTTTTGACGGGCGAAAGTTCTGCTATAATCTCCTAAATGATGATGAAACCTGGAGTAAGAACGTGCCTGAATGAAAACTTTTTCAAATCTCAAGAAATTGGCATGCTCCTATCGACATTATTTCGTATACTGTTTTTGAAAAATGACTTTCTTTGAATATCGAGTAAGGTTATAATTAACAATTGTCAGAATGATGTTCTGGTTGGTTAGCATTCCTCAGTTTGGAACCCGAAGCTATAAACATGTGTGCATAAAGACCTACGCCCAATTTCAGAAGAGTGAAGTGTGGGTCAGAAAATACTGGAAAATTGTGGTCAAGTTGTCTTGACTCGTTTATTTTTTACAATATCCTCGTCCCCTTGTGTAATTATTAGGCACAGTCTATCTACCTTATTAAAGGAAATAAGGTGCAGTGAATTATAAATAATAGATTGACAAACTTTATGATCTGAGATTTAGCGTTATTTCTGTTACATAAAATTCTAGCCCAGATATATTTGCATAGAATTTGTCCTTGTTTTATTTTAGCTATACGGTTTACCACTGATCTTCAACAGACATGAAATTTGTAAGAATATGGTAAGATTAAGCTGATATCAGATACGAAACCTACTAATTGTTTTTTTAGGAATTATGGAAATATTTGAATACCTGTTTCCACACCTAAGTGATAAGATTCCGTAAAACATGGATATGTGATTAATTTCACAGAGCTAAGGTTAATTAGAAGAGTATATTTACTTCATTTCCGCTCCATCAGATTTCTTTCCAAAATAAAAATAAATATAGACATATTTTTTATATCTATATCCTTTTCAGTGTTTTCACCGTTGTTAGTTTTACGTTGTTTAACTGTTTTGTTTTTCTCTACTTTTACACATATATACAGTACACATAAACACCCATGCCCAAGGCGGTACTCAAACCCGTGAGCCTCTACGCGGTGGAAAGCTAAAGGCATACACTGTAGGACAGTACCAATATATCCAGTCTTCCAGGATTACGCAACTCAGTAAGGTATTTTCCAATTACATTTTCTGGAACATGCCCCTGGTTTGAAACTTCTGGAATTATTTCTTACTGAAAATAGATTTCAAGTCTAACCATACATATTTAAATGTTGGAGTTTGACTATAGAGATAGATGTTTTGAGGAAAGCAAGCGATACGCCACCACTGACGTCTTTGCAAGGAAGTAACTCGAGATGTTCAGAGAACTCGGCGTCAGAACCGAAGCAGGAATCCATGAGTCATAAGTTTTGGAATGTATATTACCGCTCGAACATAATCGATTGTCTGGGGCACTGGCAACGTATCATTATGCATTCTTGGAATATTTAAAACACGAGTGCCTTTCTCATTAGTATAAGTCCAGTCATAATCTCCTAACATCTCAAAATTCGGTACATTGCCACACCAATATTGCGCCCCGTCATAAACTTCCAGGGAATAAAAGCAGTTTCCAAACTAAGCAATGTATAACTGAGTTAATCAGCTATTACATAAAACATGTTTACACATTTTCTGTCTGGTCAATAATACTATTAATAGCACTGCATACAAATGAAATTAAAGTTCTCGAAATTGTTTACGATATATTACATGTTTATAGCCAGTTCTATACTACTACATTTTAAACTATTTGCCTAAGATTATTTTTAGTCAAATAAAGTACTTTATTATTTCGAATACTATCAAGATCAGAAAGAACTGTTTCTTATATTCTGTCTGCTGAAATAGGTGTAATCTGCTAAGGATTGATGAATCCAGTGTTCCTATATTTTTGCAACAGGAACAAGTGGTCCCACATTTTATTAAATGTGTATGTGTTAATGTTATGAACTGATCACAAATAGTAATAAAATTGGTTTTTTGCGGACACAAACAAATGCCATTTGGAAGGAAGTTGGATATAATTTAAAAATACGCACTTGCTCCTTTGATACATTAAAATAAAGTGCGGTCGATTTGTGGCGAGGCCACGGACCCGTGTAATGGTTTGCTTGCACTGTAGCACGCATACACACGGATCGTGGCCTCGCCATAAAACGACCGCATTGTATATGCGCGCTTGGCAAAAGCTACGTGTTAATTTTTGACTCATATAAGGAATATATATGTCAAGCTTAAGCTTAGATGCACACCTCGGTAGCGTAGATGGTATTGTGTCTGCCTCACGTTCGAGAGGTCCCGAGTTCGAATCTCGGTCAGGCCGAGCTACTTGGATAAGGGTTTTCCCGGGGTTTTCCTTATCCTGAAAGACGAATGTCGGATAACTCTAAACTCCATGGACCCGGACACATTTGAGCATCGTTTCATTCATTGTCCGATATGACATAACTTTGGAGGACGTAAATTAAAAAAAAATTAAGGTTAGGCACCTTTAAACGTGTCTTACGTTTTCATTCTTCACTGAAGATCTCGGCAAAAGGGTTTAGTACTTGCAGCTGGGGGTACAAACATAATAATTTTCCAACTAAGCCTAGTGGATTGCACCACTTCCTTCTATTTGAAATCCTAGTTCTTCACTATTTTGAAGGAGACACGATTAAAGCATTTTAAGGAGGTTACTGACAGGCATTATATTGGTACAAATAAAATTGCGGCTAGCATAATTTTCACAATTTTAGGTCAAGAGTGCATTGCTAAAAGTTGCTGTGTTGCATCGGTGAGCTCAGACATTGTTTAGATATTATTTAGCGTATAGTGAAGAATGTTAATATTAATCTCAAACAATGAGTCAGTAATATTCAAATACAAACGCTCCGGGCTATTGTTGGGCAAAGACTAAAAGCATTCTTGTACATTCTGAGAGGAAGGTTTACTCAATTTTATTTGAATAGTCCTATGTGTTTCATTTTGCACTTACATTTCTCGCGCTTAACGACTGGGCGAAAATTTTAAAATGAAGTTCCTTATCTGTTTTATGTGTTGTTGAGCTTTCTTTAATCATTACGGGTATTGGCCTTTCTAAAGAATGTCAGTCTGTCCATGACGAGTTATTGATTAATTTCCTGCTTACATAATAGCCGAAATAATAATAATAATAATAATAATAATAATAATAATAATAATAATAATAATAATAATAATAATAATAATAATAATAATAATAATAATAATAATAATAATAATAATAATAATAATAATAATAATAATAATAATAATAATAATAATAATAATAATAATAATAATAATAATAATAATAATAATAATAATAATAATAATAATAATAATAATAATAATAATAATAATAATAATAATAATAATAATAATAATAATAATAATAATAATAATAATAATAATAATAATAATAATAATAATAATAATAATAATAATAATAATAATAATAATAATAATAATAATAATAATAAATTCTAAATTTGACCTTCCCTACCCAGAGGTCTTTGTAACGCCAGGTTTTCATACTGCCATCAGCAAAATTAACTCTCCATCGAGGCATATGAAGTCAATGTGGGGAAAGTCAAATGATCCACACCTACTCATCAAACGTTTAAGGGCAGATTCGCCTAAGCCCAGCTTCATATATAAAAACTTATTTAAACGTAAGCTTTTTGTTTTGCAACTGTCATCCATCATCGCAGATAACGTAACTAGTGCTTCATACTCGAGCAGCCTTCAATCCCTTTTGACGTATATCATTTAATCCGGACTACTGTTGGCTCAAACCATCACTGCAGCTGCATGATAAGGTGATTGCTGAAGCGTGCAAGGTACAAAAATACAATTATGAATATACGCTAGACATAAAAATCGAAAATCACAGTGAGGCGAAAAATCAAATTCAGCTGAATTTTGTAGTTCCTTGAAACTTCTGAAGAGTTAGCTAGTTTTTAGGGATGCGTGACTGCCTTCAAGCCTAAGGGCCCAAATTCGGATCTCGAATTGGTGTCAGTTGCCGAATGAGTTTTTCTTTCGGGTTCATCTTTATCTTCATAGAACAGATGTTGAGTAAGTCTCGGCTGAAATGATCCAGGATATTTTTGAGTCATTTCATTTCCCATTCTTCAGAGCTGATTAATTTCTACGAGATACACTCACTCCACGTACTCCATTTTGGCAATTCTTCGACTAAATAAACACTATTATTATTATTATTATTATTATTATTATTATTATTATTATTATTATTATTATTATCATCATCATCATCATCATCATCATCATCATCATCATCATCATCATCATCATCATCATCATCATCATCATCATCATCATCATCATCATCATCATCATCATCATCATCATCATCATCATCATCATCATCATCATCATCATCATCATCATCATCATCATCATCATCATCATCATCATCATCATCATCATCATCATCATCATCATCATCATCATCATCATCATCATCATCATCATAATCCAGAACTGAGCATTTTTTATTAGTATCTCTACTGCACACTATACAGAAAAGCTACTCTATCTATCCAAACATTCTATATTGAGGTTTCAGTAAAAATTGCATTTTGAAGACCACTTAACACATACAAGAAAGAAAATTTTGGAAGATGCCCTTAAACAGTGCAGCTGAGAACAGTATAACAAAACATAAAGGCAGTATGAACTTAGTCTTTATAGTTAAGGCATTTTTTAGCAATACCTATATAAACATATTCATGAAAATCCATGCCTTGCCTGTTTGCAAGATATTATCCTCGACATTTATCTTTCTTCATAAAAATTTCTAACAATTTTGATTAAAGCACATTATGTTTAAATTATTTGCATGACTAAAAAATGTGTATCTTTCATGTGAGGTCCTTAGCATTCTAATTGAATTTCCTGCAACTGGAAAATCATAAAATAGACTCAAAGTTTACAACACAAGAGCATATCCCATTACTACGGGTAAAAGTAGAATGCTGTTTTCACATGTTTTATGTAACCAAGAATTTATTATTTAATTTAAGTCGTTCATACCTTCCCCCTAAAAATAGCAACGTAACGTGATAGAAACATCTTTAACATGGATTCTAAAATATGTGCATGGCGAATGGTGGTGAGCCAATGAGGTTGTAATTGTTGAAACTCATTCACCCTGATCGTTAGGTCACTTGCCTTAGTCATTGTTGTAGTGGCAATCGAAATTGCCATAACTGGCATGACTTCGATTGAAGCATCACACAGAAGTTTAGTTTTTGTCTTGTGCTCATCAGCTCAGCAATGATAGGCCTCCGAAATCTCTTAAAACTAGCAAGGAAAAAAGATGTGCGTTAGGTCGGCTTGGAAAGAATTTACTCGATAATTGCTATCATTGACGATGCCGGGCTGCCTGTGAGACAACAACAGAGGAGAGAAATGAAGAAAAAAAGATGCGCTTTAGCAGGAAGATAGATTAAGTCTCGCATCCTCCATTCGCTCCGCCAATTCGGAGTTCTTATGGAGACTCTTTCTTTCCTCCCCTTCCTCTCCAGTTGTAATTTGGATCAGAAGATGGAAGGTAAGCGACTGGGATTGCATCAAGAAAACCGCCCAGGACAAGGAAGAGGATTAAAGGACTATCTCGTTAGTAATTTCATGTCACTAAATCTATTTAGCCCCAAGAGAGGAGCGAAAGAGTGCCAGAAACAGGGAAAAAAAGGAAGACTGTTTGAAAGGAGGATTAATGAATGAATAAGAATTAATAATTAATGCTTGCATTGTGAGAACGAGTTCAGAATTCTATCAGCAGGGTTTATACATAAATATTTATTTCAGTTTTGAAACAAATGCTGTTACCCTTATTTTTGATAAACAAATAATCGTAGACCATAATCTTACATATTGACATCGTGAATTCATTATGAATTTTTTTCACAAATGTAATTATTTTTCCCCAGAAAAACCACATTTCGAATAAATCTTGTAAAATTCCATCTTAATTTAAATTGACAAATTATTTATATCTACTAATGCTGCTTCAATCTTTTTTGTGCTCCAGATTCAATGAAAGTACCTTATACTCGTACATAACCCTAGACGTACACTCGAATGCATGGAATCCTGCTGATATAAAGCGCAAATTGTTTATGTTGGTAGGGAAATAGATACCACCTCTGCCACTCCCAGGACTCACTCTTTACTTATTTGTGGCGCTCCACTTAATGTTTACCTTGTTTCACCCATTTCCTTCTCTTTTGAGTCGGAAATTGAACTATTAACGTTTCAGTGCTACATTTGTGACGTCAAACCTATACGAGACGAGCTGATGTGGTCCGCACCGCCGTTGTGCAGCATTCCTTCCAGCCACTCAGGTCCAAATGTTTCCTTAAATACTCTTTAGGCCTGACCTTGCTTTATAGGCTGCTAATGCGTGCGTTGGATTTGAATTCAAGCTAGAAAGAGACTTGCTAACTCAGAACTAGTGTTAAAAACGAATGATAAGGAGTTTCTGCCAGCAATAAATAAAGAAAATACTATAGGAAACCAGAAACATCGGCACCATTGCCTGGTAGTTCTCAGCTCTGTGGACTTTAAGATCATTTGAGCATTCATTACTTATTATTGCCATCTTTCAAAATAGTGGTAGTCTTTAGACCCAAGTCTTTAACTCTAAGTCCCATACCGATGTAAACAGTGAAGAAAATTATGACTTTCTTATACCTATGACTGACATAATAATTTAAAAATGTTTTTGTTGCACGAGGTTACACAATACTAACTCTGAATGTGCCACACTGCATCTAATTGTGTAAGACATTCATTTCTTTACTTATTCAATTTTGCTGCGATAATCTAAAAAAATGGGAATAAATATGATTTCTTAACATACAAAATTGATGAAAAATAGGACAACCATTCTGTGAAGTAGAAGTGTACATTTTTCATGTATACCCAGGTTTAGGTTGTTTAGATTTAAGTTTAAGCTTAGTTTTCAGCGATGGTTTCGACATTTTACATTCATGAACACTTAAAATATTTATTGACAAGAAAAATGTAACCGGTAAGCATTGTCTACAGCCATGGTTTTTTTTGCCGAATCAGAAATATAAAGCAAATATAGCTTCAGCATTTGCTTTTATGATAGTAATGCTACTAACATAAGAGTACACAGTAAATAACATTCATGGTCAAGACTTGAATTTTAATGCTAAAGTCCACCCCATTGTTTTATTATTACTGCTTCGGAACTCAGAACAGTAGAAAAAGGGAAGGAAAATGTAACAATCGAACGCTTTTTTGTCGATATTAACTGCTAGAAGGGGCGATGCTCTTTTCAGAAGGGAGGGGGTAATCTCGCTTATAATATCTCAGGTGCTGTATGATAAATTGCTTATTCCGTCTGTTTTATATGTTGTGTGTACTCAAGCGTTTAGCAACCCCTGGAGACCGCTAGTGTGTGTGTGTGTGTGTGTGTGTGTGTGTGTGTGTGTGTGTGTGTGTGTCTGTGTCTGTGTGTATGTGTGTGTGTGTGTGTGATGGAAGTTTGTGTCTTAGAGATATCTATAATCGATACTATCTTATGCAATACTTACAGCCAAGACCTCTTCCATAAGGCCTACAAGTATGCTTATTAATTTTCGAATTTTTAAAACAGCTGACGGTGTGAAACTAAAAGCTACCTAGGGCACTATCTGATAAATACTCTACATAACTTCATTTCTAACACGCTTGTTAGCTGATAAAAAGCATTTATAGGAATTTATGTCTACAGCTACAAATTATAAACGCCAGTCAAGAACTTCTTATATAAAATTATAATAAGGAGGCTCTGGTTACGAGAAAGAAGCATTTAAACACCGAACAACCAAGTATAGGGAAAGTTCCCTAAACATGTTTTATTCTCTATAGTTACGATGAAAGGTACGAACAGCTGACGGTAGCAGCTGCTGTCCTAACAAATGCCAAATGCATGCATGTAATGAGTGCTTCCTTGGGTTTCTGAAAATCTTAATGGTAGCGATAATACAGTGTTTTTTTTTTTATTACTATTGTTACATCCAGAATCGAAGCAGGCGATCGTTTTCTTCTGTCATTATAGTCAAGGAGTTAGTAATACATACAGGACTAACACACCAGTACTAAACGGAAGTGTAGTTAAACTCCAGTGTAGTGAACATTCTTTTACCCCGGAGAAAAACACACATGAGAAATAAGACCAAATATTATGCAGTCCAACTCCATCTACCTCACATTCAAGAGATCCATAGTTCGAATCTTGGTTAAGCTTAGATTAGCCTTTATCTGGGATTTTCTCTTATCTTGAAAAATTAAATGTGATAAATGTAAGGTTTTCTATGGCATCGGGTACATTTAAGCATAGATAATTTTACTAATTTCATTGATTCAGCCATCGCATTATGTCCTTCCTGGTTGAAGGAGTTAAACTGTAATAAAAATAATCATGCTCTAATAGTATATTGCGATATAAGGATGGGAAGTATGTTTTAACAAACTTGAGGATATGTGAGGAAGAGATGAATCCAGATTTGCTACTACTTCGACTCTGAGATATATTTCACATGCATGCATTGCATTTTTGGACGGTTATCATTAATGTTAATTAAAATATAGTAAAATAAAATTAAAACATGTAGCATAAATAATTATTGCGCAAAAATAAACACTTGAGAATACTCAACTCTGAGAAAGAAGCAGTTCTGCAGTGGTTCCATCATCTACTGCAAAAATAGAGTCCTTTCAATTTGATGACATTGGCTATTGGTGGCCCAATAATGTTCGTTCAATAATTGTACCAATTACAATTTCATATCTAATATTTTAAAATAAACGTTTTATGTAGCATTTTTACTAGCCACTTTTTTATGCAGATGGGTACTGCGTTATAAATAAAAACTGCATAAATTACATGTGGAACTGCCAAGTTACAATCTTTATGACAACAATGTTAAGTGCCACAAGTTAGTCTATTATTCCAAAATAATAATAACTGTTTGTGTCGACTATAATCAGCTTTAAATATTTTAAGACGCCAAGGAAAAGAGTACCATAGAAACCTAATAGGTTAAATTAGTTTTAGCGTTAAAGAGTCTGTTGAACAAGTTGTGACGTTTTCTACCTCTGATACCAAATTTTTTATTTCTGTGGTACACTGCAGACGCTTTTATTAGAACTTGTTTGTGTTCTGTAGGTAGACATCTTTCTTGGTAACACTACATTACAAACCAGAGCAGCGATATTAATATATATTAGCACATAGGTAGACATTCCGCGACCCTGAAGGATATATGCATATATTTGTTTATGATTTATTGACCACAAACATACGCCCACGTGCTTAGACAAGTCGTTTAGCATCTCTTATAACGCATAATAATTGGCTGTGACAAGCTCTGGGTCAACACTTGCTATTCCAACAATGCCCCTACGTTACAGATCATTACCAATTACCGCTAACTGCTGCATACATACATGGACAATGGAGTCTGCGAAATCGCTCAGTGAGCACAAGAATGTTTGTTCTTTATTCTTCAGGAATACCTATTTTTCGCAATACTTTTTCGGACGATAATTGGTTAAATATATGGCATATTTATTAAAATAAATATATCCCAAATAAGAGTGTCATGCGTTGGCGCTTTTATAATTGGTTACAAATCAAGGTGAAAATATTTCACATTCACACTAGCTTGTTAATCAGTGTTCCCTGAATAACTACCTAATCTAACTAAAGATATACTAAAATCAAAACTAAGAATAAGATTTCTATGAAATACTATTTATCAAATAAAGGACAACGTACACTGGGACTGAAATTTCTGTTTTCTATGTTACTATACCTACAAACTGCAAACTTTGCATGCCTAATTGGTTTTATATTAGAAAATACCACACCAACTTTTAGTAATTTCTGATCACTAGTTTTGAAGGAATTAATTTTTTATTTTTGTTTTAATTAAAGTTCATGGCAATATTAAAGTTAATGCATGTGCATCAATAACCATGCTAGTGGAATAACTCTGTTATTTTGTCATTCCTATTAACTGTTTAAACAACTTCAGTCTCTGTGCAGAACAATACATTACTTTCAGGAAAATTATTTTTTTTAATTATGTAGTACATTGAATTTAATTTTTGCAGTACTTTTTGCATTTAAAATTTTGTTATAGCCAAACCAAGTCTTAAATCTTATAGCCTGAGACTGATGTTGTAGAGCCATATGTGGAGCATATGCTTAAAAATTTTCAGAAACATAGCTCTAAAACTAAAGCAGTAGGAGCAGATATTGTATTAAAAATGTAAAGTGGAGAAAAATTAATTTTCCTAAAAGTATGCATAAAAATAGTAATTACACTATCCTGCACACTATTTACACCGTTCTGCACATTATCTAGGCTGTCATCTCTACTGCTATGTACACTGATATTCAAAATGTGCTTATTAGTTTCACTAATGTAGTCTGCTATTTAAATTACTATTTACACTATGTACTATATATAGTTCGCACCTAGTTCTTGAAATCTTGCAAATTTCTTCTGGCTTTTGCAAATATAGTTTGAATAGCATTAGCATTTGCATATGTGATGCTGAAGTATTAGATGTTCTCCTTGTTCAACTGTACATATGAAATGGAAATCTGCTCCCAATTTTTGCTTTTCCATCTAGCTGAACCAAGTTTTCTTCCAACTCCCTTCTTTTCGTTATTTCTACTCACCAGCTTACGTCAACATGATGAAACGGCATGCATTATGCTGTTTATATAGTTAACAGTACACTACACTACAGGAAAAGCAAATAACTTGCATATACACCTATTTCATTATTTAAAACAAACTGTAAACAAAAGCACATTTCTCTCATGGAAGTCGTTATTATACATTGGAGCAAACACAGGCAGTCAAAACAAGAATGAATCTACAAGTATGCGCTAAGTTTATTGCAAAGAACATAGAAAAATCACAGATATTCTGAACTGTTTTGTATTTTCTTAGGTGCTAAAACGCTCAAAGTGTACTGACGACTTTTTATATGTCATTTGTGTTTGAATGCTTCTGATTAAACACTCTGTATTGAATACATAGTAATAGTTTACCAAACTGACTCTAGATAGCACAGTTGAACCCAGTTTTAAAGAAACAGCTGTCGAAAAACGATCAGAATTGGCAAAAACAGGTCATCATGCTGGATAAGGAAGAAAGGGGGCATTTAAATGGCCACGTCCCGAACATTTAAACCGTGGACTAGACCTTTAAAAATGGCGGAAATAAAAAAAACCCGTACTATAATTCAATAAAGGAAGGTTTGGGGGAACGTTTGTATGTGTAAATCTAAACATTGTAATTTTTGAGACTTTTGGGCTATTTTTCAGTCCATGTCCCTTAAATATCTAATTCAAAGTGTTACAAAGCAATGGCATTGCTGGTGCTGCAGGAAAACACGTACACTTTCTCTCTCTCTCTCTCTCTCTCTCTCTCTCTCTCTCTCTCTCTCTCTCTCTCTCTCTCTCTCTCTCTCTCTCTCTCTCCCTCTGACATACACACAAATGTATCTGCTTTTGCATTAACAATGATGCAGTTAAACTTGCAAGACGAAAAGTTGTTCTTAAAGGAAAAAGTGATCCTAGGGTAAACATAATATCTGACTTTTAGTACTCTTTCCTTGCAAACTCCATGTTTTTGCAAATGTGTAACAAAACTTTGAAGATGTATTATAAAGTGTAAACGTAGGCATTTAATACAATAATGTATAAAAATTTAATTAGGGATAATAAATAAGAAAGGATAGTTGCATAATGCATAATTTGGAATGAACACGTTGAAAGAAACTCTTTCAAATTAAAATGTGTTCAATATAAGTCATTTTGAACATGTATATTATCAATAGTCCTTTATTCCAACAGTCAATCCCTCAATTTTTCTGAGAAAATACATTTCCTACTCAATGTTAGCAATCACATGAATAAAATGCGTACATTTCTGTCAAAAGCAGCAGAGCTACCCATGGATTCATCAGTTAAAGATAGATTATTCGTTATTATACAGTAAGTAGATACTGCAAAATATATAACCGGATAAAAATGATACTCTTAGGTACTTCTGCCCTATTTGCTTTGTTATTGTTATGTTATAATATAATGTTTAGGAGTTTACAGCTCATAGCCAGGGTTAGCAAAGACCAATATATTTTAAAAATAATTTAAAAAATGCTTCAACACTGGAAAGTTTCCAAATATTTAAAATGAAACCCGTGTCTTGAATAAATCTGTGTTTGGTATAACAACATAGGCAAGCGACTTTATTAGAAGTTTACCTGAAAATAAAGTTTCATATCCCTACCTATACCTTAAGTCGCTTGCAATTCGAGTTTGTATCTTGCACAATACAAGACATATTCAAATTAAAAATTATGTATACGTTTTACTTAACAATTTGTTGGATACATCTGTTTTTGGAGTAGCTATCTAAACGTATTACGATTACGTATCTTAATCTCTTAATTAATGGCTAAGCACAAAATTAATTTGTCTTGGTCGATTTCGTGATTAAAAGGGGGAAAAATAATTGTAGCGCCTCTTGGGTACGCCACTGAATTGGTGAGAAAATCCACAAACTTGGTGAGACGACTCTGACGTCATGTGATGATTAGTTCACCCCCCTCCTTTCAGGCATCCCCAATCCCACTCCTCCTCCTCCTCCCCCTCCGCCTCTTCACAGCGTGTCTCACGCAACCAGCATTGTCTGTCTATTGAAAATATTGAAGGGGATTCGGCTCTCCGTGAAACAAGTACCTAAGTTACACCCAAATTTTTAATTTCCTTGGAAATGTTTGCAGACATGTGGAATTGCATTTTAAAATTCCACTTTCACTTCTAAATGTTAATGAAATTGTCTTGCTCTTTGTTTTTGGATTGGTCGTTTACAGGAAAAGCGAGTTTTAGACCAGCAAGGCCATAAACAAAGCATTCCATTCCTGAAGAATGCAACCCCACTTCATAATATTGGAGCATTGCAATTTTGGAAAGATACTCAAATGCATTCAGGGTACGAACTGTCAAAGTGACATTTCTCGAGAAGAGAAATTATTATTGTTATTATTGTTATAATAATAATAATAATAATAATAATAATAATAATAATAATAATAATAATAATAATAATAATAATAATAATAATAATAATAATAATAATAATAATTATTATTATTATTATTATTATTATTATTATTATTATTATTATTATTATTATTATTATTATTATTATTATTATTATTATTATCATCATCATCATCATCATCATCATCATCATCGTCGTCGTCGTCGTCGTTGTTGTTGGAGCTGGTATTACTTAAATGTGGAGGGAAAGAAGCACGTCAAAATCTCTTGTCCGAAAACTGCTTTTAAGCTACTGGAAAAACATACCATGGATTAAAAATACATTTTGTAGAATTTAAAACATTACTTGGTCTAACGTAGGACCAAATCAGCCACGTATTGTTGAATAGTCACACTCGCTTACCGATATGATTACACTTTTGTTAAAGTAATTACAGTTACATTTTATATCAACTTTATTATAAGTTCTCTGAACGGTATGTGTGTAACATATGAATTTTGCAGTGCAACTTTTAAATGCCGTTTCTACTATTATTTAACACAAAATTGGTAAAAATGTTTCGCATCTATACGATAGTATATCAAATATATGAATGTGTTTTGCTGTACTTTTGAACATTAGTGTCGCAGTAAATATATATGCGCACTGGAGCAGATACTACTAAGCAGATATTTACTAAGCAGATACTGGGAATTTTAGTTGAAAGTTAGGGAAAAAAATATTGTAAACGTTTTACGTTCTTTGCTGGTAATATGTGTTTGGCTTTTAATTTTCCAAAATAATAAATACCTCAGTTCTATGGAACTACATTTTTTAAGGTTGTCGCCAAAAGAAATAAGCTGGTAAATCTTTTCTTAAATAGTTTTAAAATCTAATGTTCACTTGGTAGCTCGTTGAGTGCATACATGTATAAAGTTAAGCATTTGTTTTAAATTAATACGTCCGTTGTCCAAACGGTGAGGTTTATTGAATGTAGTCCTTGAGTTTTGAGTGGATGAGACTCTCGTACGAATTCGGAAAATAACATTACGGGTAGCCTAACTTCTAGCTGGTGAAATGACTGAAAATAATAATAGTTATACCTTGCCTGAGGAGACAACTCTAAAACGAAAAGTAGCACATATACCGAATTTCATATATTCTGTTCGACTAATATAATCCGAAAAGCTTAAGAAAATGTTTAATAATGTTCGTTATTTTTGGGCGTATCATTGGAATATATAACTTAAGATACAGAATTGAGGTAAATAAAATGATAAAATTATAAGTAACCTTAGGTTTTGTATAATCTTATTAGATGAAAACAACAGATTCCCCCCCCTCCCCCCGAAGTATATAATTTTGGTCAAATAAATTATTTGTTGCTTTAAACAAATCGGTTTTACGTTTATATTTTTCCGAATTAAAATGATATTTTCATGATAAGTGCTCTTGTATTTGCTTCTCGGAAATCATTTTTAATTAAAAGTACTTTGGATATGAGAGTCTATACTAACTTGCAACTCTGGTATAGAAGGGAGAGGCACACATGCAGGTGCAAACTGTATTTACAAATTGCCATACTTCTATATGCCAATAAATGTTCATTCAACAGTGTTTTTATGTTACTATTTGGTATACATATTTTGTTGTTGTAATATTGAGAAACAGTTGACATTTTAAGATTGACAGGTGAGAATTATGCCATAAAACCACTTCTCGTGCACGCAATAAAATCCAAAACAAAGAAAATACAAACTAATAGTTCCTTTTCAGTCATTATTGCGGTAATCACTGCTCCTGAAATTAAGAAGGAACAAAAAACGTAACGAACTGGCAGTGTTTATAGCCTTCTCTCACCCTCTTTCACTTAACCTGGAGCACTAGGAATGGCTTTTATAAGAGCATTGGGTAGGAACCTTTCCGTGGTTCACAATTGGCTTCTTTTTCGAGGCAATAAGGTTAACGTACGAAAGCCATAAACGAGTAGCTAAGATAAAAGCAGGGAAATTGTTGCATTTCCGTTTCCCAGTTCCGTCCCCCTTCTTAATGTTACATAATCCTCCTGCCCCGACACGATACAATAAAAATAATGGATTTAGTGATCACGGAACCGCTTTGTAATGAGCGACATTTGGCATTAATGTGGATTTCAGCACATGTTTCATGCCTGACAAACTGACACCGAAAAAGAGTTGCCAATTACTCCGTATTTCTATCTTTATTTTGATCCAAATCCCGGATTTCACATATTGTAGCATTTTTCCTGTATTTCTTATTTGAATTACCAATTCTACTTTTCTGCATTCCTGCCTAGTGTTCGATAACAAGATGTTACTACAAATGCACGTTTGGGGGTCCCGTGAATAAAAATAAGCATTTTTGGAAAGAGGTTCCTGTTTGCGAATAGAATAACTGAAAAATCAAAAGTCATTTATGCTTCGGCGCCTTCCTACCCCAAATTAACCATTATATGAAGAAATTTACAACATTTTCATTTTGTCAGAAATGCCTCTATTTGATAAAAATATCAAATGTTTAAAGCATTTTTATTTTAAGTGATATATATGTTGAATATCTTAGGAATGGCCCCTTCATTTTGGATGCCATACATAACTGTTAAATCATAAGAGATAGCCAAAATTCTGCCGCACAAAAAATTTAGATTTCAATAAAGAATACAATTTTTGTGAAATATATTTTTGAGATTTCCTCGTCTTTGATTCAAATTCTTCGACACTTATACTACTTTTCTATCTAAGAAGCCGTTAATTTTATTTATATGTTTTGCCCATGTAAAGAGAATTGGTGTCAAAACCATCACATTGCGACAAACTCTTAAAATATTTCAACACCACTTAGGCCTGTTGTATTCTATTCCCATTGCGTATATGGAAATTTGTAATAAAGCAACTTCTACAGAATGGGCCAAAAGTCGCGATCAGCTATTTTAAAGTTTGTGTAGCAATAATAAAATTTCACAATGACGTAAAAACGTTATTTATTGACTGCTGCAATATGAAAAGGTAAATATAACTGCGCCAGTCAGCATCATTATAACACATTTAATGTTTCACCATCATTTTCAGCAAACAGTTGAATGCACCGCCTTGTTCGTCTACTTTCCCACCTGAGCATTTCCAGAGGAGTTGCTCTAAAGATACGGATCATCTCTCTCTTCAGTTAAGGAATTTGCTATTAAACAGCATATGAAAGGGTAGAATATTCCTCTGAACCTATGAATAGTTTTTAATTTGTTCTAGGTTTCGGAAAGTGAGTTATTTCAATGTAAACATTATCCGATCGCGACTTTTGGCCCAACAAATGGTTATCTGAATTAATATGAAGTAGATAAAAGATTAAACGTTTACAGATTAGTTTGCATAAAAGTGAGCAGAGAAAGTCATAGGAATGCACACATCAGTTTTGTTTATTATTTTCTTTTGGTAGTGCTGGTTGTCGTTCTTCTCGTTGCTCTGGCGACATTTAAACACGCTGCCTTTCTGGCACTTCCGTTACATACTGTCGCAGGAGTAATGGACATCTGTTTACTCAGGTTCACTTTAATAGTAAACGTTAATGAAATATTAATAGCTGTAATGCGAAGCTCCGGCAACAACAAGGAAGAAAATTAAAACTTTATGTGTTTATCGCACTGACCTGGAGGAAAAAATCTATCCGCGGATTTCGCCAGTGTGTAAACAATAATTTATTTAAGATAGTTGCGTTTGTACTTAGTGTGCCAAAATCAAAAACAGGAATAATGCTTTCTTTAATAATCAATAAGTGGGCTGTGGTACACAACAGAAACAGTGCAGAGCTATAGGGGACTGTACATTTTAATCACTGAAACGGATTAAGTTATACAAACACTGATGCAATGATGTTAATGTAGCAGAATATAATGCAATTTATTCATATTCAACCGGAGTCCATGTGATGAACTGTGACATTAAAGCTACCCACATGAAAGCACTCTGCAACTGGCCACACTTGAGGTTTGGAGATGCCATAAAAAATTCCTTAAATGATGCCTCTTTTCCCTCAAGGTTAATGAGTTGAAGTGTTGGTCAGCTTTTAATGATCAAGTTTTGAGAAACCATCCAGAAAGCAGCCTGATGTGCTAGTTTATTGCTGTGAAGATGGATCTTTTTACTGCTTCCATACGTATATGACAATATCTCATATTTCGTGGAATAAGCTGCAACTTCTTTTTAAAATTGATGCGTTGCGCACAATAGGCCTTCTCCATTCCCGTACAAATTATACCCACAAATACTTATTCCAGAGAAACATTCGCCAAACTTATCTTATTGATAATTATGTAACCTTTAAGGGGCGGGTTCCTATGAGATGTCATACTTTTTATGAAGTTTCAAGCAAGTAAAACATACATACGTCTTCTGATGAAAATTATGCAATTTTTTACTGGGTTTTAAAAGTCAGATTTCTCGTTTTTCAGATATTGGTCATAATTATACTTATTTCTATAATAAAGCCATATTTTGGGAATTCTTATAGTGTAATCAGCAGCCATTAGCAATAAAATAAACGAACATCAAGTCTGTATAAAGGTCGCCAGCAGCACTACCCACTTGTTTTCGAAGGTTGCTTTAGCAGGTAGCAAACGTTCGTACAGGTGCACTTGAACCAAAGTTTAAATCTGAGCCGGAATTCTCCCCAGATGAATTAAATTACTTCAAGTATGCTTCTATAACCTCATGGGATAGAACGTAGTTTCTCCAGATATAAAAACATCTTCCAGTTTGACAACCTAAAAATGCACATTGTAATTCAATGTAATTTTGTAGCCAATGAAAATTAACCCCCAGGTATGAATATTTTGTTTCTCTTAATTATTCTTTTCTTAAGTTACAATAACACTGTCCTAAGAAATAAAATTTTTGTTCGCCGGTATTTGATCTGAAATTTGACCTGGACTAACTTTACTGTGCTATATTGAATGATGCTGTCTATCTTTCTTTATCACGTAAGTTTTTCTCACAAATCACAAAATAAATTTTGAGAATACTATTTTTGGCGTAAAAGCACGTAAATACCGTTATTGGCGTAAATACCATAAAATAAATACGAGATGCAATATTTGTGATCTAAGAGGTCATATTAACTATCTCAGATATGCGAAATTGAATAGTGCTTTCCATTTTTCTCTGCCACGTAAGCTTTTCTTACAAGTCACAAAATAGGTTTTGAAAATACTGCAATTATATACAGTGTCCAACATATAAAAAGTATCGAATTTCATAAAAATGGTACGTGTTAGGCAACGATTGTTATTATTTTCAAAATCAGCGGGTTTTCTTCCATATAAGTGGCCTATTTTCATCAATACCAGGAAAATGTCGCAGGACAGTAATGGTTCTTCTCTAAGTTAGGACCTTACAAACTTACAGATTCCATTAAGTTCTGAATTAAGAAGTACAGCAGTTGTTTTTTCTGCGGAAACGATTAAAACGTTTATGCAGGAACAATTATTAATTAAAGTTTAATTGTTAATTAATATAAAATGTTTAATAAATTCACTAAGTTATAAAGGCCATATTTTTTGTCTTTTTAGGTCATATTTGAGCTATTTTAGGTCATAAATCCATGCGTATTTTCCATTTTCTAGTTCATAGAAATTCGCTTCTTAGTTATCGTATAACAAGGCGAATATGAGAATACAAAACGACTGTCAAATCTTTGTATCTTTTTTAGTTATACTGGTCATAGAAACAACGACCTTTTTCAAAAATGCTTGCTTTTATACAAGGGACCTTAACACATGTTTTTCTAGTATAATCTCGATATATAGTTTTGGATGGAATGCAATAGTCCGCCTACGTGTTGTTAAGAACACAGAAAAGAAAGTAAAAAAAAGTGAGTTATTCCAGTGAATTCCACATCCATCTAAATAATACATTTTTATCATAAGATCCTATTGACAAGATACGTTCATAAACATCCCTGAACCTTTATGATATGGCTACTTCTGGGGAAATCAAATCCTCAGGGTGTGTATTGTTTAACATTTAATCTTATTTCGTACTTCTAATTTTATTATTTATGGCCCAGCAACGGTACTTCCCTGCCCTTATTTGCGTCTTTGCTCACCTTTACCATACTTCTACGCTTCATTTTAATTACTTCAGTATTTTTTTCTAATACTATGCCTTTTGCCCTGGACTATTGCACATCAATTACTTTCCTACGATCCTAAATTTATGGTGGCCATACTTTGTACCTATGTATTCGTGAATGCATTTTTTTCAGGAAAACTACAAAACATATAATTAAAATTTACAAAGAGAAAGAAAATACTGAAAATGCAATCAATGGTTTACACTTATCTATGAATTACCCAGATATATCCGTGTTTATTGGTTTAACTTAAGTCCATAAACATTTCACACTTTCTACTCACCTAAATAGCTTTACCATGCGATATAATTTTATGCATGCTATAAAATGGAATTATTATAATAATTAAATAATTGTAAACAATTGTAATAATTGAAAATTATTTATTTGAAATCTTCAGTAAGACCTTATACCAGTAATTAAACTTGTGTACATGAACAAATGGGGAGCAAAGTCTTGAGTAGCACATGATATCAGTATGTACAATGAACATGGGTCGTTGATGAACTCAGTCTTGGGTTACTGTGTAATATGTGATTACACCGAGCCCCCCATTCCTTTTCTTTCTGCGTTCCCATTAACGATTATCTCATGTTTTTTCTGCTCGCCGGATTCCTTCTTGTTCTGCTGCCTTTGCCAAATAGATGCATTATTATTATGATGCCTCAATACTCAACAATAGCTACTGAAAATGCAAGGTGGCGCATTAATTAGTGAAGCATTCTTCTGACACCTCTGCAAAGAGAGCGAGGCCCACCGCTACACCATAGAGGTAGCGTGGCTGATGTGTGCCAGGTCGGCGTTCAATCCTTAATAGGGGACTAATTTATTATCTCATTTCCAGCACCCATAACATAATTCTTATATGTTAACTGTTTATTGAGCAAGATGGCTCTACGGTAACGTGCGAGTCTCGCATTCGGTATGTCCTGGATTCGATTTCCGCCGACATCGATCTCCTGGTCGATAGACGAATGCTGATGTGGTTCTGGTATAGTACAACATCCTTTCCATCATTTTCATTTAATTACGTTTCTTTCTCACTTTCAGGTGTGCTTCTAAATTTCATTATATATGGGGGTACCGGACAGATGGCGCGGACGGTTGCGCAAAAGACATGGAGGGCTGCTTAGTCGATAGATAGTTCATCGCCCTCTATAGAGAGCTTCAACAGTGAAACCAGTCTTCGACACTGGGATTGTTAAAAATTGTTGAGCGTCTCTGTGGCCTGTCTGCTTGTGGCCTGTAGCCTCCTGTCGTTCCCTCACTTTATTCCTTCCTCTTTGAGGTGGTAGCACAATGGATTTATGTGTGTCTACGTGTGCGAGGTACTCTCCTTCATTCTATGACTTATAACCTATAATGCTGATATCGGAAGTCTGTTTTTGAAATGTGATTCTGAATTCATAAAAGTATACAAAATAGATCATATAACTATGCTGTATGTTTGTCTATTTGGAAATATTTAATTACAAACAATAGTAAAAAAGAAAACGATAGTAAGTTGAAACGGATGCCAGAAGTCATATGTCCTCAACAGTCTACGTTCCTAAAGAAAGAGAGCGAGAAAGGGCAAGGGAGAAAGAGAGAGACCGAGAGAAAGAGAGAGTGAGAGCGAGCATGTTCTTCAGCATGACAATAGCATAAATTATAAACGAAAATTCATACTTTACAAATTTGATACTTACATAATACATTTTATGAGCATCTAACGTGTTGATTTTGAGAAATTTCCCTGTTCTACCTCTTTAGGTACAAACATTTTCATACTATCAATTCAAAAATTCTCAAATACATGTTTTTTTAAGCTTTATGGATTTTAAGTAAAACGTATATCTTTGCAAGTTAAAGTGTCCATTAGCACGTGGCTATTATGTTTTTTTTTTTTTTTAAAAATTCACGATTTTCTTTGAACTATTGAAAATATTTGTCGTAAACAATTTTGAAAATCGCTTTGCAACTGTAATGAGTAGGAAAATATATGTAACTGCTACTTACTTGCCATTAAATGCTTCAAATTGTGCATATTCCATTTCTAAGATATTACTACAGGTATTAAACCAGTTGTTTGTTTTCATTTTTCAAAGGAAAAATTCACAGGTTGGAGCAGGAATGACTGTAAGATGTTTTCGTCACGCTGAGCTTTTCAGACACACGTAATTACCACGCGGAGTATTCGAAAGCAATATTTAACATCGCGACATAATATCACACTCAAACTTTAGGGTTAGTCTAATTATATCTGGGCCTCTTTTTCCACTACATTCTGGTTTCTCTAGGAAACAAAACGACACTTTCCACAACAGACATTCCTTGAGTTGATGAAACGTTGATCCATTTTTCAAAGGGCGCAACTGACATATAATTACATACTGACAGTAGCACGCGAGTGTATTTTAAATGGCTTGCAACGTCAACAATGACCTCAGAAAAACGTTTGAGAAGAACTTGCTGAACTTTTAATACTGGGTCTGTCAGTCCATGGTATAGAGAAAATGACAATATTTCCTCATTAGGTATACTTCGGAAACTCATTTTGCTAAAAACGTGGAAGCAGTATTCATAATCATGTTCCTTTAACACAAGGGAGATCCAAAGAATTTTGTTTGTCGCTCCGAAAAGCGTTAACAATAAAGAGACAGGTGGCAAGAGGGATTCATTCAGAATTGGTTTGATTCAACATGGGTTTCAAAATATGTTGTTCGTGGGTATGATCAGGCTTTAGAGGGTAAATTAGCCTAGTCTTGGAGAGCCCAGGCACGTATGGGGAATGGCAAAAAGAAATGTGAAGTGTCTTTGACAGAGAGCATAGGGAACATGGAGAGGTAGGATATAATGGCTAGTTTTAGGGATAAAAGCTTACTGGCTTTTACAGGATATTGACAGCGAAGTAGAGCAAAGAAAAAATACACAGATTGTTGTGATGAAAAGTTAAAGAGGAGAAAGGCTGGAGCTATGTACCTGAAGAGGTTGAGAGGAAATGCATGTGATATAGAAAGCATGCAACATGCTCAAGTGCAGTCAAACAAAATGTGGAGAGATTAATTTGCCGATAGATGAAATACAAGCCTGGGGAACGACGGTCGATATATTTTACGAGTATTCTTGGGAGCTGAAAGTAGGCCGGTTATGTAGAATTACGGTGCACAAGCAACGAGACTGCGCAGAGTAAGACTGTTTCCCATTACATTCTGAGTTAAAAATCATTCTTTTTAGTTTTCTCTCGGCGGTTTGGAAACTCGAAAATTATCATTATTAACGTTAACATAATTAACATTATTTCCGCTGCATTGCTTGTGTACAATTTGCGAATGGTTTTACTATCAGCACAGTAACATTAAACAATAGGGGGAGATGCAGTACACTCTCAAATTTCGGGATGTACTAATGCATTGGTTATACTTTCTCAGGGGGGTATAATTGGCTGCATTTGAGGATCCAAGTGCTGTGAATGGATGGAGTATAAAAACAGTCAGTGAGAGTGCTCGCACGTCTAAAACAATCGGCAGGGAAGTTTGTAAGCAGTCCCAAACATAAACTGCAAATATGTACAGGGGACTTATATACGATTGCAGACTAAATGTTTTTCATATTTTATTTTGGATTGAAAATACATAAATATAAAAATATTTTGAGTGCATTTGTATCCGCATAGTTAATCTGTGTATTTTTTATGCTTGAGGTGAACCATGGATGAACCATGATAATTTCCGTCAATGTTGAGGACAGTATACATGAGTTACAGTTTAAATGAAATGTCGGATGTATACCCTCACGTGACTTTCTCTAATCATTCTTCTACAAAATATTCTTAACACAATTTTTTTCTATCTACTTCATGTTAATCGATAAGAGGTTTGTAGAAATTGTCTTATTACACATTTCCTTATCCGTACAATGGTAACAGGAGAATACAGTGGGATTAAATGAGAATAAAATGTTTTAAGAGCTGATTGCTATGCCATGGCTTTGATATTGCACCCTTTGTGAACGTCCAAGACATAAAAATGTAATAACAATTTCCCATTTGAAAACAATGTACTAAGTGTTTGAAAATATTAACCGAAAAACAACGAATATGTTACCGGAAAAAGTTCACTCCAAAAAATAAAAAATGAAAATATCTATTTCACAGAAATTGTGTGCTTTAACAGATATGACTTTCTATGTAATATTTTATCTATCTCTTGTGGTTAACTAATTATTCGAAAGTCATCAAGAATTTAGGGGACTTCTGAGCAAATCCCCGGAAAATTCAAGATATACAATGTGCATTTCATTTGGCATGAAAATATTTTAAACATGCTATATTTAAATCAAGATCGTTACAGATATTTTTGACAAAAAGAACATTTTTAAAAGAAATTTCCATATCAAGATTTGTCTGGGGCGGGGGTTATTTTTAAAAATTGTTGTGTTGCATTCTTGGAAGATGCTGAAACGTAAATATGGAAGTTTTCCCTAGTGTATATGACAGAGGAGAATGTGAAACTCTTGTACCAAATTTTGTTTTGACACAATTTTTAAGTGGACATGGTAAATTTGGTGAATACTTATCACGCTTTCACTTAACATCCAACCCCGAGTGCATGTGTGGTGAAGAATTTCAAACTGTGGTTCATCTCCTTTTCTGTTGTCCCATTTTCCGGAGAGAAAGACAAGAATTAATATTCAAGCTAGACTCTCTAGGAACTGAATATTCTGCTCCGCTCACATCTTTGCTAATGAAGCCACAACAGTATAAGTACTTCATGATGTTTTTAAACTCAGTGTTTAAACGTCTGAAATAGTTTAAATTAATATGCATCAGATTATAACATATTTTCTTCCTTCTAGTATTTAAAATATTTTTGTTAAAATTGTGTATTTTTATGTATCAACTCTAACCCTAATATACCACTGTGTAAAGTAGGGTTCATAAATCTGGATAAATAAAAAAAAACGTAAATATGATTTCAGTACTTAACCAATTTTTTCATTTTAAGCTATGCTTTTCATACGCACACGTACGCGCACGCATGCACACACATTATTCAGAAAGTCTCAAAACATAGAAATATTCTTGGTGAAATCATAATACGGAGTTTTTGGGTGGAATATGATGCTTTACCTATCTACTTCACTTGGAAAGAAAGTAAAAGTCTCTGAAATCCGTTTGATAATTTTTAAAACATATGTACACATTTGTAACAAGGGATAAGCCGTTATCTTTCCAGGTTCCTTAAACCATGACAGACTTTTGATTAGATGAGATAAAAAAAATAGACCTGGGAGAAACCGCTAAATTGACAATCCTGAAGCTAATGCGCCGAGTTTGTACTCTTCAAGAGTATTTGCCCTTTTAGCGTTGAGTTGTGCCGTCTCGAAACTCCATCTTCTTGGAGTGTCCATCCCTTTCAATAACGGCTGGGTCCTGCCAATTTCCGAGTCAACGCTAGCTTTGTGCACACACTTAGTTGCTCCCAGATCTTCTTCAGGGTGCATGACATTTCTTCCTCCACACTTGAAAGTTCTTTTGTGCGTGTTGGTAAATTCCATTCACCAGGTTTTGGAGTCACTCGAGAGGAAGGGAACCAAAAGTGAAACCCGTATTGTCAACTACCTCTGCCACATTCTTTAAAAAGTGGCCTAAGGCTCAAACGTGAGGACACACGTCCGACCAGCTACTGGGGCTAATTATACAGCTGAAACTAATTAGGACATTTATATTTGAGTTTCCATTTGTACCTTATTTTACAAAGTATTTAAAAAAATTCTTAAAATATAAGGTTTACTGGCGCAGAAATGCCACTGTACAGCGGTTCACAAATTTACGCTTTATCTCTTTATAACCTGCTACCTTAGATTTGTATGTTAATTATTTGCTGCTTCTTTCTCTACAAGTATTTTATAATATGTGAACTATGTTTTCAAAAGATACCCAATTATCTCAATGTATTGTTTGTACTATAAAATTAGTAGTATTTGGAATCTTAATATAAAATATTATAAAAAAGAAGTTCCTATACCATCCTTTTCCTATTTAAACACAAAGAAACATCGAAAATTATCCGTACCTAATTTAGTTCATATTAGTATATAACAACATACAAAATTCTCTATAATTTCAAGACAACATATGCAATTACTTCGTTAAAACATATGGAGCTTAAAAATTGTACATAAAATATCAAGATGATTTTGCTCACATGTAAAATGCCCTTTGCACATGGAGCTCTTGCCTCCTCCACGTTATATTTATACATGCTATCCCTTAACTCTTACAACAGCAACCAATATAAGCCAAAAAGTTGTCTTGTTTTGTCAATTTTTTAATCCGATTTAGTTCACAAACTTAATTTGTGCGTGCGTATATGTGTGTGGCTTATGTGTGTATGTGTGTGTGTGTGTGTGTGAGAGAGAGAGAGAGAGAGAGAGAGAGAGAGAGAGAGAGAGAGAGAGAGAGAGATCGTTATATCTTTCTACAAAGTAGCTATAATATTCTGTCAATAACCGAACTCACTTAATTTTACAAGAAAAGTAATAATAGCAATAATTTCTTAAACAACTGCAGTTGTATAAAAATGTCAGTACTTCCTCCTCACCCATGTAACTGCAGTAGACATATCGGCGGCCGTTCTGCTTTGGAATATATCGATGGTATTAACTCGTATACGTCGAGTTGCTTGTACTTTGTATTTCAATCATTAGATCACGCAACACATTTACACTCTAATTCATACTTCCAGACTGGGGAAGTTGGTAATCATCTTGCTTGAAGAAAAATCCCCAGCGCAGCCGGGAATCGAACCCGCGACCCCTTACAGAGCAGGCAGGTGCTCTACCGACTGAGCTACGGGGCCAACCAAAACAGTACTTTCTATAAATATTGTTTTGATTATCTACATGCAGATACCAAAATGTAATTATTTTACGGGATCCATAAAATCGATGAACAAAGAATTAATAATTCACACCTGCCTATTACATTCATCGTAAGGAGGGAGTAAGGTCCTTAGGATACGACCATCTTGCACGGAAAGCCATCATTCTCGATCCAGGTGTTCAGAAACCATTGATACCGAAGAGGAACCTTTGTCCCATTTCCTATTTTGTTTCGCCTTCAAAAGTAAGAAAGTTTGCTGCCGAAAGCGTATACAGTATCTTCAACCATCCGAGATGCATACCTCGGCTTGTGGTGAGGCACACAAAAACTGGGACCCCGCTCACGTTTGTCTAATCACGAAACAAAACCACCTTATTTGTTTTCTAGCTGGTTACCTGAAAAACCCAAATTTTGCCCAGGATATCTTGAAGAGATCTTCCTTAAAGGAAGCGTGCAATATTATGATAAACAGTTTTCATTGTAAATTCTGATGAGTGGAACTATATTAGACAGATCACAGAGCAGAAGTTCAAACATAAACATCTTTGTTTGCTCTGTAGATGAGACCTGGGAAGGGATATAATCGCTCAGGAACAAATATGAGTTTTCATGAGAATTTGCTAATCCTTAATTGCATACACAGGCATGAAATTAGCACATTTATTTTAACTTTGATTTATTACCTATAATTTCAAGCAATATGTTTTAAGGTATGCTACATACTCCAGAAATTAAAAGCTGACGCCTTGGAAATGTTATAATTATTTAGGAACTTGTGAAGAAATGTGTATTTTTAATGTTGTATGCTTCATCTAATTTTAATCTTGTGGCACTGGAAATTTAGGTGACAAGCAACATTTATAGCTAAATCAATTTGGATATAGCATATGAATTTACAACTTCTTATTAATTTTTACATTTATTTTGTAAAATGTGACCTGATCCCTTCCTGAGGTACCGCGAAGAGTTTTCTTTAACGTGACTCATGACCATATGGTAATTATTTGCTGTCTTATTTTCAAAATACAAACAGGAAGTCATCACATTACTTCTTTCAGAAAAAATACTTAATGAACCTGTAAATTCAACTTTGGCAAGGTATACGAATTCCTTTACTATAATACTATAATAATTCATTAATGGCTTCGGGAGTGCATCATACACAATACAAAGCTCTTTGTGAGGAGTAGAACTTCCACTTTCCCTTAGTGCCTCACTATCAATTAATATTTCACCGGGACTCGATCCTTGATACCTTAAGCTGACCTTTTCTAAAACGTTCTTACTCGTGTTTTTTTCTCTACGGAAGCATCTTTATGCTTTCTTACGTTTGGTCCCAACTTTGTTTCGCCCCTTTTCTCCCCCCCCCCCCCCCGTCCTCTCTTTCCTTACTAAAGTCTTGTGAGCTCAGAACACAAGACTTTGAATGCCCTTCTTTTCCAATATCCGGAGTTTATGGTACAGAAACTTCCTTACAAAGAATATGTATTCGTCTCAGCAGACTGCAGAAGATTGCTCACCTTGAGCAAAAAACAGCGATATTGAACAAACCAACTACTCTGAGCAACTGCTTCTGTTAATGCATTAGAAAGTTTTCAATTCACGTAAAATTTATTTGCTTAGGTATCCATCTAATTTTAAGGTAATGCTTCCACCATGCGTCACTGGGAGCAAAAGGACAAAACGGTAGCGAAGACCCAGAGTACTGACTGGTATGCAGTAATTCTTGTAAAAATAATATACTTCTTGGTGATAGCCACATGCTCGCATCAGCTTTGAGGAATAAGATGTCTATCATCGTTGAATGCAAAAGAAAGGTAAGCGATATCACTAAACCGAAGCTACAGCCTTCTTCTGTTTTTCAATTCATATTATTTTTATTTCACATTAGTTCAACTCGTGATATGATTCATATATCCATAGATAATCGCGCAAATAGGTATAAAATACAATGTGTTATTATGCGCTTTGGTTTCCCGGAAATCCGGAATAGTTAATGACGTCATGTGTTGGGCTCTAAGAGTGGAGTAATTAAAGCAGTTTGAATTGATTACATTTTCTGGAAGTGTACACCACAGGATGAGCGCGTGTCGCTGAAGAATAGAAATGTAGGTTATGCAGTAGTGCAGATCTCTACTTTTACACCATTTTCTCGCATTTTATAAGGGAAAGAGTTGCAATCTCTATGAGGTAGTTGCTTGAGCTTGCGTGCAATGGAAGTCATGGCAGGTACAAGTGCAAATAATTAAATGTTTCGTTTTTAGGAGTTTTTGCCTTTGACGGATATTCAACAGCAGCGGTTTGAACCTCAACTAGCTCGGAAATCAGTTTTCCACCATGGTAAATGTTTAAAGTTAAGAGATTTTTAGTATTTGAAATGCTAAATACAGGTGTCGCAGTGTGGCTGCTTTTGCGACCGGGATGAAATATGTTTAAAGGTCCATTTATATTCATGCTAGGGTTCGCAAACGTGGTCGAACCTGGGAGTTGCAGGTGGAAGGCTTGAGGGAATTGACACGTTCTCACTGTTTACCTTTACCACACTCGCCGTGACTGAGTGAGGAGGAGAAAACATATATGTTTTTGTGTCGCGTTTTATGGCCTAAAGGTTACTTCGCACGTTTAGAAGTCGAGCAAATATTTACCAAGGTATGTCGGTAGGTGGGTACAAGCGGAAATGCGAAGGGAGGAAAAGGGAGAGGGTGCTCTTGTAGGTCTTTCAACTAGTGTGCTGCGAGGGGCAACGTTTCAAACAGTTACCGTATTAGAAATGCATGGAATGATCCCCCCTCCGCCACTTCTCTACCCTTTACTGCTACACCTATCTGATATAATGATCCATACCTTCACTCGCATGAGGCATGTAAAGTCATCCAAACGGAAAACAGCGAACTCTCGAGACGAATATTTGCCCAACTTTGAATGGGTGCACCAAGGTTTAGCCGAGTTGAATTAACAGCGAAATGCGTTATTATTTGCATACCATATGACTACATGCGTGCCGGACATATCAGCTTCATTATTTGTTAACTTGCCCCCAGGCATGCGATTTATTACACCTCAGTTACGCCCATAGCTATTTGGATACGAAGTAACGCTTGAGGTACAATACCTAGATATCTGAATTTATCTATTAATAAATTCCAGTGTGCGCACATTGAAGCCTGTAGGACATGCACCAAATTTGAAATTAATCGGGCTTTATTTTTCAGGTTAATACCTTTTATAAATTTATTAATTTTTTTAATGAAACTACTATAACATTAACTAGCTCTGAGATGTCCAGTTAACAAGTTAGAAATGATAGTTTTAAGAACAGAGTACACAGCTTTACAGAACGACATTTTGGGCGCTGTTAATATTCATTTTGGTTGAATCCACTACTGTTAAGTTTGGTTATTCCTTGATCCACTATCTCTGAAACCATTGATACGCGATGTAGATATATACCTTCTAGATTTACTGATATACCCTTGCACATTATGACCTTTTATTACGAAACTATTTTTTTATTTATCCGATCTCCATTAAAACTACTCTTATTAATATCAGGGTGGATATAAAATATTTAGGTGCTGTTTTTATCATCATAATATTTATTTTAAATCACTTCAAATGTTCCAGAGGAAAACAATCATATTATATCCCAAAACACCATTCACAAAATAATTTTTCAAAGCAGAAAATTAGGAAAATAGCATTCACATATTTGCACTGAAAACATTACACTTCTATTTATACGGATATACAAAATCTAAAACTGTAATATCCTCTTCAGAAACACTTTAGTTTTTATTTTTTACTCAAAATCAAATTTCTCTCTGAAAATTTGAATAGTGTTGATATAGAGATATTTAAAGTTTAATTTAATGGAATATGTTGAACGCAAAAATTAGGAGATCGAAAACTGAAATATAGTTAGGTTAAATACTCCGCCTATCCATTAGATATAAAAGACAAGATGTACTGGCTAATGCTGGTGACACAGACTGATTAAAAGATGTGAACGTAAACAAGGATTATAAAAACAGTCTCTTTCTTTTGAAGTATTCTAGAACTGCAATGTTCTATTAAAGAAATTTCCATGCTTAATAATAAGACTTGAGTTGCTTACAATGGAATGATGTCGAGGGAAAACAAGTGACCTAATCAATCAATTGTACCCGAGGTCTAGATATGTGACGGTTGCTATTGTCATTGCCAGACATTTAATTGTTTTGAGTGCTTGAAACGACTTTGACAGTTGAGTCACATGACATCCAAACAATATAGCGCTAAAATACTGAAGTGCGTTTAGTGCAGACCTTCAACAAAGGATGGATCAAGAGCAACAACGGTATAATGAAAGGCTTCATTAATCTAAAATGCAGACATTCGCTCAAACAAAGCACGGCACTTTGACCACAGGCTCTTCAGAAACGAGCACAATAAGGAATCTAATAACAGACCAAAAATAGGTGTGTTTTACCAGCGGAACATGTCCTAGTGAGATAAAATATTCGGTGTACGTTTATATGCATGCTAAAGCAAAACGTGGTGCTTCCCAACCTGCTGGCACATGATCGATTCCAGAGAAGTTTTTGATGTTAAATAAATGTTGATACCAAAATTGCCGGCTCATTCACGTCATTGTTAATTACGTGGGTGTGCGGTAGAAA
This sequence comes from Mantis religiosa, assembly GCA_030765055.1. Lineage (NCBI taxonomy): Eukaryota > Metazoa > Arthropoda > Insecta > Mantodea > Mantidae > Mantis > Mantis religiosa. The sequence goes on from CM060950.1 coordinate 114,518,807, forward strand.
TAATAATAAATAATTTTCTATTTAAAAATAAACAGAAAAGTATATGTATTTGATGAGTTAAGCTACTTTTTAAGGTTTATGATTATATATAACGTTAGCATTTGTAGTGAATACCTCAAAACGGTATAAATACTTAGGAAAACTTAATTCTAAAACTGTTATCTATCGCAGTAAGTGCGCATTGCTGCAAATAAGACTGGATTTATATTTCAGAGGGTAAAGACAAAATATATTGAAGGAAAGACCATATTTCAGATTTTCATTTAAAACAAACCGAAAAGTTGGAAATACATTCCAGACATAGAAGGAAGTTTGCAGTTTTTAAAAGCAGTTCTGAGAATTTTCATTCAATGGGATACAATAGCGATGGTTAGTTATACAAAAACCGATAGAACTCGAAAAGTAAACTTGTGTACTCCAATTTGCTTTGAATCGAATTTTGTAATGCCAAGTGACTTCTTCAGTAGATGCAACCGGTGGCCTCCCCGTCATAAGCAAATATGCTTTTGGTACTAGTAGGCTTGGCATCTAGGAATCAATTATTTTGCGCATTGTAAGAAATGGACGAGTGTTTGTGTATTTTTAATATAAAGCTTGGAACTTCCTTTCCATGACTTCTATAGTTTTTGGATATTAAAAGTTGAAATCTGCTATCCCTTCTAACCATTTCGTTATTTTGGCAACGAATTATAAGCGATTCCAGGAGTAAATTTACTTCTTTTCTTGTCTAATAAATGAACTAGGTATGCATTTTTATACTTGACTGTCTACAGCTTTATTTTAAAACCTTAAAAATAAAAATAAATGTATCTAAATGGGACTGAGATATCATATTTCATTTTCTCCACCTAAGCATTTAATCGAAGAGCTCATTTAGTTACCATGTGTAGGACTAGAAAGCCAATGAATGATCATGGCGCTGAGCATTGTGCGATTGTCCACCTCTGGCACATGGGCTGTAGTGCCACAGTTTTAACTCTGAGTACTTATATATTTTACAATCTTCTAGTAAAACATATGCACCAACAAACCTCTGACCATGCCAAAATAATTACATTAGTTTAAACCACCTGTAAGAGATCACACTCATGTTACTCCTTAATTTCTTTATTCATTTCTTGGAAGAAAATAATTCACGCTAGGAAGTTGAAATTTTGCCTAATCGCGCTACCTTTGAATACACGAAGGTGTATGCTCATATGTGAGGCTGAGAAGCTACAATCTGGACATTTGCTGTTCTCAAGATCATTTATCATGGAAAAGACATACTGTCTAGCATAACACAACAACTAATGTCTTGTTTTCTCCGCACACATGGCCAAGATCCAAAAGATGTCCTCAAAAGCAAGAATAAATAAAACCGTTATGTATCGATGCGGAAAAGATTTGTTTCTCAGGTATAAAGGATTTCTTTGTACATATGTAGGAATGTTAGCTGGGCTATAATGGATTTTGCTCTAATTAGGACTATATTGTTAAGGAAAGCCGCCTGTGGCGTTTGGTGTGGACCCTCTAGACACATGCAACAGAATTTAGCCGCAACACAACAAATGGGAAGACTTTTTTCCCTTAATTTAACTTCTATTGTGGAGAAAGGCGTCCTAGGGAGGAAGAAGATATGGCTCGAGACGAGCTTATAGCCATGTCACACTCTTTCTGAAGAAAGCTTTCAATTTTCGGCATATAACCCTGGTCTTCACATTTATCTGTCAAAGGTCTACAGCTGGTGGAGGCACAATCCTCTGTGGTTTATGCTATCAGCCTACGTGGTTTTATAAGCTATTGTGGTAACGTTATACTCTATTCAACCCCATGTGGTATTTTACAAAGCCCTTTTTCTTGTAATCCCACATAAATCTGTAATGAGTATTCAGGTTCTGCTTAGGAAGGCAACGATCAGTTCTTTGGTGGAGAATGTTCGCATAGCATTCTAGATTTTGAGAGACTAAGCATATTTAAGTATTCTCACAAAATAAGTATCCAGGTGAGCTGTTGAAAAAATATTTACGGTGTTTTTAGTACGTAAAAAGGAGCCACTAATGTTTAGAGTATGAAAATTCAAAAGCAAATCAGAAAACTTACAGAGCACTTAAAAATTTGGAATTTATTTAAGTATAACCAAAATTTATTTAGACGTTTGTGATACACACACTACACAAAACCCTAACGTGTAAATGAAATGTTAGTAGACCGAAGTGAAGATGGGCTCAAAAGTGTCAAGTGAGAGAAGAGAGAGACAGAGAGAGAGAGGAAAGAGAGAGAGAGAGAAATATAGACCGGAACAAGCCTTACGACGATGACGACGACGACGATGATGACCAAAATGCAATTTGACTCTTCAATTACGCGCCATATTTCTGTGTATGTTGTGAACTGTCGGCAAGATTTCGATGCCATTTGTGCCTTAAACTCTTTGTTTATGAGCATTTCTTGAACCAACTACCAAAACAGCACAACAATAAATTATATTCCAATGCACACTTCAGTTCATAAAAAGCTGCGGATTCTTCTATAATATTTCACCGCCAATAAACAACCTGAAGCAAGAGCAGGTCAAAGAGATTACAACCTCCTACCTCACGACTCTCCGATCTTGTTCACTGAAATTTGCTTTGTGATTAAACATTCTTTCATTTTCACAGATATTTCAGGACCTTTATTTATCTTTTTAACATGTGAATCTTTTGGAAAGAATGACCAGCACGTGCATGAATTTCTGGATAATTAGTTTCATGTCAAACATACAATGGAAGCAAAACAAAACCGCTGAAGCGACAGCAATAAACTGTAGTAAAACAATCATGTTAGTGCGGTGTTCTATTTCCCAGGATTTAATAACTTTCTTCCTCAAATTACGAACCTCGTGAATGAAAGGGAAAATTACATTCAGGTGCAAGCGAGGCAAAGATAACTGAAAATATTGCCCAGAAAAATTTAGAATATTAAAATAGTTCTCCTTAAAAATATAATATTTATTTACGTTATCACTTTAGGCTTGTTTATTAAGCCGACCTAGTTATTTAATAGCAACCAATATTGGATGATGCTCACCTTCATGATGTAAGGTTAGCCTCTCTATTTCACAATCAAGAGGTTCCTAGATCGAATCTCGGTTAGAGTGCATGAATTACTCATAAGCTGATGAATTACCCGTTAAGTCTCTATCTCTCTTTTTTTCCGGAGGGTTTCTTTATCCTGAGAAGAGGAATGTTGGGTAATGTTAGGGTTCAGGGCTCATTTAAGAATCGCTTCACCATTTTGCTCATTAACCGTCCGATAATATGACGTATGACATTAAACTAAAAAAAAAAAAAAAAAAAAATAAGTACAGCTTAAATATGTTGATTTTTGGCTGTGCATATTCTTATTGTTGTGGTTGTTATTTACAAAGTGATCTGCAGTATTAGAACTTTTATATGAATCCTGAATTATCGTTGGAAAAGTATACTTGCCCCTCGGTAGTGTGGATGATAGCGTGTCTGCTTCACGTTCAAGAGGTCCCGAGTTCGAATCTCGGTTACGGTGAATTAACTTGATAAGGGTTTTCCCTTATCCTGATAGACGAAAGTCGGGTAACTCTAAGCTCTATTGACCTTTAAATACATTTGAGGCTCAAAAACACATTCTGAAACAAATGAGTAAACATTTACATTGTATGGGGAGTTTGCAGAATAGAGGAAAAGATTTAAAGTTGGCATGGCTATAAATAAATTTGCGACTGTCTATTTACAGCTTTAGTTAACTGGCATTTTAAATGCGCCTATTGGTGGGGGGAAGAGTGTGGCTTAGAGTGTTATATTATGAAGGAAGTTAAGAATTTTTAACATTTTTCTATAAGCTCGGTCAAATATCACTGATGCATTACTTTAAACTTCATCAATCGTGTAGAATAAACATGCACATCTAGAGCTTGCAGTTTAATTAAGTCGCAAGAAGGTGTTTCACATTACACAGAAGCTAAATGAACTAAAGATAGTTGAATGTCTACTTTATGCTCCATTAAATTACTTTTTTCCATTCCAAAGGAAACACCTGCAACCGATTTTTGGTTTCAGATTGGTGAGTTGTATATGTTAATATAGGTTATTTCTGGAAAAATAAAAATGCTGGAAAACTGTTGTACACATTTTTGTATTATAGCGACAAAGGAAAACCAAATCATGGAAAATGATCTAAGAGATACAAATATCGTATTTAAAGTACAGGTTTTCTGATTCACCAGATACCGTACTACACCAGAATTGATGAATTTTTAATATCTAGAGATTGTCATGCTAGATATCTTTCATATGGAAAAACTATATGATAAAGCGTTTGAATGGCGATATTTAGTAATAAAGAATCTTATTTCTAACAACATACACTACTTTCCTGACCGTTATTGGCTCTGCTAAACAATGGATCGGTAGCAACATTATATGTGAAGTATGCTGTAGATTCTCCGTTGAAGAAATAAGATATTTCCAACTCAAGGAAGCAAGGCAACATAGCTGGAGAAGGGACTATTGTTGGCGCGGGGAAGGCAGTCAAACCAGGCCGGGCAGACCTCAAAAGAACAGGAGGGGGTCTGTGGACCCCTCTTCCCTGTCATGTCACACTATATAGTTCGGGGAGAAAAGAAAAGGAAGAATTTCAAGGTGGAAACCAACCTCACACCACACTCCCACTCACACTGCCGATTATTGCTTCATGCCACTTCTTCAATTTTCGGTCACCTGGGGAATGTCGAGGATACTAAACAACTCAGATCTAGGTAACTAATCTGAGTAGATACAAAAGAAACGTTAACGTTTATAACAGGTGTACAGACCATCTTAAAACCTGGTGAAAAGCCACACTTTCGTTTAACAACCATAGGCTCCAAACTAACTTTGAAGGCAAGTCTAGTACTGTTTTACTTTCTGTGAGCTAAACTTAGGACGAAGTTAAAATCCTAAAAAATATTATGCAATCTAGCTAACCGCAACACAGTCAAAAACTTCTGAGATAAGTAAAGCATGTATAAATATGTATTTTTAAAAGTTAGGTACCCTCAAAGCATCCAAGACAAAGATTTTCAACAAATATCCTCTTTCCTTATCTGAAAGAAAGCAAGAAAGTAATGCTTATTCTTGATTTTTTTTTCAAGTAGCTCTAATCATTTTCATTAAAGTATGATTAAGTTCAAAATAATGGTATACATATTTGAAGAAATTCAAGAAACATGTGTTTGATATTTCAAGTTGTAGGTACATGCTGTTTACATGTTCCTTCCCTGTGTTTTCATTAGTGTCTAGTTTCTACACTAAAATTTTGCGAGCTTAAAAGTTTGAAAGTCTCTCTCTAAATAAAAAGAAGAGAACTTACCTGTGAAAGTAAATATGAAAATTATTAATATTTCCACCATTAAATCTGCACAAAAATTCAGTGCCTCAAAAAAGTATTCGTCCTCTCATCTACATCTCATTAATACATATTTTATTTCTAAATTATGATCAGTTCACTGCCGATGTCTACAGTTAATAAAATGTTATTCTTTTAATGATAAAGCTTAAAATTGGCATATACCCTCTTCAGTTTATAAGAATGACACAAAATGTTATAGCACACTCCGCTTGGAGGTCAAACAAGTATTCGTCTGGCAAACTAAGCAGCAACAAAACTGCCCGACTAGTTTATTCTCTCTCCTTCAGCTGGTGTACATGTTTTCTGGTCAGTGTGTCTTATTCCTCGAAAACTGTAAGCATCAGAACAGAAAGTATGGAACGAAAAACTAAGGAAACAGCAGAGGAAGAAAGATTAGTTGCAGTAAGTGCTTCAAAATTGGCAAGACATTCAAAGAAATTGCTGAAATATTAAACAGGCCAATTACTACTGTTAAGAGTGTCATATAAAGGTACAGTCAAACAAAAACATACAAAAACATACCAAGGAAAGGTTGGCCTTCAGTCATGACTGAAGCTGAAAAACGTCAGATAGTGAGAGAAGTGAAAAAAGGTCCTAAATTGAATGCTACAAAGATTACTGCAGAAGCGGAAAGGGATATGGCGAAAGGTGTACATTCGCAGACAATAAGAAATATCCTTCACTAGGCTGAATACAACCGAATAGTTCATAGAAAACCATACATAACCAAGGTTAACAGAAGCAAGAGACTGGCTTAAGCCAAAACTCACGTAAATAATGATTACGGCTTCTGGAAAAAGGTAATTTTTACCGATGAAAGTAAATATTAGTATATCTGCATTAAAAGGAAGAGTAAGGATACGGCGGCAGCGAAATTGCGAATTGGACAACAAAAAGGTCACAGCCACTGTTAAACATGGTGGAGGATCTGTGCTCGTATGGGGGTGTATGAGTGCAGATGGTGTAGGTGATCTGTGTTTTATTGATGACAACTTGGACCACAGACTTTATATAAACTTACTGAAGTCACATCTTCCAAAAAGTGTGAACAGTATAGGTCTTACATATGGTTACTTCTTCACACAAGAAAATGACCCCAAACATACAGCCCTGAACACGAAGCTCTGGTTGTTATACAACACACCACGATAGATGGAAACGCCTCCACAATCACCAGACGTCAGCCCAATTGACCATGTGTGGCACATTGTTGAACACTTATGAAAACACAAAATCTCAAACAAGAATGATCTTTATAAGTTTTTAATGGAGGGATGGAAGAAAATTACAACAGAAACTGCAGAAAATTTTCTGAGATCAATGCCAAGAAGGTTACGTGAGATAATAAAGAGAAAAGGAGGACCTACCAAGTATTAAGAATGTACATCCATTAGACAAAACAATAGTTTATTTGCTGGAGACGAACATATTTTTGGCATAAAGAAAGATACTTGTAATATTGTTTATTTTTCTTGTGTTTGTTACAACAGAAAATAACGTTTAGTTAATGTATAACGGATTATAAGGTCATAGTAAATAAACTAGTACTGAAGATGAACTTTATTATTTAATCTTTTAACCTTTATTTGCTTTTAAAACTAACAATACTAGTCAGACGAATACTTTTTTGAGTGACTGTATACATTATCTTACACCCAGGAAAGAGGATTTTTACCGATGAAATTTCTCATAATTCCCCCGGAAATATAATTTTAAAATTTTTTGTATTGAAAGAAACATTGTATATGAAAATATGCGCGAACGGTGTGAAAATAGAGTAAGAGCGGATTGGTAAGTCGTATTTTCAGAAAAGCAGGTGGAAGCGTTTTTAGAAAAATCTTCTAACTGCAGATTAAATTTCTTAAGTACGTAACTTGGCCATTATAGCGGTATTTAACATGCGTTATTTATTTTCACCCAAAGAAGCGGAATGCTTTACATCTAATTAATTTACAAAAAACAAAAATTTTATTCACTAACTTTGTTGTGTCGATGACGTACTAACTGGTAAAATATTAGCATAAAAAGCCGGAAATGCGGAGGAGACCCCATCATGCACCGCTTAGTCCATCACAAGATGTCATCTACAACTTCTGGGATTGAAGCCAATTCGTATGAAGGAGGAGCGCAGGGGCTAACAGCCCAGCCAGGTAATTTGGAGTGTAAAGGTACAGTATTAGAGGAAATAGTTAATCCTGTCTTCATTGTTTTATTAGCAGTGCATTCTGGGAACATACTGATATAGACTACAGCCCAGGAAGTCAACTATGACAGGACTCTTAGTTTTCTGTACTGTAAATTTTCTCATAGCTAGATGTAATGCGGTTCCCCAAGCCGAGTCACATATATCAATGGTTTTCATGAAATTTTGGTTATGGCAATCAGAAATAGGAGAGGGATTTGCGTAGTTATTAGCACATAAAGGCTATTGTGCTTCCATAACTTCCCGTAGGAAGGCAATTGAATATACACTGGTAAGCGCGGGAACAGGCGGGGTACCTAACGCCTCCAGATACATCTTGTTGCTTGCAGAACCACCTCATAGGCCTAACATCTTCCCACGAGCAGTCTTTCTAAGGGCCCGTCAAACATCGAACACCAGAGCAGACGGTCGCTTAAGACAAATTTCACCGCTGTATGCCTCCGCTGGAATCCTGGCAAAAGAACCCAAAGTCAGAGTGCCCGACTCAAGGGGGAAACAACGTTGAGACCTCCAGAATGCATCCTTACACGTTACCGCTGACCCATCTCGTAAGTCCACGACTTGATTCCTCAAAGTACAGACCACAATAAAGTCATATCTTATTGGAATTAATAAGCTAGGCTTCCAAATGAAGAATCTGTAAAAGCGACATGAGATAACAAACAGGTAGAGCAAGTCGTGCGACTGTTACGCATCAGATTTCATAAGCCATGCCATATTAGTCTTAAAGCATAACATCAACTAGAGCTACAGTGGCTTTTCAGAATCAAATTATGAGATAACAAGAACAAAACACCTTCGCCTGATGCGGTACATGATCGTCTTTTGTGTGTCGTACAGTTAGGCGCGAGACATTTACATACATAGAAACACAATAAGCCATCAAGCAAGTGTACAGCTTCATTCAAAGCCTGTAATGGGAAGGTCCTCGTTCCGTGACCGCGGTAAGTTCTCATCGGGGAATGTGCCTCCGTGCACTGCGATTTCAAAGCCTGCCGACCACAATACCCAAGGCGGCCACGATTCGCGCTCCGGGATGTAGCAACCCAAAAAATATATAAATTATTCTTGGGTGTAAATGTATGCAGGTGTGTTTCTCCCACGCTACCAGAAGTAAGAGTAGGCAGTGGATATCGCATTCCATTTGCTCCACATGTCACAACTTGTAATGTATGTAAGTAGCGGCTTTGATAGAATACTTCTAAGACACTAGTGTTATAGTCTATAAAAGGCCCTGTGAACAGCACAAATCAAAAATCAAAAAACTAGTGTTTATGAGTACGAGTAGTATTCTCCAACGACGTGACACGAAGATTAAAAAAAGAAAATCCCTCCACTACAAACTATTCTTCACATGGAACACTTTTATCTTGAATATGCTGGAAGAAGCCTGTGAAATCCTGTTCATTCGTAAGAAATTTTGTATGATCTTATATATCCTATAAACTATAAGAAATACACAGACACGGCCTTGAAAAGGATATACAATTCTTTAAAACATAATTCATTTCAGGTGTTTAAAAGACTCGTAAACAATGTCTTAAGTTTTCCAATATTTTAGGTACTCTAGTGCTGGCACTATTTCTGGAAATATTATGGAAAGTGTGAAATTTAAATATCAGCCCATAATAAACATTTTAAACGACAATTATTTTTCCACTAGCCGTGTATAAGTCAGGTTGTAACCCATGGCGTAATAGCCCTAAGTGGGCCTGAGCCTGCCAACCCGAATGCCAGCGTCACGACCACATACGCAAGGCATAGATGGGCGATCATCCAACAGATTACTGGGAGGAGATATGGTCAGCATCTCGGCATCCCCACCCGAAAAGTTGGTTTTCTAGACCAGGGTTCGCTATCTAGCGTAGCTCCTCAATTTCCTCACGATGCTGAGTGGGCATGGATCCTATACCGGGGACTTAAAATCCGCACCCCCCCCCCCCCAGAGGTGGGATCGCAGACGCAGGGAATGCTAGGGCACACGCTCTAGCGCACTACGCCACGGCGCAGGACGCTGCAAAGGTTTAATCACACTAAAATATTGAATGCCTTAGCTCAAATTTAATCTACGAATATTCCGGTTTCCGCCCAGTTGCTCTAAACAAATAACATGAATCCGGGATTCATACCTCGACTATGGCACTAAATTTTTAAGCGAATAACTATCACTACTTCCTTTGTAACTATAAGGAACTACGTAACCAAATTATTTGTGCAAATATAGTGGGTAGAGGATCATATGAAAATTACAATAGACGTTTTGGCAAGCATCTGCTATTCTTTGTACTTAAAAGCTCGAATGTGATCCTTTTTTACACAGCCTGTTTAGTCAGATTGTCTCAATTTTAGGCGACGAAACAATCGTTAGACTAACTTGATTATCAGCGTTCATATTTATGCATTGAATCAAGTAATAGTCAGAATAACCTTATGGAAAAGCACAATCTAGATAGTCCTAGCTGTGATGTCATTAATTTCGTTCACACTTGGCGAGGTACTTGGGTCTGCAATATAAGATTTGTACAATGCCTTTATTTAGGGGGGGGGGGTTAAATGTATAATTAACACCCAGCGTAACTTACGGCAGCACATAGATGTTTGTAGTGCTAGGTTATATTCGCTCATTTTCTTTTATTTAACTTTTCCTTGCAAATTTAGACTTTTTTTTTTTTTTTTCAATTTCCTTGGCCAATAATACTAACTCTTTGGGAAAAATCATATAACCAATTTTAAGATGATAACCTAACAATCTTTTATTTTAAACATAGTTTAACATCCACTCTTATCTTGTACCATATCACAGGCGATGGTGTAGACATTGGCGATGGGCTGAAATGAAATATATAATAATTGGGGAAAGAAAACTTAGAAAGGAAATGTTCTAGGGTTAAATTTACGGCATTTCCGTGGCAATTGTCGGTTATGAGGATTGAGGAAAACCTGGAAGACGGTTTACACAGGATCAGAACCACGAACCTAGAGGTCTAACAGTAGGTTTGACCATCCTTGCTTGAAACCTGTCTATAAACAAGACTTTCAACAATTTCATATTTGGCTTCAACGTGACCTTTATAGACAATATGTTATAGATTAAAAGATAAAAATAACCAAATACATTTTGATGTAGTTTTATTACACCAATGAATTTTAGTTATTTTTAACCGTCTTCTGGATCATGGGCTGATGACACTACTTTTTGTACCTGTCTTCGGCTTGGATTATGTATACGCAGTCTGTTACCTAAAGGGGCGTCAGATAGAAGACCCCTTTGCTATGTTTCGAAATACCTAAAGGTATAATTGAACTTAACGTAAACAGGGAAAAACTCCTTAGATAAACAAGGGCGCTAATGGAAGTGGGGCAGAAACTCAATTAATCTGTGAGCCATAAATGCCCTTTCGGATTACTGTAACGGTTTAGCTGCTCTTGGTGGTAGTATTTGCAGGGGGTTGGTAGGCCTGCTAGGTTGGGCAGGTGGCCACTGAAGCATCAACTATGGACATGTTTCGGGACCCCTTTCCCCTTTGCCTCACCTCTCTATGCTCCAGACTACAATCCATGGCCACTTGAAACTTGTGAATAACCCGCCCTACCGGGGCGAAAATTATTTCAAGGACTCGAGGGTGAAAGAGGAGGGTTGGGGTTCGGCTGCACGAGCTCTGCCCTCTTTTATCCCTTAGGAGGGCAAGACTGTTGTAGAGCGGGGAGCGAAAATCTCCACTCGAGCAGGACCCGTGCTTACTTCTCAATGGTGCCTAGAATTTTAGGGTGTGCCATATTTATGTCCTACCTTTCGGTTCCTTTTTCTCATGGAAATCCGGCGGAAGAACATCTGCACGTAAGTCATAAGTCTTTAACTTGGGCTTTGTGTCATTCGCCAAGTACCGCACTTCAAGAAAATCATCCATGACGGGTTACATCAAAACAGACAGATAAAAAAGTAGACATCCCCGACCTCAAACAGGATCTCACCTCTGATTCCAATATCCTTTGTGTTTCCTCTACCCCGTTAAGGACCATAAAGGAGTAATTCTGTAGCGGTGACATGGACATTAACTGCTTTTCTCACATATTAACTTTACAAATATTCTAGTGGACACCGACCTCCATTCCCGGAAGGGACGTTATTAACCCTTGAACAGAAATGACTGGTAGGGTCAGCGAGATGGCTCCTTGATAATGCGTGGTACTCGCATTCGTTCGATTCCTGTCAACCATTCATTGTGACCTGGGGTTTTCAATTTTTTGTTTCTATTCGTTGAAACTTTTCATACCGCTTCCATTTCCTAATATGATTCTAGGTTTTGCGACATATGGTGTTGCCCGACAAATAGCATGGAAGATTGCTCAAAGAAAAAGGGACTCTCTGTGGGGAACACAGGACTGGTTAGTCGACGGGACGTTCATTTCCTTCCTAGGCTGATTCAGCATTGGGATGTGTCTGCCCGCAGTCTTCTGTGACTTCATCCCCTCCTGAGGATTTGAGCTAAAATAGTATGTGCCAGTATGCGAGCATTTACTTGGACTTAACTGTACATCCACCGACTGCAAATTCGTAAAAAGAATCAAATATAAATTTCAATTCCTATTTTGATATGTTTGTAGGTTAACACTCTAATGAAAAGAAGGGCGTGAAATTCTTTATCACGCTAGCCTCCTAGGATTAGGATGCCTACGGAGGGGATTCAGCACCTAAACCCTAAGTGGGGCATCCCGGGAGAAACGATAGGGCGAGAGGAGACTGAGGGCGACTGAACCAAGGAGTCACGACACCACCGAGACACCTGCCGACACTTCTAACCTGAAAGAGACCACCAGATGAGAGATCATGTGAACTGATAATGGAGATGAAATGGAGGGACAAGAAATTCCGGGGATGTAATTAACCTACCCAGCATTCACCAGGCGACCCGGGAAAACCCCCGGCTCAGGTAGGTCGGCCACGGGAATCGAACCAAAGCCTACCGAATGCGGTCCACAGACAAAACCGCCTGAGCCAACCCGCTCGATAGGCACTAACCTCTCCATACAGTTGTACAATAAATACTAACCTGGGAACCAAAGTGATAAGCCGTATTATCTCAAAACGCATATGGGCAACTGTGGGTGTTAAAACACGCACTCGTAACGGAACCTCTGCGGTTCAAATCCCACCAGAAGCATTCTTCATGGCTGGCATTTTCTTCAGTCGTTTCTCAGTCCTCATAATTAACAAATATTGGAAAGGTGCCCTAAACTTAGAGCTGAAATATGTACTTCCCAAATTTCTTTTCTAAATTATCATTTCATTTCATTTCACCAGCATCACCGCCTGTGGTGGCGCAAGAAACAAGAGCTTTCGTTAAATACTGTTAACCTATTAATATCTATTAACAAAAGTAGAATGTAGGCTGTAGTATATCACTCATAGTTTTAGTTTTTTATTATTTATTTTATATTTTTACAGCTCACTTTAGAGTTACGTGCAATTGTTTTCTACACCTGTTTCATTTTTATAACTGAGATTTAAAAGTAAAAATGTAAATAAGATGAAGATAAAGAATAATATGGTGTTGGTGATGAGAACCATGAAGCTGATGATTAGGTACCTATATCTTTTTAAGTTTAAATGTGTGACCTAGGGGCTCCATCTTAGAGTTAAATTCCTTGGCAATCAATGAAGAATATCTATTTACATTTTTCATTAATTTGAGTATTTTCCCTATATTATATATAAATTGTTTAACTTTATTTAAAGTTATCTAAAGCTTTTTTCCTTTATCTTTTTGTGAATATAGTCAAAATTTCAATACATGTTGTTACTCTGTCAATTCACTTTCATACAACTAATAGATTTTGTCAACATAAAGTTACTAATTAGTTCCAACAGAATTGTTTGTATTCGCTATGTGATTTTCATGGCTCGCGCTATAGACAATGAATATGTTTAAGCTTAAGGAAAATAGTGCATAAAAGTATGGATATTAAAGCATAAACTTTATGCCTAATATTTCTTCGCGGCATTTCTCTTATCCAAGATATTCTTTGTTACTGGCTTAAATTTTAAAAAAACTTGCAATTTTTTCAAGTTCTCAGTCGCCATTCGTGGATATGGAAAGAGCACGGAATTTCAAAGCGAGCATTTAGCGACTCGCGTTCTGTAGATTGACTACTTACCTCAACCCCTCTATACCGACACTAAAATGTGTGATAAAAACATTACTTCAAATCTTTAATTCATTAACATGCAACACATACAAGTATAGCTTGTAGAAAAGTGGATAGAGAATTGTATGTGAATGCAACACATCATAGTGTTTTTTTCCACATAATTCTTTATAGCTTCCAATCTTTATGTCAAGTTTCTGGCAGCTGCTTTTCTACATTAACAAGTTTTCCATTCCACATATTTCATTAATTTAAATTCCATCTATAACCTTATCTTGTGGACGCGTCAGAATCCGGCCTTCAGCATGTTTTAACATAATGTGTTTCCAATATGTCGTTGCCGTCAACCCGAACTAATCTAAAAGCAGAGATCAGAGGCTTCGCATTAGATTACGCTTCGTTAAATATGTTGTACACTGAGCTAAAATCAGGAACGCAGTGTTAACAATAAATGTGCCAGTAGACTGAACTGAACCGTGCAAGGCTTGTGGTTGCACCGCAGATGTTTTGTGCGTTAGAGTAGGGGAGTCGGGAGTGAAATTCCTCCCCGCCAACGCTAAAAAAAATAATTTGTACCACCAAGTAATTTAATTGACATGGATCGTTGATGATACTTAGAACGGAAATTAAGCATTAAGTAACGAGACTCTGCTTTCAGCAAAACATATTTGTATACCCCTGGTACGCATATGCAGCCATTCCAATGCATGCCGTAGTGGTGGTTAACTGAAAACTGCCGTCTATACGAAATATACACGTGCAGGAGCTCTATATGGAACTCTGAATTTTCCTGATGTCAGTCGTTATCTTGGTAATAGCTAAAGGGAACGAATAGTATGAGGCATTTGTTCAAAGACCTCACTAAAACCACCAGTTTGGTCAAACTGCTCCCTTGAAGATTTTATTGATGTACGACGAATATGTATGTATCGATCAGCTTAACATACCAAATCACAAGAGTTAAAGATTATTCGCATCTAAACAACTGGACTAAATAATACAAGTCACTAGTATGATAACAAATGAAATAATTATATTAAAAATGTTACGGTGCACATTATTGTGGCTCTTATGACCTTTGTCACCTCCTGAAAAATAGCCTATTGAACCTAGGCCTTTCGTCCGCACAGAGCACAATGGAACGAATGAAGTAATCAGGTGGAATGTGGTCTTCTTGTCACTCTCCCCAGTATCGAGAACAGATTCGACTTTTCAATCAAGTTGCTCCTCAGCTGGTCCCCAAGGACCACACTATCCTGAGTGCATGTCATACCAAACCTCCCAGCAGGGGGAACATACCCATGTCCAAACCAAGGATTAAAACTACGGATGAAATAAAAACGGTATTAGCCCTGCATGATGACCAAAATACGGACATTATTCTGCATAGTTCTAGCCTAATCCAGGTCTGGGGATTCCTAAGAGCCTGATGTTAACGTTCTTACTATTCTTTGTATCGAAATAAAAAGTATCCTTAGAGAGCATCTTGGGTATACCAGAGTCGCACAGCTACATTATATATGTGACGAAGTCTTACCACACTTCCTGTAACATGTGCCCCGGTCCACGAGAGGTTAAATGGCCGTTAAGAAGTTCAACAAATTAGCGTATTCGTATTCGACTGAGGGAAAGCAAGGCGTCTTGATATCTGAAGCTAGGTTCTTCAATAAGCTAAGTTGCACCACAGCTTTACTTAGTGTTCTGTGTATAGTTTAACTCTATCATGGAATATGGTATATTATTTTGGGGCAACTCAGTAGAAAGTAAACGAATATTTCTTAAGCAAAATAAGATTATAAGAATCATTTGTAAAGATCTTTTTCGAAAACTGAAGATAAACAATCCTTCCTTATATGTATACGTTCTCGGTTCTAAAATTATTTGTATGCGCTCGGGCCTCGATTATAACAAACAATGAAATTCATAGAATAAATACTAGACAGAATTGTAACATACATCATCGCACGGCTAACTTAATTGCTTCCAGAAAGGTGTGTTATGAAAACATCAGAATATTCAACGCTCTTCTCTTCTATCTTCAGTGCTTTTAAAATTGCTCCTAGAGAGTGCCTATGCTCAAAATAATTTCATTCTGAACAAGACTATCTGAATGAGAATTATCCTTGTAACGCTTATATTAGTAAGCTGAATATAACTTTTTAAATGACAAATCATTACCAATTTAACTTTGATGACTGTACAAAAGCTGTTTTAATGTATATGTATTGCAGACCTGACTATAAATGCTATCCATTGCCAATACAATGTAAATATTGAGACGTAATGGCAAAATACAGTGTATATATAAAACTACCAAATTTTATTTGTACATACACATTTGCTAACCTTCTAACTGCAGGGGAATATTTAATTTTGTATCATTATCATATATAATTACCCCTGCCTTGTTTATCATATTGCCTGTATATGTGTCTTTTATGTTCAGTATTCTTGCACATATGCTATTAAACTGTACATTTCTTTGACATGTTTAATGCTCACAGGCCTTTATGGCTACAAAAGAACCCGCTGAAGGCAAATCAATCTAATCTAATTTAATATAATATAATCAAATGCTATTGGCGAGGGCACTGTGCAAGTTTAAACAGATTAGACTGTTTTACCTAAAGAGATTCTGGTCCTATGAAAGTGGAAAAAATACTATTCGACAATTTGACATGTGATAATCTGTCATTGCTGGAATGCCCATTACCAAGGTAAATATAACAGCATCTTGGCTACTAAGTTTATTCAACTTTTCAGGCATTGCCATACTAACTTCGATATTGTTCGTAAGGCTTTGGGGGTATTATGACAGAAAATGATAAAATTATCTACGTATCCAAGAAAAAAAGTATAGCAAACCGTAGACAGGCTAGTTTAGCATATATTTCAGATTAAATTATTGTTTCACGGCGACCAAGAGAGAGGAGGACCCAGCAACGACCGAATTTATCCGGGAGTCATCTGGGAACCATATACGAGACCCCTTCTTGAACAGGTTTCGTCTGATTGGATCAATCCTTTCCGGTAGATAAGATATGCCTACTTGGAATCGTCTTCTTACATTAAGGTAAGGTGCTAAATCACTCTGAACTTGGATAATCTACCCTATGTTCTTAAGACCGAGGCGGTAACGTTATCACAGCGATAAGCGTGAAAATGAGCGTTTAGACTGTTTAGGAACCAGCCATAGCATATTTATATAGGAAAAATGTTAATATCGAATCAATAAATACAGGTAGTGACTGATAGTCACTATGCATTTCTTCTTTCATTGTTGCTATTCATGAACCAGTTCTTGCACAGGATTTCCATTGATACAAGCGTGTTTTCTAATTATCTGAATGAACCAAAATGAACCTTGTTTTGCACTCTACGATTGTATATGGCAGGTAATAATGATATTAAGTATGGTGCTTCTGTTTTTTTCTTAACATATGATTCCTTATGAGTTTACATTTACCTTGAAAAGTGTGCCGTATCAAGATTCTTATTTGAAACTTGCTGGTTACTCCACGGTTACAATTGCTCGTTTTTCTCTCTTTCTGCAGATACCCACCTCGTCGTCATGATCGCCACCGCAATGCAGCAAAGAAATAAACCGGATTAATTCCGTTCTTTGTAATAGAGAAACGTATTAGTCGACCCAATCGAGCGATTGCAACTACCCAGCAGAAGGTAACTAGGAGGCAATCAAAATCTATTAATCTACAAAAGCATATCTTAGACCATCATTAATTCCTATATGAACAAATCGTGGTGCCGCTTTAATTACACGTGCTGATGGGATAAATAAGCGAGTGATTTTTCAGAACAACATGAAATTAGCTATAGGTTATAATGTTCAACCAGACAAACAAGGAAGCAATGATCCAGCCAGCAGTGGTTTCGATCACATCAAACAGAAAGGAATTCGCGTTTTGGTCATCGCACTCCGTAATCTTAAAATATTACTTTCTATTAACTTTTGCAATAATATTACTGATCCCGATATAGCTTCCTTCATTATCATGTTCACGCTGACTCGATTCCTTTCTTACACTGCTGGACCACATAACCAATCATAATTTTCGAATAATCGATGTTAATACTTTTTCTGTTGTGCAAATTTTGCTGTTATAAACTGAATATACAGTTTTCTAGCGTTATTCCAATAGCTTTATAGTGTTTTATACACCAACCCATTTCTTCGAACCCTATGCATATCTCAGAAGTTCACAAAATTCTGCCTGCAGTAGTGTCATCCAGAAGTTACTAATGACATTTTACACGTCTAGAAGGATAGTTATGGCATCATTGATTTCCCTTTTCATTAAATGAATTTTATATTATTAAATAATGGCCAACAAGAAAAATAAATGCCGAACACACTATGAAAACCAAATGATTCCTGATAATAAGTGGTTAATTCGTTTTGAAATGAAACACATATGTTCAGATCGTTCCGCAAAAGCTTCAGTCCTCCTGTAGTGCAACAGCCAACCTGACAGCTGGCCTCACGCCCACATACACACGGCACAGTTGGACTATCATCCAACCAATATGTGGTGATGTGGTCAGCATTACGCATCCACTAGCCTAAAAGTTGGCTCACTATAATCTGTTCCAAACTAGAGCGATTCTGTTGTAAACATATGAGAGGGGACAAAGAGGGATACAAATATACTTTAACGGAACGCGCTTAACCTGCTGATTGGTGAACAAACATTCAAGGGTGTCGCTTTCCGAGGGAATCGAGAGCTCCATGATCTAGCCCCATAGTGCCACGGCGCAGAACTGAAAGGTTCATGGAATGCTGAACTGGATGGTAAAACCTAAATGCAACTTCAGTCTCGTCATTGTGGCTCAGAGAAAGATCAACATTCAAAGCTATGGCACTAAGGTTTTAATTTCAAATCTCAACGTAAGCATGGAAAATAAGGAATAACAAGTAATATGCAGTTTATTACTGATTTGATACCATATATAATTTACTATTATATATGTGGAACACTTTTAATACAATCAACGATTTGGAAAAGTTTCCGATAAATGCAACTTCACCTACAACATAAATTTTAGGGTCTAATAAGAAATTTTTTTAGAATTATTTAATATTATTGTTGCACTTTGCATTAGAAATCAACATGAGAAAAGCAAGTCAATTCATTAGCAGTAAAAGTAGATATCCTGTTATATTTAACATAAAAAATGGGATTAGTTTTCTACATAGGTATGCTAGAATTTGTTTTAGGATTAGAGATAAAAGGACATAGGTAGTTGTAGTGTTTAAAATGTCGTTCATGTAAAATATGCCTCTATGGCTTCCCGAGTCTTCTACGTAGTCAAGTAGCATTTTAATAATAACAATAATTGTTGAAGAACATTATGTTGCTAGTAATATTTCTAAACGTTAAAGTGATATTGTGGGGGTTATCAATAAGGATCACTTGGTAGACCAGAGGTTAACCGAAAGTGCCACGTTATCGACCTTACTCGACGTAAGGTAGGCACAGAATTACACTGCTTATTCACGAGATGGAGGGGAAACTTTGATAGCTGTATGGGACTTCAACCTTCCCTGTGAAAATTCACAGCTTTGAACCCACACACTACATAAAGGAAGGGCGGGAAGGAACAAGGGAGTATTCGGATTCATTCATTCACGCTTTTTCTTTAATTTTCCAATAGAGCCATTATAAGCATAATACAAAAGAGGCGAAGAGTCTTTTAAGACAGCAGTGCGAGCCGTGCAGGGATGACCAAAGTGTGCCTCAACCCCATCTCAATTAGTTCCGCACGGGCGATATTCGGAGAGAGAAAAGAATGCAGTGTTATGTCCTCCTCCAGTTTTTATACCAGTTAACCGGCATTGAGACGCCTTTCAAAAAAGATTTTATGATAAAAAAGGGTGGGAGGTATCAGTCCTCTTTTCCCGTTATTGTAAGACTAGTTAACCAAAGTAGTGGTTTTACCTCAAGCCATAATTGAAGACTTGAAAAATAAAAAAGCGTAAAAAAGAGCTACTCTTCCTTCCAGAGTTAATCGTGAACCCACCCTAAAAAATACACGCGCTTGCGGCTGTGTCCAAAAATTATGATACTTTGAGATAATTAGCCACATGGTCTCTTTAATAAATGACCATTAATTAAACCGTTCTGCTGCAATACAAACCACAGGTCTCTTTCCCTATGGACATTTTAAGAAATTAAAACAAAATGCATACACATAAACTAAAACTATAGTTCACACTGTTTGGTTAAGATCCTGAGATGCCTTAAAAGTTTATCTCCAATATATGTTGGATTGGATTGGATAACTGTACGTTGGGGATTCGACTGCAAACAGTCTTGATCTGTTGTGCCTATGCCCCAAGTGGGGCATCCCCGGGAGAAAGGATGAGGTTAGAGAAGACAGAGGGTGGCCGTCCCAAGGAGCCACAATAGAGCAAATGGCAGGATCCCTACACTTTACCAGTTAGAAACTCCCTTGCAGGCCAGCACAACCGGCAGCTAATCTGACTGCGGTCCGGAAACGGCCCCAGCAGATAGGGCTCGGAGACCGTCCTATCCGAGGAGAGATAATGTGAAAGAATAATGAAGATGAAATGGACAGGAAATTCAGAGGATGTAATTAACCCACCCAGCATGGCGACGCGGTAAAACCCTGAAAAAGAAACATGGGTCAGATAGCTCGGCCACGGGAATCGAACCCGGGTTCGCCAAATGCGGGCCACAGACGAAACTACCTAACCCATACCGCTCGGTTCCAATATATTTTCGTAACAAAGTGTCAATCACTAACGACTTATTCAAGGCTAAAAATTTTAGCCGACCCTCTTTCATTTTCTTTGAAACTCAAAACATAAACTCTGTGCTCAGAACCTTATAATATGGCCCTATGACAAAACAAAAAATATATTTTGTAACCAGTTACAAATAATTTGCATATTGTATCTTCTTAATTTTCTCTAACTCTTACATATAGTGGAAACAATATTGCAGCTGAAGATGAATTGAACAAAATATAATAGTCAAGATGCAATATCAAATGCCTTGCTTGTGAAGGAAATACATAACATTTTACGTTTTCAAACGTAAAAAAAATTGTGCTGTACACAGAAGCATAAAACAAGAGCGAACTACTAAAAACATAATATTCTGCTAGACATAAATTAATAAAAACACTAGCACGTTACATTTCGAAATAGACTACTTAAATCGGGCAACATTTCAGATACATCTTATGCCAGCCAATCTGTTCCATGTGGTGTAGGTACTATATAAAGCTTCCAAATAAATTATTAGTAATGCAGAGGATTAAAGAATTAGTCACTGCATTATTGTTATTATTATTATTATTATTATTATTATTATTATTATTATTATTATTATTATTATTATTATTATTATTATTATTATTATTATTATTATTATTATTATTATTATTATTATTATTATCATCATCATCATTCGAATATTAATTGTTTGTGGATCAAACTAGTTACTGAAAATGCAATTAACCCAAACCATTTAACTCAAGTGCCCACTAAACGAACTCGTTCTTTGAAGTATGTTACAACATTTACCTTGCAGACGATATACCACTAAATTTTGTTGGACTAACACACGTCTAGTTGTTTATCCCAGTTAAAGCAGAATCCACTGAACTCCTGCCCACCTTTACGAGTACATTTGTTTCTTGGATGGTTTTACACCAATTATATGCAGAGAGAAGCGGCAAGGATTAGTTCAAAAACTGGAAGGAAGAAAACTTATTGTTGCAATTTGGGGAAATGGACCACTTTCTTCCTTAGACACCTAATTTGATCTGCAGCATATAATGATTATTTTCTGCAGATGGTTAAGTATAAGTTTATGACATTTATTGGCCACACAACTTTGCTGAGAAGAACCTTTAGACAAAATCTAAATGTACTTAGAACTCTGGAGAAATTTGTTTAGAAGTTCTACATTTTTGCTTTGATGATTTTTTTTTCTCAAACTACAAAAATTTGGTGTTAAGATTCCTATTTAACACACTTGAAAATTTACAGCGTAATTCCTTTGCAAACTTAACCCGAAGTATGCTTTGATTATAGCAAAGACTCTTTGCAAATACTGTCTCCATATCAAAGACTATTATTTTGTCACTAATCGTGCAAATATTAATATGAATATTGAATTACGTATATCCTCGATGCATGGAAAAAAAAAGATGAAATATGCAGTAGCACAGCAGAATATAAAATTAAAGCTTTACATAGAAACAATGAAAGTTTAACAGGCTGTAAAACTTAATCCTTATTACAAGTAAACAGAAACTAAATATGCATCTGCATACAAATCCAATGTGTGGTTATAGATAAATCATTCCAATGAAACTCCAAGGATATTCGTGAAAAATAAACCGTTTTTTTTTCTTTAGAAACGGTAGAGATACACAAAAAAGCTGACTTTGGTGGTGTACCTCATTTAAGAAAACACTATATCAGGTAGAGTTAAGTAAATTTGTCTGCTATTACATAGAACAGGTCTTCCTTCGTTTGTGAAATTGTTGATTTCCACAGATAATATACTAGCACAATGCTCGTTCGTATCTGTGCTCATTTTCGTTGAAGGTAAAGTGAGGCTGGTGAACAAGCCGTGCGTAAGATAAACTCCATTAGCTTACCCGTACCCCCTTGCTAAACAAAGCTATCCATTGGGAACCATACGAGAGGGAAGCAGGGTTTTAAGTAGACGGACTGTTTGCTGGGTGTGGGTGGATTATAGGATTTCTTGGTAAGCCCATGCTCACACAAAAACATCCCCAACAACTGTTTCTTGCTCCTTTTCGTAAATGCCTGCTAGAGATTAGGGAATGAATGCAACAAGTAAATTCTGCCGAGCCCAAAACATATTCATTTCCTATTAGATATTTCCAAGTTATAACTTCTGGATCAGCAACAGACCGACCCTTGTGCATTTGAGACCACAGACTGAAACACAGTGTTTCTGCTTAACTGGTCAATACTGACCCAAGTGCCTCGATCAACAATATCTTCACAAAGAAAGTCAATGAAGTTAAATTGAGAATATTCACAATGCCACAGGGAACTCTATATTAAACAGAAGATAGAAACAATCTCATCTCAGCCGGAAATTGAATCCGAGACCCCTCGCATAGCAAGCAGGTGGTCTATTGACTGAGCTATAAGAAGGCATATTCTTATTAATACTATTAGACTAAAGATCATAGCGCAACAGATATGTGACAATATAGTAATGTACAATCTAAAATAAAACGTAATGCATTTCTTTGTTCTCGTATTTTCGGTGTTCACATAAGGGTTCCAAGTTTGATCAACAACAGGGGCCAAATTGAGGCTTCAAATAGGGATGTACTCTTTTAAGCCTGACAGCACACCAATACGGCTTGGGTTTTCAAGGCCGTGCTGCTCGAAGCTAGAATAGAGGGGGTTGTTTACGGCTTTGTCTACAAAATATAACATACTTTTCAGGGTGAATGCCCTACACAACCCGCCTAACCCTCCAAGTATATGGGTAGAGTATATGGGTATTTTGATATTATTTGTTATTTATTTGTACAGTTTCACTACAATGACTTCGAACATGTGCTATTATCCATCCTGTACAAATACATGAATTTGCTGACCCAAGATTTACTCGCTGACTCAGGTCCCCTGGCCATAAGCCAGTATATGAGTAGATATCTGGTATTTCACTTTTTCTCTCTTTCTGTCTTACATAAGTTTGCAATGTCACTAGTGAAGACTGGTAAGGCATTGAGTGGAATACAAATTGGTATTTTAAACCACTTTTTCTTTATCTTCTACTAGTAAATTCCACCCAAAAATCAAATATCGATATTAACGCCTCCTACAGGCGATCAGAAATATGTACAAGTTCTGATTGTGCATTCTGTGATTTTTGTAAAATGAACTGCGTGATATCAAGCCCTGCCGAATATGACTTAAAAATTTGAGTTTTAAATGTTCGGAAGTTGAAACCTGCGAAGTTTACCGTCAGCTAAAGTAAGTGAATGGTGATAAAGTAATATGCGAAATGAAGTGGTGTGAAGTATTCAACAATAGGCGAACCAATTTGCATCACGAAGCTCGACGCGTACGTACTTTCATCACTTGTCACAGGTGATTCAAAGTATCAAATGAACAACAATATCAAATAAGTCAGATATGTAACCCTAAATGAGTTTCAAATTTCTATCCCAAATATTTTTCGTACTTTAATGGGATGAAATTGTGTTTCAGTCTTGACTTTGGCGGCAAATGACTACAAAACGGGAAGTTTTGTGAGAAGTTCTTGGATTACGGAGGTGAGAGGAAGCAACCTCTAGTTTTGTAATTCGGATGCTTTTAAGGAAACATTTCTCTTGAATAAATTAAGACAGGAAGTCATTACTTTTTAAATTTTCTCAAATAAATATATACTTTTCGCAAATGGGGATAGTTCCAATAGTGCAAAAATAAAATTGCGAAATATCTTTTGTAATTCATCTCTTTAAATAATGCTACATAAATGATTATAAGGACAATGTTTCTGTCATTTACAACATTTTCCAGGATTAGTATTTAAAAAGTTACAATAAATTCCACCTCATTATTATTAATTTACCTAAGGTGGTTACGAAGAACAGTATATTCCACTTAGACTGAAAAAAAAAAGAGTTAGCGTACTGTTAAATCCGTTTTATAGCAGCTGTCTAAACATCACTTGTTTTAAGTTGCATGGAAATGAAATGTGTAGTGTTTAACGCCCGCGTTTACTACATACGGCACCGCAGGCGGTGGCACTGATGATACATGAGATGAAGATGGAGCACCGGTGGAATGAGATGGCGGAGGAAACCGGAGGTCCCGGAGAAAACCCGCCCCAGCGCCGTGTTGTAAGTTGCACGGAGAGGACACGTAGTGTTAAACGATGAAAGCGTGAGAGAATGGGAAGGACAGAAGAAAGATAGATAGGGGAAAAGGTGACAGAGAGGAGAGTGAGAAAGAGCCGGGAGAAAGAAAGAGCGATATGGAGAAAGTAAGACAGCAGAGGAGAAAGCGGGAGGTAAACTCACCAGCTACCAAAATATACATTGCTGGATTTGGATGGCAATATCTTCAGTAATAATCATTTTTTTTTAATTTACGTCCTCCAACATTAAAGTCATATCGGATTATGAATGAAATGGGTAAAATGATGCTCAATGCGTCTGGGGCCCATGGAGCTTAGAGTTACCCGACATTCGTCTTCCAGGATAAGGGAAAACCCCGGTAAAAACCTTATCCTGACCGAGATTCGAACTCGGGACCTCTTGAACGTGAGGCAGACAAGCTACCATCTACGCTTCCGAGGCGGGCTAATAATGATAAATATATAATATAATAAATATATAATATATATATATAATATTATCATAATTATTTGCGAAAATAGAATAAGATATGCATGTATGCAGTAACCATAGAATGTTTCATAATGGTAATTTAACATAATTACAAACAGAATGGTTCAAATAGCGATAAACACAGCAAAAATGAACAAGATTGCTTATTTAAAGTCATAAATATGACCAAATGATAACTAAAATGGAGGGAGAAAATATGGTTATATGGCAGTTAGGGTATTACTCTACACAATTTTAATTTAGCAACCAATAAATTAAAGTATATCATGGCATTAGAACATGTAGAAGTACTCACTATGCACAGAAAATTCAGTGATACATGTGGACAAAGGAAGGCTTTGGTAAGAATGGAAATAAAAAGAAAGAAGCACCGCACACTCCGGTTCGCTTAGACAGGAATTCGAACCGGAGGAACTAGTATTTCTCACATCCTGATATTAACAGCTGAAGGCTCCAGACGTGTTATTCCAGGAGTTCAATGTTGAGTCTATGATCGTAATGTCAACTTTGTTTTGTAATATGAGATCAGCACAGGTTTCAGAATGTGTCGATAGGCACTTCGAACCAATGCGTCACCAGAGAGAGCTTTGCAGTCAAAGCAGTTCCATGACTATTGCGTAATGAGATCACTAAGCTCCTGCCTGTGTTGAAAATTATTTTATTGTTCTAACTAGAAGAAAACAGTTTAACCAAATTACTGCCAGAACTTTGAAAGCCGAAATCATTTTAAGCTGAATTCCATAATTACAAAACCTGGTTGGTGTTAATGCCCAGTAGCTTCTAAAAATGTGACATGATGTTTTCAAGTAGAGACCCACACTCTAAACTACATTTTACGTGGCGAATTGATACCTACATGACAAGCAAAATCATATTTTTCTGGGAAAAGCCTTTGAGGTCCTCTTCAATTGTAAGAAATATTGTATAACTGGTAAACGTTAACTGATATACTGAAACGTAAATACAACAAACACAACGACGTACTTTATTTCAAATACTTTTTGTGTCATAAGCCATTACCGAAATATCTTTATTTATGGTTTATCGTCCTTATAAGGAGACCGGTCAATAAAATTTGAGCAAAAATAATAAAATCTTAAAATTTGGGATTTTCATTGTTTATTAATTCCGGTTCCCTACAAAGATTTTTGTGTAAATACTTATAGTACCACAGTGAGAACAACTATGTAACGGTTTAAACAATTCTCAGGGGTGGGCGTGGTTGTGCATTTGAAATTATTTCTGAAATTTCTCACTCTTTTCTAAAAATGTGTAGTTTTGTTTCTGGAAAATTTTCTGCACCCGAGTTAATCAGTTTCTAAATATTGTATTTTCAGTAAAACTTAATGCTATATAATTAAAAAAGCAACGATATATAAACAGTATTTCCAGCCAGTTTTATGAATAAATATTACCCTGTTTTTCTCGCTTGTAATATTTTGGACAGTTTTAAGCATTTAACATTACCTGTAATGTTTAAATTATTAAAGTGAAAATAGTACAATGATATGCTAACCAGAACTTGGAGTGTAGTTATTTAAAATAAGGTAAATTTGTTTCATTTACCAAGCTCAACCCAGTTTGATATATAAACTCATATTGCAAAAGCTTAAACTCAGGATTGCGCACAAATTAATTTTGAAGCCAATTAATTTAAGAGTATATTTCTTAGCAAATTTATTTTCTTGTCCAATGTCGAGCACAACTCTGAATTGTTGTTTCAAAACTATTAATGAGCATATCATTGTAAGGTGCATTTTTAGAATTTAAATTTATGTTTTAAATGTATAAATCAGGAATGACTTAACTCATATGCACCAAATTTTCAAACCACGCTTATTTATATAGACACAAAGCATGGCCTGAAGTTCATAAAGCTTAGAACACTTTGGGTTTGGAAACTTCACAGATCACTACGCTTCAAGTCCTCTCGATATTCGGTTATTTCTCCGAGTATCATTGAAGAAATATAGGATTTTAAGGCTAACATAAAGCGTTAAGTTCTTAAACATTAGAATACTGTAGACATTTCTGCAGGTGATCAAAATAAAGTACATAAATAGAGAAAGCATGTTTTCATATGAATAGCTTTTATCCACTAAAAGAAAACAGAGGATAAGAAAGTGACAATGTAACTATGTATTTACATACAATTTGCAAAGCCATACTCGCCTTTTCCAGTAGAAATTTCGATACCTCTCTGAACATCGACGACGCCGAACAATAGACCATTGGTTCAAATCCCTGATGATATTCGGTAAGCCGAACTCGAGAAGGAAACAGACTGAGCGCTTCACGTGTCTACCAAAACATGGCTGTGACCTTGGCTGGACCCAAGCCTGTAGCGTCGAGTAGGTAGCTAGGTTTGATAAATGACTCCCACTAGCAACAAGTGATCTGCCATTTCTATTGTTTGAACCCTTTTCCCTCGCCTTACTTTGCTCTCTAGATTGTAATTATGGATATGTCCGTCAGCGCAGATGATGAGACGGTGGCGGGCATCATGATTTGCGAATTATTAAAGTAATAACTAAGTGTATGATATATAGCCTATTTTGAAACAGTGGCATTCTAGAAAATTTTCTATTCGGCCTCCTTTTTGGAAAAGTGCTGGTCATTCAGGACTGGATACTACTTTAAAATTCTATTCATTCTACCATCTTTATAGTCAGTTTAGGTTTGTGCTTTATCATTTAACTTGCACAACACTCGTAATGCAGCCAGTACGAATTGGCAGAAATCACCAATACATAATTTCTATACACAATTCTTGCCATGCTTAGTCTAAACAGAACGTCAGGATTAAACAAAATTTCCAAGCAACTGCCACTTGTATGCAGGAAAGTTATAAATTTGTTTACATTTCTGAAGAAAAAAAAGTACCTATACATACTACAAAACTTCTCAGACGGTAGTTATAATTTTGGAATTTATAGCATAAAGTAGATGACGAATTTCGAAGTTAAAATGTGAACATAAAACCTTAAAGTGTCTTTGAACCTTTCTAAAAGAAGTTATGTGCTATGGAATAATTACACGAATGGTAAACATAAATCACCAAACCGTGAAAAAAGAGTCTAGAATAAAATACTGAATAAAATAAACATCGTTCATAAAACTGCTGTAAGGTACTTTTAGTACTCTAATTAAACAAGTTTCATAGCAAGAATTCCTTATGATGTAAGTTGTTCTTTTATTAGTTTAAAGGAATGTACTACCAAAAGTCTCGTATAATGGAGATGCAGATCTATAGAATTTCATTCTTACGTTAGATAGCGTTTATCTTTATATGTAACAGATAAATGTCGATAGCTTTATTTTCCTCAGTGAGTTCATTCACTGAAGATATTTCATTTGATATAGTTTTCATACTTACTGAAAATGCACATGTGCATTTCGTAAAGCAAACGTAGTACGGTCACATAATCGATATGAATCTTAATATCAGATGATATGAATTTGGTTTTTAAGTACTGAACTTAAAGTTACTGAAGTTAAAATGACTCATTTTTACACAATGAAAAATTATACAGGAAAGACTCTTAATTAAATTTTTTAAACTAATTAAAATGTTTAGAAACTGAGATTTCCAGTTATGGATTTCATTAAACGTCCTTCATTTCAGGTAGGGAAGACATATTTATTATTATTATTATTATTATTATTATTATTATTATTATTATTATTATTATTATTATTATTATTATTATTATTATTATTATTATTATTATTATTATTATTATTATTATTATTATTATTGTTGTTGTTGTTGTTGTTATTATTAAAGTGATAATGATAAGTTTGTAGTCAAATAAATTTGGTTCCCAAAGAGTTAAGATAATGCGACATAGGACAGGTAGAACTCTGAACTGGAATTTAAAATCAGACCCTCTGAATTATTAGACATTACACTATGGACTTATCACTTGCGGGTGCATTTGAACACTGCACAGAGTTACATACACGGGAGCTAAGAGATTGAATGTTAAAAATATTTCTTTAAATAAATATGTTAAATATGGGTTTACTGTTTTTATTAAGTGAACGCGTCGGTGGTTGTGGCACTTTTATTATACGCAAAAAGCAGAAGGTGTCGAAAATGTTCTTTGTTGCCGACTTGACATTCCATTTTATTGATTTTAAAAGAACAAACAATATTTAAGCATACAAAAACTAAACACTATCTTTTAGAGCACATAATTCTCTATCGCATAACAAAACGCTTTGATAAAACGTTTTATTTTGTACTCAAAACTTTCATTTAAAAGAAGTGCCAGAAGTTAAGGGCCAACCCATTAGTATACAAGTAGGCATGAGATTTACATATGCATCAACCACCCTCCTCTACAAGACCTCTAATTAACGGGCCAGTAATGATACAAAGCATGCTTACTACATTAATTAAGAATGGAAATATAATAATTTATAAACGATATGGTTCACGTCGCCAATCTTGGTGAGCATGCAGTAAATTCTCCATAGGTATACTCTGAGAATCATGTCTCCAATCAACATCCCAAGGAGATGCAATGTGGCACAGTTTTTATTTTATGTTGCTTGACAGAATTAAATTGTACAATAATGTTTCAATTTTCTTGATACATCTCCATAAGTGTTTCTAATACATAGAGTTTACCTTCTAAAAGAATGATATCTACACCGCTTCCAATCGGTATATTCGAGAGTGTCTTCAAGAGGATCTCTGGTATTTCTGGAATGCACCTGATGGTAACTTGTGATGCTAAAAATATTTTAATTTTGATAATCACTTTACAATAGTCAGCTTATATTAAGTATTGGCACTCTAATATTTCGCCGAAGTTTTCATTCATTGCACGCCTCTGTTAAATGGATTTAGTTTACGTAACACACTGAAGAGTAGAGAAAAACTCAGCTACTGATACACAATGACGAATGACTTTCTCCTACTCCCTGTACTGTTTTATATTTCTTATCAACAAACGCTGTGAAAATTGTAGGGAAATAACTAGGCTCTACTGCAGCAATTGCAGAACCGAAATGAAGTTTTTGGAAGAAAATAAGTTTAGAGCATCCGACCCAGTGCCTTGTTCTACCAACTCATGTCATTTTCTTCATTGCAATCATTTTAATGGAACAGCATGACGTGGTAGTTTCAAGATAAAACGTGTTTACTTTGAGTGCTGCATTCCACACAGTCCCATTGCAAACACCAGGAAGGGGAACAAAAAAAAAAAAAAAAAAAAAAAAAAAATGTGCAAAGCATCGCGAAAGAAAAGGACCCTAGTTGCAGGATGATTGATCGATACACGTGTGATACGATGAAAATCAGCTTACCGCAAGAAATGCATTAGTCAACTTAACGATCTAGGCCTTAAAATTACGCTAAGCTACAGAAGAAATGCTCTTTATCTATCTATTTATCTATGAAGGATGGTATTTAGGATGATGGTAATAATAACTGATGCCAAAATTAAGGGACGCAAAAACCTTCTCTTAGGTTTTCTTACAAACAAGATTTTGCGTTAGACGTTTTGTTCTTCACAACAATTATTTAAAACATACATAAAAAACTCCATATTTCTTAAGCTTTAATAGGAGCTAACTAAAACTCATGTCTGCTGAGTCAATTATCACACTGCGGCGTTCTATATGTTATATCTTTAAACTATGCGCAAATTAGTGCTGATCTTCAATTAAACGATATCTGTGTACTCTAAAGATAATGTGCTCTGCGCTATACGAAAAGTTTAAGGGCCACAATTAAGGCTAGACTTAAGACCTCGGCATTCAATACTTCAAATAAAAAGTTTCATAGCTTTGTTTCTCAGGTATGTAAAATCCCTTGCGAAACGTTTGTCCAATTAAGTGGCCCACCATTTAACTCTATTAAAACATCGTGTTAGCTAGGGTATAGGTATACCACATGACACTTTTTGGCCAGATGGGTTGAACTGGGGTGGGCTGGGGAAGGAGTGGAAGTAGACTATCACTCTAAGGTTACACAAACCTTTCCCTTTTATACTTTTACAAAACAACACTAACAAAGTTTCACAAATACTCTGCTATCATTTTATTAATGCGCCACGCCACTGTGTACAGGTTAGCTACGCAGACTTCTGTTTAATATAAAGGTAACAAGGTGGCTGTATTTCTTTTTTTTTTTTAATTTGTTTTCCCTCGTCCATTTCAAAATGTGGTGTTCCAACCGAAGTAGAGGTTTAATTTATATTTTTCATATAGCTTTCATAATGTTAAGGAACAATGGTGAAACTCCATATGTCCATAATTCTTATTCGATTGCTTTGACATCTTAACTGAATACTAGGAGCTTTACATCATAACAGTCTAAATTTTTTCATGCTGCTACAATTTGTTTAAATATATTAACTATGAGCTTGTAACTGTTCTTTATTATACAAAATGTCCTGAACATCAAATTGTGTGAATTTTAGAGAAAAACTTTTCCTCTGAGTGGCCAAAAGTGTGGCTAAGAGACTCAGTTCTCTACTATGGTTTAAAATGTTGATGAATATATCTTATGATTCTACATCATTCATATATTTAAGTAAAAGACCATTTAGAGTTACTTGTTTTATTGTTCTATGCTCAGAGGTAAATGTTCACTGAGACAGGTGGGCAATTACATCACGCAGAACATTTTACATATGTGTGTAACTGTTTAAGAAATCCTTAAAGAATGGCATGCCATTGTGTGTTACTTGTTCTGATAATAAAGCGTTCCTATCTGTACACCTGTAATGCCATATGTTGAAATACACTTTATTATCAGAAAGCGGTAAAAACAAAAGCATGCAAAATGTAGAGCTTTCAAACAAAAACTCGCTTAGGTTTACCTAAAACAGAAAAATAAAGCAGTTACAGATATTTATATATTATATTTCTATGCTAGTTACAACAAAATAATTAAAGGAAAATATAATTAAAATAAAAGAAACATGTTAAATCAAGAACGGTCAAATCGTTTAAAAGCTCAGATGCAATACTTAATGTCCCAGAGAAAATAATCCAATATTTTGAAGAATAACTGGCTTAGAAAATCAGGCAAATAATATATTTAGAGCAGACATTGATTATAATTAGTGTTGTGTAAGAAATGGTACTGAAAGACAACGTGGGGGTAAAGCAGAAAAGCGACGTTGTGGTTATAGGGAAGAAAACGAAAAGTGGAAAGAAAAACAAAACTGCACCATGGAGGAGTGCCAGCAGACCATGAAGATAAATTTTAGTGGCTTCAGTAACCCACTCAAATGTTTCTTAGCACACGAAAGGATCTTTGGGGGATTTGATAGCGTACGAACCCAAGACTGCAGGCTGCTCTAACTGATTTGCACGACTCACAAAGAGGCCTTAAGCGCAAAGCCCGATTCTTCATTCAGATAAGACGGTAATGCAGGCGTATAGCTTCTCAAAAACAAACAGCTTGCGGTACATTATGAATATTTTAAATGCTAGACCATAATCACTCGATTCTGGTCCAGGTAAATCACTGTCATTATCAGTATTCACGATAACGGTTTTAGGGCAAGAATTTTCGCTTGAACATTTTCAAGCACCACGCGATGGGAACTCTAATGCAGATAGCATGATACAAAGATACGATTTTTACATTAAATTATCGCCATTGCACTTTTCGAGTACAGGACTTGATATTAAGAAGGATTTGTCTTTAATCCCGTAGGATTAAATGGATTGCTAAACCATTTTCAGAATAAAACGTCATTACTCAGACAGTGTATCTTGGACAACGATGAAATAGGGCAGGTGTAACTATAAACTTTACTATAAGTTGTCAGGTTGAACAGTGCAGAGCGAGCGACAAATCAAAGCAAACCGATATAAATGCGATAGTACCACATTCCTGTAAAAGTAGGTAATCTTGCTGGTGCACTTATTTTGGTTGGATATTTCCTTCATCCAGAGAAATAATTTATAAGTGTATTTAATATATGAATAATAATTATACACCTTTTGACCCTAAAATGATATATGTATGTTTTCAAATCAATACACTTCATTTTATGTGTCATATATATAAAGTATTCGTAATAAAATACTGTATGTTCATTGTGAGGTATGTGTTTTGAGCTTTTCAATTAAACAAAATCTGTTGCGACAAGGTGCGCTGGAGGTCAAATGATGTGATGGAGCACAGAGTAGGTAACCACTGTGCAATTCACGTACCTCGTTATTCTCGAATGGACAGTTTCCCATCAACAGATTTTTCATTGCACACAATTTGGCATATCTACACTTTTTATGAAAAACTGCAACGGGTCCCTTCTCATATCCCCTTGGCGTCCATGTTTC
The DNA here is from genome assembly GCA_030765055.1 of Mantis religiosa. Classification (NCBI taxonomy): domain Eukaryota; kingdom Metazoa; phylum Arthropoda; class Insecta; order Mantodea; family Mantidae; genus Mantis; species Mantis religiosa. The sequence goes on from CM060950.1 coordinate 114,552,252, forward strand.
GCTGCCTATTTACAAGATTATGGGCAAACAGAAACGAAATGGGGGAAAAAGAAAGAAATGAAAAGAGAAAGAAAGGTAAGGCATCCTGTTACAGATATGCCCAGTTATTTTCTCTACTACATGTTTAAAGTAAAGGAATATTTTTAATGCATCCAAATTATAAATCATAGAAATAATGAATTGAGGTCTCTTGAAACCGAGGTGGAGTGTATGTCTGAAGAACACAATTCAAAACACGAAAAACACCAAACTTCAATTTTATGCTCAGGTATGATAAGATTTTGAAGAAAATGCTTCCCTCCCTTACTACACTTTACATGGAAATCTTACGAAAATATTGATTTTCTCAACAAATGGCTAAAAATTTTTTTAATCCCATGTGTTTAAGTTGGGATTGGATTATTCGGAGTGGATTCGGCACCTCGACCAGATTGGTCTTTAGTACCTATGGTCCAAGTTGGGCACTCCCGGGAGTGAGGAAGAGGTGAGAGGAGACGGAGGGCGGCCGACCACAAGGAGTCACTACAATACAGAGCGGGGTCTCTACACTTTATATGTTTAAGATATTTCCATGTCAAATGAAATGCATATCTCAAATTTTCTGTGAACAGCTTTGAACTCCTCTTCATTGTGCATCACTGTTAACAATTGGTAAACGTAAGAGACAGATGAAATCTTATTACACAACAAATGTAGTTTTCATTAAATTTATGTTATATAATTGTTCTTGTATAGTTAAACATTCCCAACATATTTCTTGTTATTGTATTAAATTTTCAATACTTAGACTTTTTCTCAATTGGCACGTCATTCGTTTAATTCTCGTAGTCATATGACCAGAATGGAATTTTACAAGCCATCACACAGCAAGAATCCACATGTATGTCTGGCTTCCTCTGCGGGATGACTGACTCAAACTGCCTGTTTACATTTCCTACCTGTTTGTAAAGATACCACAAAGTTATTAACTTATAAAGTAAAATTATTGAGTGTATTCCGCTTTACGTTTCCATTAACAACTTTGTGTTTATTATGATGGATGTGATACATCTTTGAACAGGTCTTAACGAGCTGAAATGAAATCTTGAATAGTAAATACGTGATGCTATTTAAAAAAGCAATGCTGATGCTCATATATCATTAATAAATTATAAACTATAAAAATTGCTTCCCATAGGTGTTTTCTCTTTCAGTCCCATAATTTTTGTTTGAAACAGTCTTTCGTTTTTTCCTGGATGCAGCATTGTTGTGGAAGGTCAAGATAAATGAGACATACTGTACAGTTATGTGACCTATACGCATATATTCCTGAGCGTTGAGCTCTCCTGGGTTGTTTATATACCAAATTAGCAACTCCCCCGGCCCCTTTCCATGCTTCTCGCAAAGTTACTTTCTAAGAAATCTCCTGCTCAGGTCTCCTTGCCCTTTATAAATACATAAACATTTTGAGAGATTCCACATTATATATCAAAGTCAATAGTATGTACTTCACTAATGGAGTTGGTACGTTTGGCAAAGATTGAGAAAGTATGTACACATTGCACATAGGAACCATACATTGCTTAACAATGTGGATTATAATATTAATCACTGCATGTAGACCATTTTATAAATTACAATTCAGAGAGTGAAAGTTTACAACAAAAAAAAAAAAAAAAAAAAAAAAAAAGGAAAGAAAGAAAGAAAAAGAAAACTCCAACAGTGATCGATATCCACCTTTAATTTATGAAAAATGAATTCGTAATCATAAAAGTCTTATTTCATTAAAGAAAAGCCAATTGTATTGCTTAGGAAGCACCCAAGGACGAACTGCACCACGTGGCCACGTTGTGGTCTAAAGTGCAGGAATGTATTATTGCAAGCATTTACAAAAAGTTTAGTACGATTTTACTTATCAATAAAATCAGGGAATGGTTTACTTTCAGAAAACTGTATTTTATTACACTTTTACATACTTTTCCAGAAATTCCATTACTGGTACCCATCTATGAATCTTCTAAGTTCCACTGTTTTACATAAATTTCTTTGTAGGTACATATATTTCTATATTAATTCTGCACATATCAATTTTATTAATTATTTATTATTTTGATGCTATTTTATTGTTCGAAGCAATTAGATTACTAATATTCAACAAAATTTCTATATACAGTTATTCTACTGGAAATAAAATAATATTAAATACTGGACTCAATTTTGTGCGTCAAAAGTCACACAACATGAATGTTACTGTATAATAACATGATAACTGAACATATTAACAAAACTCATCTCATTCCTTCTTAATCTATTATTTGCATCGTGAATATGAGGATATGCAATTAAATGTAAACCAGATGAAAGTGTTTAAACGCTATAACGCTGAAATATCACTGTTTCTGACTGCATTATTTAAAAAGAATATAGTACATATACAGGCCCCTTAATCTTTGTCATCCCTGCCACAGCGCAGTGAGCTAGAGCGTGGCAGCTCTGGTTCCGGCCACGGAAGGTTCCGGAGGTAAACCCCACCCATGGGCGTGGGGTTTATAGGACCGGATATTTTGCCAGTGCCCAATTCAGTGCACTTCCAATACAAGATATGGATAGCACAAAAGATCTTTAGGTCGAGGTGCCAGAGACGTTGAGCACTCTTCAATCCCCACATATACGCCAACACCACTACCACTGCCACTACTACTACCACTACTACTACTACCACTACTACTACTACTACTATTACTACTACTACTACTACTACTACTTCTATTATTACTACTGCTACTACTACCACTACCACTACTGGTCTTTATCTGCTCTTCTGCAGCCAATTTAATATTTGAAGATTTCTGAGGTCTGCCTAGATTGGTATTACTTAGACGTCGGTAAATGATATCATTTTTACTACAACTTTATAGGAAACTAAGCTTACGGGAAGACACTTAAACCGCTGTATGGCATGGTTTGAAATGTCGTACAGCTATAAAAGCTACATCGAATGAAATTAAAATTAGCAATGTTTAATAACACTAAACTACATGTTATATGACATATTGACTTTTCTTCCGTTCTCACAGATATAAACTGTATTATTGTTATTATTATTATTATTATTATTATTATTATTATTATTATTATTATTATTATTATTATTATTATTATTATTATTATTATTATTATTATTATTATTATTATTATTATTATTATTATTATTATTATTATTATTATTATTATTATTATTATTATTATTATTATTATTATTATTATTAAAACCAGTTTATATAAAAATCACTCTTCATCGCGTGGCAATAATTTCGGTTTTGTTTCTTTTGTTGAAGGGTCGAGGGATGCAGTGAAAGCAGACGACTGATAAACGCGTCTTACGCGAGAAGAGATAGGATGGAACAAAGGAAATAAATAGGATGGAGCATGAATGAGAGAGGAAGGTGTGCGTGTATGTGTGTGGGTGGAGCGAAACCGTGTCCAATGTTGAAGTGTTGGGTGAACTTGGGCCCGCAGCATCCAGCAAGATAAAGAGGCTGGAGATGATGCGAATGGATGGACGGACAGCGCTGAGACGGCTCGGCGGTAATCACAGACCATGAGAAAAGCAAGCCAACACAATGCAAGAGTCCCTAATTTTCACCTGGCCCTTCCCCACCCCTTCGTGTACGCCTGTCCTTTTCTAAGGGTTCAACACACGCAAAACTGTTTATTTGTGCTTGCCCGCACAAGTGTAGCAGTGAAACCGTAAATTTCAACACGTCTCTTGAGCATATTTTTCCTTCTTTTCTTGGGATCAATCCTGCAATTTCACTTGAAGCACCTAAGGTATTCATAGACGTATCAAATCGTGACTATGTGTGTGCGTGCATGTGTGTGCGTGCATGTGTGTGCGTGTACATATGTCATGAAAAAGTACTTGCACCCGAGATAAATACAACTAATAAATACATTTATCACCTGCTCAAAAGGTTCGATGTGTACACTCTTTCGATTATTTTTCATTTTTATATCACGTTATGCACTAAACATTGTTGCACAGGAATAATTTTAAAGTAGGCAATAAATACTTACTTTCAATATGCTGAAACAGCATTCATATATTAATAACAGAAGCATCGAGAAATAGTTTAGAAACAAAGAAGGACCTCGATTGACGTATAATTTGGTAAACTCAAATATACAAAGTCCAAAATTTTTCTATAGTTAACTTCTCCTATTTCTTATGCAGTCATAGTTATGGAAAATTCATTAAGGATGAACGTTTGACAGACTATATGTAACAACTTGAAGATATACAATTTATTCATGTCAGTATCTAAAACATATTAACATTGTTATTCTATAATGAAAAAGGTAAAATGAAACAGTTTCCCCATTTGAAGGGTTGTTTGTGTTGCAAGAATTTTGTGAAAATCGTTGTGTGAATTCTTTAAATACCTGAACATGAAAATAAAGCTCTTTTGATGGACTGCTTCCTTAATTTATTGTATCACAGTTATAGCAAATTTGAAATGAATATAATAAAAGTTTGAGTAAAATTTAAGACAGAAATCCTTTACATGGAAATTATGGTAATAGTTTTCGAAATATTTATAGCTGGTTCTAAGTAAATATAAAACAGTTATATTTTTAAATTAATGGTTTTTCAGGCTAAATTAGGACTTTTAACTGTTAAGTAATATTTACTTATAACTTGTGACCTTTAAAGCAGCAAAACAAAGAATTATAGAATACAGTACGTCGATTGTAATGCATTTTCACTCTACTGTTTCCCAAACTTAGTTCTTCTCTACAAAAAGCTTTTTAAACAAAATGAAAAACCGCGTACCGGGACCAAACATTTATGAAGTAACGTCCACCTCTTAATATTGCCTTAAACAAATGACTTACAGATGTCGCGTTGATTGAGTCAATGATCGGGATGCCGGTTGATCTTTCGTCCCTCATTTGTTTTGCTGTGTAACTTGGATGGGATGGCCCAAAGCTAGCGATGGTTTTATGTTAATTTTCAGTTAATGAGCCAACATCTTCGGTTAGCAGCTAATACATAATAAATATATGCATAGAAATGTAAACCTGATAAAATTAGAATACACCTAAATAACAAGCTTGTTTGGTTTAGTTATTCCATGTAGAGACAGGTTAAGCAAGCCAAGGTTTGCGAGCAAATAGCAGCTTAGTCAAAGAGAATGGAGGTCATTTCTGCCCCAAAATAGTTAAATCAAGCGCGGTTTCAGTTGTTTGTCATTAATATTAACACTTGTTTAGAGACCAATGACCGGGACACTTGCAAAGGTGATGTTGAGGTTCATTTCCATACGAATGCAAGTCCTTCACTTTGTGTCGCCGGAACAGAGGGTTTGTGTGTATTGGTATTTGTGAGGAGTTCCGTTTTTAAAGGCTTAACAAAGAAAATACGCATTTAAGATCGGCAAACAAACGTGCGCGTTTTCCCGCTAGCTCTTTGCCTTCGTATTTCGTGTTTATTCTTCAGTTCCTTCGTTGTCTTTCCCTTCTTCCTGTCTTGAAGTGTTGGGCATGTTGTGGCAATACTGCAAAAACCAACTAAGTACACCACCTGACTTTTAGCGACGGCGAGTTAAGAATAAGGGGACTTAATGATAAATGAACTGCTGAAATGCTTCTTTTGTGGTTCTGCTAATGCAGTTGCTCCAGTCTATGGTTAAGCTTTAAATTTTCTTAGATATTGTTTATTTAAAATCATATTGGAACCTATTCATTATAAGAATATGATTAATATGTGAATTTAAAAGCTATGTCACAAATGATAAAAGGTTGCCGTTTGTTATTTAAGTAGCTAATAAACTTTATCTATTTGCATTTAAAGAAATTCCTGGGGAAGAATGTGGACATTTTAAAATAAACGTATAATACACAGGTTCCAATTGGCTAATATATTTTAATAATGTCCAAACACTGTTATAAGCCAAAAGTGTTACTTTTAATCTATTTATGGAACATATTAACCATTAATGAGCAAGTGAATAGTTTACTTTTAAAATCAATCTTTTTTTTAAAAAAAATCTACTTTAAAAACAATGATTTGTTTTGTCAAGAACTTTTCAAGCTAAAGTTTAGGGATGTCTTATATTTATTTGTGAAGCTCTTGACAAGAATATAATACAAGCACAAATTTCAACAATTATGCTTTAATCTCCATTTTTGCAAACCCCAATTACCAGCTAACTAAAGATGATTTTGAAGTCTCAACTCACTTCACTAACCTTAGAATTAACTTCCTCTCTTAACTATTTTTCAGTGATTATTAGGATTCAAATTGCCCTTTGCAGTGCAAACTTCTGACAAATTCTTTGGAAATTTCATCAAGGAATCTCAAGATAAATAAAAGTTATCGTTGGGATTCTTAGTAAAGTAAAATTAACGGAAGTGTCTTTAGAAATACTTTTGATAAATTAATATACACAAAAAGCAAGCAAACCTACTTTTGAATTTGTTTTATAAATTAATTCATAATTCTCCAAAAGTTGTCCTCGTAAAAAAGGTAAAGAAGAAAGAAAGCTACACGGCAGATTTTATATCTTGTTATTATAATCGTTACTGCTTATATGATCTAGAGATGTGATCCACTTGTAATTTTCAATTTGATATGATACTTTGTCTGGAAGGGCGGTTGGTTACAGCTAAAATTGCCAAAAATTCCGCTGCGCTAATTTTAAAATGAATGTTTAACACTATGTAGGGAGAAGTTAATTTTTGGCCATTTTTTCTAAATGACGTAATACTTTAAAATATTTTTAGAATTACTCAGGTTATGAAGGTACCATTTTGAATAATTTATTTTAGTTTGATAAAGTGAAATCAGTCTTCCTGTGCTTGAGAGAAGTACGTCGTCCTCCGTGCATGCTGGCCTCTAGTTACTGAGGTCGCGGTTTCAAACCCGACGGAGTGCAATGGAACATTTTGGGCCGTAAAAAATTCTTAGGATACCTTCCTTCGATTGTTCCATATCGCATATTTACGGCACATAAAATCCTAAAACCTGGTAAAGAGGCCTCTGAGCAACAAGGCGATATTGCAGTTAAGCAACGCCTATAATATTTTAAAAATATTATTTTTTGATGACTCAAGTGGGAAGTTTGTGTGTCATCTGAACAATAATAGAAAAGCGCCATTAATTTGTCAATCTTTTAAGCTGTTTCTGTGCCCTAGAGAAAATGATTGGGAAAATGCTGAGACCTTTTACACATATATTAGAAACAGTTGCTTAAAATTACTAAATTTCATTGGTTAGCACTATAAAAGTGATAATTTGGAAATTTATGTTTAAACTCACACTTAATTAATTCAAGAGTATTCCAAAATCAATTCCACAATTGCATGGGATATATTATGCCACCACAACAGACATACGTCCTTATTGCGTTTGTCCAGCGACAGCAGAGGGAAACACTACTCGATATGCAGCCATTAAGAGCCGCTCGACAATGGAAGGATTATGATAATCAGGTTGGGAAACCCGGAAAGTAGCTGTTGCCTAGATTGCTATCTATAATGGCCCAAAGGGACTGAGAAAACCGCGGTAAAGAAAGCATACGCCATTTTCAGGAGGAAATTAACAAACACGACTTCTTGTACAGCTTCTGTGGTTAATTTATTTCCAAAATGTTTAAAGTATTTCTCTTCCGGTTACTCCTCCATGTCTCTAGGTTAGCTTGAGATCTCTTTGGATATAATATACTGTCAATGAACAAAGAAGCATTAACAACAAATTGTTTTTTTTTCCAACCCTTTAAAAGAACTTTAAAAAACAAATCTTGGTTGAAACTTCAGCTGCGGAATTTCGACTTTACATGCAATGATCTACCATATGGGTCATTCTCATTCTGTTCATTAGTCGTGGACTTTCACTTTAGCTCACTCAGTTTCAAATTTGAATTAAGTTGTTTGACTAATGGTTTTCTTAAGGGCAGATTTTGTTAATTTCTCTCGAAAACTATTCATAATATAATGAAATTGCTGAAGTATTAAATAAAAGCCCTTGCCTCCAATGTGAATCCATTTTTATACGTCGTTTCAAGCTAGCAAATTTAAATAACAGCAACATTAACTTCACTGTTTTGTCCAATATGGAAAACGTGAGCTATCTCAGTCGAATGCTTTTGAGAAATCGAACGCACAGAAATGTAATAAAATGGAATGAAAGAACACAGAAATTGAGAATTGAGGATTTTATTGTTCAAAAATTGCTCATCGTCCCTTAAATAAGTAAATGAGCTCTAAAGAATTATTTTATTTCCGAAAGAAAGTCCAATTAACGTACACGAAAGTCTGAAATGTATGGCAGTAAAAAGAGAGAAACAAAACGTCAGAACAAAACAATAAATAATATTTATGTTCTGTAGCTCATTACAGTGTATCTAAACTATAGGTAAAAAGCAAAAAAATGTTTTTTCGGCATCAAATTTTAAATAATTAATCATGCCAATATTCTGTTTAGATATTTAGTCACTGAGCTGCAGAAATGTTATTTTCATGTTATAAACATTTCCGCTGGTATAACTTTGCTTGGCAAATGCTTTTACGCGGTCATTCTACCAGCTATATTATCTCTATTATTTTAAACGTAACTCTAAATTTATACCCTATGTAATTGCATCACTGCTCCAGAGCAACTATTGAGTTTCAAAATTAATTATTCTACAACTGTTTACCTCTCTCCATTTAGTTAGTCAGCCGCTCGCTAACTTGCTCCTATTCATTAGCATTATTCTAATTGAAAGTTGCCCTAAAGTAATACCACGATTGAGTTTTAACATTGTAGATAATATATGAAAAAAATAGATGAGTATATTCTGAACAATGTTTTTTTTTTATATATAAAATATAAATTAACAGCGAAGACTTATAAAGGCTTTAAGTTTTCAACACGTTCTGCGTTCCCTGAATTTATTTTAGAAGAGAATAAATAAATGATGAAATACCTGGAAATTTTATTGTGTTTTTAGTATGTTCTGAATGTAGAGAAAGGTGACGCATAAACATTTGAAATATTGTGCATCATGTTTCTGAAGGTCTAGCAATGTAAAGTAAAAGTGTTTCACGTTGACGAGCGTTGGTTTTTAAATAGTTCAATTATGTTCTATTTATATACATAGGTTAGCTTAAAATCAGATCGAAGTTTTATCACTGCTCTAGAAATATTTCCCATGCACTCAACAAGAACAATAGGGAATGATCTGTGAAATAATGACTTAACACAGCCAACGGAGTGGCGTCCTTCACAATACTCATTTGCGTGGCTATTGTCACTTGGAATCTTGTAAACAAATGCAGAGTACACTGGGATGCCACGAAAAGCCCGAAGAAATGCAAGGGAGGCTAACCGGGTCTATCAACAATGCACCCCAACAGGAATCGCCCAGCCCACACCATGTGTCCAAGTTTGGAGAGGCGTTTAAGTGAAACAGGTAGCTTAAGTGCCAATAGACCAATGTGGACAGCCATACATTCGACATGACACCCAGGCGGTAGCCATTCTTTAGCACTTTCAGTGGTCGATTAAAACATTATCTGTTTACTTAAGAGTATTTCATTTTTCATTTCTACTTTTTTCTATCTTTTGTGATTCTACTGCCTATGTCCTCCTCCGTGTTTCAGATACCCTAGCACGTAATCAAAGTGTTTCTAAACATGGACTTATCAACCAAAATTAATTTATCACCTATCTACCTACTACCGAGCTCAGTAACAGGGATAAGTATTTACCGAATATCCTCTTTACTTTGGATCAAGTAGAATAATTCTACTTGATCGGTTTATGTACAGGAATAGTAAGTATACCTCGTAACAAAACGTTTCAACTTCTTAAATATTCACCATCGAAAAATTGTAAATGTTAACAGAAACATACTTAATAACCGAGTGGGATGGCTCAAGCGGCTTCGTCTGTGGCCCGCATTTGGTAGGCCGGGGTTCGATTCCCGTGGCTGACCTACTTGGCCTGTGTTTTTTAGGGGTTTTCCAGTTTGCAGGGCGAGTGCTGGGTAGGTAACTTACATCCCCGAATTTCCTGTCCGTCCATTTCTCTACATTATCATTTCACATAATCTCTCATCTGGTGGTCTCTTTCAGGGTAGAACTGTCTGCGGGTGTTTCGGCGGAGCATTTCAGGATGATATGCTCTTAGTGAGCCACTTCCTCCTCCGATAGGTCGAAACACAGTAGGGGGAATGTCCTTTGTACTGGCCTACTCGGGGAGATTCCCATCTAAGTAAAATGTAGGGATCCTGCCCTCTGCACTGTCATGGCTCCGTGGGACGGCCGCCTTCTTTCTCCTCTCACCCCATTCTTAATCCCGAGGATGCTCCACATGGGGAAGTAAGTACAATAGATCACGACTGGTCGCACTCCCGAGTCCCCTCCGTAGTAATCCAAATCTTAGTGCTTATTAAGTTTTCTTCTTTAAAATATTCCAAAAGTAAAATAGGTATTGAACGAGATATTTTTTGCACCTTTAGAAGCACTTAGGCAAGTAATTAAGGAGGTATACGACATATTCGACAGAGGGAATTGCCTATTATAATTATAATTGCCTATCGGTTTTCATAACATTGGTAATTTCTGTGTAACAAGTTGAAGGAGACAAAACTTCAGATAGCAATTATTTCTCCAAAATCGGAGATTACCAGAAAATGTACTATTACAACTTCTTTGTATGAAAACTAATATAAAAACATTTGTCTATATTAGAAATTGTAATCTTTTTCGATTAACAGCCAAAAGCTTCGGCTGTGTTGCAAACCAAAGAGGTGCCGATAGATAGAACGTGAATCAAACAAAAAGAGAAGTGCTAGAGGCGATGACCTGGAGGAACATAAGCACACAGGACACGCAAAGGCCTTCACAAATTGAAGGAGTCAGATTGGCAATAACGAAAAATTATTCTTGTGGAGAAACAGAAACGCAAACGTAACGGGTACTGAATAATGAATTATTTCCAACGTCAGGATGCCACGGTGTCTGTGTTCCACAAACTATTTGGTTCTCTGTATTTACATGCACATGTAAACAACTTTATCACTATGCTCAGTTATTCAACCATAAAATCATTAACATAAAAAATAGAGAAAGGACAGAAAAAGCTAATGTTTTCAAGGATCTGTGGTCTAAAGACCTAACAGGAAGTCTTACACTTAGACTACTTTAAAACATAAATGTTTCTCAAAATGTTAAAATTTCTTTATTTGAATGCTCAATTTTAATATTTCATACATAGATTTGTATTAAGTATACAGAAGTTTGGAGAAACTACAACTTTCCCAAATGATGACCCCATACTATGCTTTTGCTGTTCTGCATATCAACAGATTAATTCATTCATTATTATTTTGCTGAATCTATTCTATTGTTATTTTCTCAATTTTATCTTTTTATTCGCTTTGTATGTATAGCTAATTTCTCATAACTCTTTTATGCAATAGCCCTAGTGAACCAGACTTAACATACGGCCGCTGCATCCTCTACCTCTTTATACAAAGTGAATAAAGCGCAGTAACGGGAATGGCATACAGTTAGCAGGTCGCCTTCCGTTGGTCGCTTTTATACGGCTAGCACAATCGGAGCTTTTATTTTGTTACAAAGGACTGAAAAAATATTTTTTTACCAAATTTTACGTTCAAAGAAATTCAGAGTTAAAGTAACAACAACAACAACAACAACAATAATAATAATAATAATAATAATAATAATAATAATAATAATAATAATAATAATAATAATAATAATAATAATAATAATAATAATAATAATAATAATAATAATAATAATAATAATAATAATAATAATAATAATAATAATAATAATAATAATAATAATAATAATAATAATAATAATAATAAATAATAATAAATAATGATAATGATAATAATAAACTATTGGGTGACAACGGAATTTTTTTCTTTATTTATTTTAATATCTATATCTAGATGAATTTTGAAACTTTTGGAAAGTTTCTTAAGAACAAAAAGTAATTAGCGTCAAACACAAATCACTCTACAGTTTTGTTTCTTCTAACGATTCCGGAGGACAGTTTATATTTAGATGCGTCGGAAGTGAATAAATTTCGATTTCATGAAGTGCCTCAGTCCGAGAGATATGATACGGCTATGTCCCGTGTTTCAATTTACAGGCATTGCAGCGTATATCGCCTCGATTTTCGATGTTGTGTAGATGGAATAGGAATAGGACATTTCCGAAATATGCCCTGACAGCTGTCCGCCGTTTCAGGCGTTTTCTGCTCCATTTGCCAGCACAGATTAGCACGGACGGGGTCAACTGCTTCGTTTTCCCTATCACACTCGATCATTGCACCCAAATAGCATTCCTGACGTTGTTCCACCTTCTTCGATATGCACACCTCATTTACGTTGTCATATGTATGTTGAATTGATTCTTCATCCTTTGCTAGATGTGTCGAAAATGTTGATTTACATCATAGGAACGTTGTGCATTTTAGACGCTTTCGCTGCTGCGAAACAGATATTATGTTAATTTGTCCATATGTGTTTTCTGTGCGCATGAAGAAACTCACTGTACTGTTTTAGGTATAAGGGTTTGAAGAATATGTTTTCGAAACTTTTAGAATATGGTTGATGAGTAAAGTTGGGACTAGTTAATATAAAGACTCTTCTTAAATTTACGATTTGATTACAAACTCTTACATGAAATGTTCATGTATATTAAAACATAATGAAGCAAAATGTATATAACTTTTATGGTGTTAATAGTCGATTTCAAATGCATTCTTCTGTAACAAGTGTAGGAAACTTAATTTTAGTTTCAACAAGACTGAAACTTTTATACTTCTATAAATATCTTGGCACATACTCTAGCCTGGAGAAGGTTTAATGAAACATTGATCAGGAAAAAAATGAAAAGACAATAAAAAATAAAATGTATATAAATAAAAATAGTAAAATAAATAAAAAGGTAAACAAACAACGTACACAATACATATATATGACAATTATAACAACCATATGCATATTAAATAACCCTTGTAAATATAAATAAAAGAAATAGAAAATGTGCCAGTTTCCACAAATCCCAAAATAAAATCAGGGATGAAGAGGCTACACCCCTGAAACATCCACATGGCGAAATAAACTCATGGGCAAATAAGACCTAAAATAACCTTAGTAGTCTTCGTGGTCGTAGTAGTAGCCCTTACCCCTAAGTAATAAATGCATTTAAAACTAAAATACCTATTCACCATGTGCATACAAATAAAAGCTGCTTAAAATTTTAATTTTAAATATTATCAACAAGAGATGAGCTTAATGTGAAAAGAAGGTATGTATTTATATGTTTAAGAATAAATATCAAGCATCCTGAAAGTTAGACACGTTTAGTGGACATACTATGTTCTCTATTTTGATCAATTTTGTTTAAACGGAAATAATATATTACTCATTATCAATAGGGCTAAGAAGTTGAGGACGTATAAATTGTCTAAAAAGGATATTTAACAGGACCTAAACATTAGGAAATGGATTTAAAGTGATGTCTATAAATTAATAAGTTAAGTTCCAATTAGATATTTAATGAATAAGTTGGAAAGAACAACATTTAAGTGATATGCAACACAGACATGGAGGGAGAGAGAGAGAGAGAGAGAGAGAGAGAGAGAGAGAGAGAGAGAGAGAGAGAGAGAGAGACTACATGAAAGAAATGCTACTTCTGGAGAAAGAAATTGAGGTAGATATAATTAAATCATACTTGTCCTAACCACCCTTGGGTTATTGGAATTCAACTTCAGAAAGCTTACCTCAGTTGGCATTGCAGTATATCAAATTCTTAACGGAACATCAGTTTCTGACAGCACGTTGTGAAAACATTGAAAAACTTCTCTCCAAATCAACGGATCTCATTGGTGCATACTTAAAACAAGCGAAGTCTTATGGAGAATACTAACGGGATATTTAGAGAGAGTTTACTAGATTCTTTGCTGGTGCTAATGCCTTGAATACAATAGAAAGGGTCCTCTCGCCTGTTAACCTGCTGTAGCCAGTCTTAGGAAGGCTAAGACTAAAAGAATTGAGAATTTACGCTAGAATATGTTGAACAGAAAAGATAGTCAAAAAAGTAAAGTTAAAAAAAAAGTTAAACGAAACAAAAATGTTATATAATGGTTTAAAACAAAAAATAGCTAAAAAGGCGAAAAAGACAAATAAAAAGTGCAAAAAAACACCTTTATATAAAAATGGCTAAACAGGCAAAATCCTCCATTTTCTGACATATAGTGACCCATTATTAACATGTATTATATTGGGTCTTCAGACACTGAGGGGGAAAAAAAAAAAGGATTTTTCCTCAACTTTCTACCACTAATTATCAGAAATCGCCAATGACTGCTGAAGGGATCCATATGATACAATTGGAACGTTTAGTCAAAGTCACTAAAGTATGACCATTACTTTGTTACTATTTTACTTTCAACTATCACACATCTTTATCCCCAGTTATTTTTATACTCAAGAACATATTACATATAAATTTACCTGAAGTTTCACAGGCATCTGAGGTTTCAACGGCCGTATAAATAAATTTGTATGCATTTTCTATTATCTCACAACCACGGACATGTAACTTGAAACACGTTCTAGCTACTTTGTGTTCATTATGTATGTGATGTCCCAGAATTATAAGTATACTCTTACGACTTGTAAACGAGAAATTACTTTACTCATTTTATTCTATCAGTGTTATCGTTAAAGATCATCAACATGTAATGTAGTTCGCATATAAAGTCTTACTGAAGGACCTCGCTAACATCCTATGAAGACCGATCACATCTTCAGGGTTATAGTTAGCGATTATGAGTAATCAATTTAATTTGCGCTATATCAGATGAAGTATCAGAGCGCCTAGAGCGGGATTCGAGCCCTCGCCCTGAGTACGTGTAGCTGGTTAGGACCTACGCCCAAGTAATTATGCTACGGATGTTGAGTTGAATGCCTAGGTATCACCGACTCATCTAAAGGTTTCAAATATTTTCGGTGCCTAACAAAGATGTGTTTTCGTAAACCTACTAAGCTATACGTTAGTCTTTCATATCAACTACACGTGGAACTAAAACTAACGGATCTTATATTCCACGTGTATTTGGAGGATACTAAAGGGTAAACATCCTTATATTTTAAAGAAAAAACGTTATTATATACAAAATCTGATATCAGGAGTTACACAAACCAGCGGTGAGTAAAATACGAAGAAAAAATTTGCACTGAGGTGCCACAATACATCAAATTGAACAGACACAATTAGATGCATACAGAACTTCCGTTACAAAATCAATGTAGCTATTTAATGCCGGTGACCGAACGTGATGCGGAGCAATGTCTTTGTGTATAAGCTGACTCGAACTACAACGATCTTGTTGTAAACATATGGGGAGACAAAAGAGACAGAGATACTTCAACGTAACTCTCTTTGGCTGCTGTTTGGTGAAGGAAAATTCCGTTAATGTAACTCTGTCTCTTCCTTTCTGCGCCTCCCATAGGTTTACAACATTGTTTGTAATCGCTCCAGTTTGAGACTCATCTTGTAGCTTCGTCAGTACCATCAGGTAAAAGGGTGAAAAGTGCTGTAATTTATTTTAGATGGAACTGGATTATTTCGGAGGGGACTCGGCACGCAGGTCCAAACGTGGTCTATTGTACCTATGCCCCCAAGTGAGGCGTCACCGGGGAGGAAGGATGAGGCGAGAGGAGACAGAGAGAGGCCATCCCAAGGAGCCACGACAGTGCAGAGGAAACATAGATGAGAACTTTCCCGGCCAGGACAATGGACATCTCACCCTACTGTGTTTCGGAAACAGTACCACCACAAGACCTGGGTTCGGAGACCGGCAACCGTTCTACCGGAGGAGGAATTGATTTACTCAGAGCATATCATCCTGCCATGCATTGTCGATAATCCCTTCGATACTTTTACCCTGAAAGAGACCACTAGATGAAAGATGATATGAAATGATAATGGAGATTAAATGGAGGGACAGGAAATTCGTGGGATGTACCTAATT
Source organism: Mantis religiosa (assembly GCA_030765055.1). Lineage (NCBI taxonomy): Eukaryota > Metazoa > Arthropoda > Insecta > Mantodea > Mantidae > Mantis > Mantis religiosa. The sequence goes on from CM060950.1 coordinate 114,568,300, forward strand.
AATAAAGGCCGGAGGAATGTGCACTCACATGCGATACACAAGTTAGCTGAACACAGAGTATAAATGACGTCAGATGTACAGCACGACAATCAAATGTGCATACGTCGAAAACAACGTAACGTAGTACTCTGCGAACTAGTGAAGCATTGCATTTCAAGTGTATGCATGCGCCAGGTCAAAGTGTAGCATAACGCGACCTGGCGACCCGGGAAAACCCCAGATAAATACCATGCGTCAGGTAGGCTGACCATGGTAATTGAACCTGGACCTCCCGAATGCGGGTATTCCAGAAAAAAATGCACAAGATATTATGATAATGATTTTATTAATTTTCACTACATGGGATACCTTAAACTGTATCCTTATTAAAGTAAAGATTCTGCAAAGGACTTCATTCACGTGTATTGCACACAATTGTTTCGACAATAATTAATAGAAGAATTAAAATATAAAATTAATCCGTCAGCTGTTCAAAAGCAGTGTCAAGGTCAACCGCGCTAGCCCTTGCGTAGATCAGTCACGTCTGGTAGTGTTGACCAAGTCGGTCAAGAACTGAAGGTAGGATGACTGCTTGAGGCGAATGAGTTTAAGTGCCGAATGAATTAAGTCGTAAGTAAATGTTAACAAATAAAGGGAAATATGAACGGTAGAATTTAAATGACAATATGATCATACTGCAGCCTACAGCAATTACACCTACATATTTATAGCTGGAGGATTAAATGCATTTTTATGAATATCTATGGTTAAAATACAAATTCTGCAGGAATTTTTCCCTTCAATGTCATGAACGAAAAAGGAAACTAGTGTCGAAAACAAAATAAAAACTTATATACACTCAAACCAAAAATAATAATTTAAAATTCAATGAATAAGGCATTACCTATAGGTGAGCCCCGAGTATCCATCACCAAAGTACAGATCAGTATTGGTACATGTTATGGGGAAATACAGATACACAAGTTTTAATTATTTTGACCTCACCAGCAAAGTCCTGGCATAACACGTTCACTTAAAGAACTTTCTGCACGAACCAGAAGGATTAAAAGCATGCAGCAAAAACGAAACCCCAAACCAGACAAGTCCTAAGCACCAGTTCGCTATGTCATCTGACACATGGCGATAGAAAACACTACAAGTTCTAAACGAAGGAGAGCAGGATAACCGGTTTATCTAAGCAAACGCGGAGGCTGCTGGGCCATGGCGCATCCTATCTTCAAGAATGGAACAATGCGACTCTAAAATAATACCCAGACCCTTCCATATAGAAAACCAGGTTTGGAAAACAGTGAATGATTTTGCTTAGTGTTGTACGTGGGCGGAAAACCTTGTACAGATTTATGTTGCGTCCTAAAACTGTAGACGCCTACATTACGTTTTCATTCTTAAAACTGGCTTTGTTAGCTTGCCTCTCAAATGTTCTAAATATGTTCTGTTGCAGGGAAATACATCTCTTTTTGATCAATTTAATTAACGGGGCAAGAGTTCAGGCAGGTAAGTTTGTTCTCCAAGATCGCCTATCTTGTTTCGTAGAAAAGCCAAAACAAAGAAATGAAACGTGTTAACATGAACGGCCTGATTGGGGCGTGTACCTTTTTAACATTTACATCCAATGACAGTTCACACCAAACCAGAACAGCGATCATAACAGTGTCACATCAAAGCTTAGAAGGCATACCAAGGAGTATTATTAAATTACATGAACAAAGTTATGTTGCACGAGATCTTCACCAAAATTGCTGGCTCGGAGATATTACAAAATGATCTCTCTCTCTCTCTCTCTCTCTCTCTCTCTCTCTCTCTCTCTCTCTCTCTCTCTCTCTCTCTCTCTCTCTCTCAGTCTATCATATAATTAACTGAACCGCTGTTATAATATTTGCTATCTGTTGAAGTCCATCCTGTTTTTACTTCTTTACCACCTAACTAGGTAGAGCAACACTTTTTACATTTTATACTGTGTAGTTAAATTAAATAGGGGACATACTATATTCCATTCAAAAACTCATACTGGAAATTCACCGGAAATATATGTTTTGAAACTCCCTGAATTCAGAAAAAGCATGTTTGGAAAAATACGTGTATGCGTGTGTTTTCACGCGTGTCTGCTTATAAATACCAAACTTGGTCTGTAAAGTTCTTTAAGGAAGCGACACGAAGGTTTTCAAGCAAAACGTTACTACACAAAAAAAAATTAAGTCTCTTAAAATACACATTTACCTCAAATACAGTTTTTTTTTTTTTTTTTGTAAGGTGAACAATCTCCGAAATAATCCTTGTTATTTGTTTGAATTTCTCAATACTTATACCTTTCTTAAATAACAATGCGTTATTTGCTTTTTTATTAATCTCTTGGCCATGAAAGCAAAACGGATTTTCGAGGCCATCTCATAATGAGAAGCTCTTAAAGGGTTTTCCTATCACTTTAGCCTATTACTTTCTCATATTCCAGAACTAATATTTGGATATCTTCCCAGTAAGTTATGAACTTATGAAAACTGAGGAAATGTTAAGTGAACCTCCGTCATGGGAGCACGGTCCTACCGATATTTGAACCGGACCTCCGTTCGTGAATCCATGCCTTATACTCCCCCACCCCAACAACTACCCATTTCGGGAGATACAGAATTCTGTTTTGAGGTCAAAAAGGCATTATTACACAAGAGCCCATGTATGTAAACATCTCTGTGAATTGTATGACTCCACTCCAAACAAGACCTCTCATAAAGACTAAATTTCACATTTGTATCAAACCAATTTATTCATGCCAAATGCTCAACACAATTTCACCATCCCAAACTATCTTTTATGAAAAAAAGACATCCATTCTCTTTTTAATTGTTTAAAAATGCTCAATGTAACAATTTAGGTGCTATGCGTTGGATCCCTCCAATAGCCTGTGAAGTGTACTTGTACTAATTGAATTTTATATAAATAGGAAAGATACATTTATACATAATCAATAGCTTTTGAAGAGTAGAGGGTGGACTTATAATGAATTTCGAAACAGATAAATCACAATTTTCTGTGGAAGCCCTTATAAAATGCGCTTTTTAACAAAGCCCATTCATGACAATTAATTGTTTGAGTGAGCACTTTAAAACATCAATTGAATAAAAATAATATAAGAGTTTTCGTGTAAGTACTGCTTCATTTCGTCAAATATTTTGGCTAATTAGAAGCATTAACATAAGTATTACTCCATGCTGATTTTTATAATACCCAGTTATGGTTTTTAAAACAAGCTTGTGCCATTTTCATTTTTTGCAGGAGGTCGCAAAGCGTTTCGAAGTTATCCCGTTTGCATAACATGTTCTGGAACAGCACTAAGTCTTCAGACGTTTGCATCGTCCTCGTCAATTGTCAATTATTAAATTTTTAATTTCTGTTGTTCTTTACCAGGTACGCAGCTTAAAACATTAATTTATTACTTCACCTTTCAAATTTGTAAATTTTATAATATAGTATTCAGCATTCATGTACCTATTCAAAATCATTGTAGGACTGGTAGCTTTAGATAAAGTATTATTATTATTATTATTATTATTATTATTATTATTATTATTATTATTATTATTATTATTATTATTATTATTATTATTATTATTATTATTATTATTATTATTATTATTATTATTATTATTATTATTATTATTATTATTATTATTATTATTATTATTATTATTATTATTATTATTATTATTATTATTATTATTATTATTATTATTATTATTATTATTATTATTATTATTATTATTATTATTATTATTATTATTATTATTATTATTATTATTATTATTATTATTATTATTATTATTATTATTATTATTATTATTATTATTATTATTATTATTATTATTATTATTATTATTATTATTATTATTATTATTATTATTATTATTATTATTATTATTATTATTATTATTATTATTATTATTATTATTATTATTATTATTATTATTATTATTATTATTATTATTATTATTATTATTATTATTATTATTATTATTATTATTATTATTATTATTATTATTATTATTATTATTATTATTATTATTATTATTATTATTATTATTATTATTATTATTATTATTATTATTATTATTATTATTATTATTATTATTATTATTATTATTATTATTATTATTATTATTATTATTATTATTATTATTATTATTATTATTATTATTATTATTATTATTATTATTATTATTATTATTATTATTATTATTATTATTATTATTATTATTATTATTATTATTATTATTATTATTATTATTATTATTATTATTATTATTATTATTATTATTATTATTATTATTATTATTATTATTATTATTATTATTATTATTATTATTATTATTATTATTATTATTATTATTATTATTATTATTATTATTATTATTATTATTAATATTATTATTATTATTATTATTATTATTATTATTATTATTATTATTATTATTATATTATTATTATTATTATTATTATTATTATTATTATTATTATTATTATTATTATTATTATTATTATTATTATTATTATTATTATTATTACTATTACTATTACTATACTATTATTATTATTATTATTATTATTATTATTATTATTATATTATTATTATTATTATTATTATTATTATTAATTTGAAAGACTTCAAAATAAGGAAACTATTTTGTTATACATTTTAATTATATTAGCAATATTGGCCGCGCCGTGGCACAGTGGTTAGACCGCTTGGCTCTCACCTAGGCAGCCCGTGTTCGATCCCAGGCGACCGCAAAGCGAGATTTGTGGTGGACAACACCGCGCTGATGCGGGTTTTCTCCGGACCTCCGTTTCCCCCGCCATCTCATTCCACCGTGCTCCATCTTCATCTCATGTATCATCAGTATCACTACCTGCGGTGCCGTATGTAATAAAAGCGGGCGTTAAACACTACACTGCACACATATAATACGTTAGTGGTTTCTTAGGAGCGGCGATGTGACCAAGTGTTTAGACGCTCGCTTACCACTTGAACAGCCCAGTTTCGATTTCAGGGGACAATATACTGAATTTTTTATAGACAAAGGGGCATCTGGCTGGGTTTTCTTTGGGTTCTTCGGTTTTCACCAACTGCTCCATAAACATATTCTATTACGTTCATTTCATTCGCATAAGCCTTTCGCAATTTGAATTGCTTTCAAAAGCTATAAGAATGAGATTTTACTAATAGTATCGGTAACCTCAAACCAGAAGTCACCAGATTTCTGCAACGTTACTGTTTAGGTTTGTCGTATTAATGACAAAGTTGTTAGAAACTCTTGTTTCTAGCCATATCGCCTGCGCTAACAAGTGTTCTAACGTCAAATATTATTGTTAGAACTACACCATGGGAGAGGTTGTTTCTCCGCCTCTTTTCGCACTTGTAAAGAAACAGTGCTGCGAGTTGTAGATCATTACCGGGTGAGCATAAATTACATGGATTAGGGCGCCAAGCAATTACATCAACTCATTAATCATGACATCAGAAAGAATTTTAGTGGGCTTTTTGTTACATCCGTCATATAGTAACAACGTGCATAAAGTATAGACTAGTGTATCGGAATCACCACAATGGAAAATATATTGTTCTCTTGTGCAGATTTACTTTCCCATACAATTTTGTATCTCTTCTCACTGAAGGATGTGTAATGTTTGTTTTTCTTCCATTAATGCTACGCCTTTAATTGCAGTGGTTATATCCATTATTAATATCAGCTAAAGAAAAATCTGTATGTGCTCGCCGGGATCGAACCCGGAACCCCTCGCACAGCAGGCACATGATCTAGCAACTGAGCTATGAGGTCAGATACGTAAAATTTAAAGAAGGAACCACACTAGGCATTTCTTGCAAATAAATATAAATATTTGGCCTATATTTTAGGATACTATGCTTACATTAGTTTCTTCAAAAACAATAATATCTTACGTGTTTCCTTGGATTGAAAAGTGGAGGTTTTGGTGGAAATGATGCGGAAAGGTAAAAGCAATTAAGCATGTTCAACTTAATATAAAAATGTTATCGAATTTTTACACTGATTTCCCATGTTTTGGATAAGTTTGGATTTCCTATTTCTATTACTTAGTCATTTGATACGAGTAAAACTACACATAACAAAGTAATTAAACCACGTGTGTTACTATGTTCCTAAAAAATAACGTTTAATAACCACCTAATTTTGCTCAGAGGCCTTTTTATCAGGATTGAGGTTCCTTATTGTGTCGTAAATCTACGATACTACGATACGGGACCACCGGCTTTTCTTTGCTTCCAATGGAAGCCTTGTTAAGGATTTTTAATCTCGAAAAATATCTATCACCCTCCGCCAGATCTGAACTCGCGAACTTGAGATCCAGAGACTAGCATTGGTACCTTTAGTGGAGGATGACTGAAATTCGAGTAAAATAGTTATTATGTTTCTATTTATGTTACTAAGGATTATATATTTTAGGATTTTTTGATTTGAAATTAGTGAACATATTTTATAATGCCAACATTTCGAAGTTTTTAAGTGGGTTAATTCCTATTATGTACTTTTTTGTTATTCAGCGCTTGTAGGTATTTCCATCAAATAACCAAACCTTTGCAGTGCTTATAAAAGACACTAAATAGATATGTCATGAAAATTGAGGCAAAGAGGAAAAAAGTCTATTAATAAACACACAAGATGAAAAGTTGCAGAGAAAAGAAATAAATACTTGACAACTTAATGGATAAATAAAAGTGTCAGGAGTAGGCATGCATAATAAATTTAGGATGTTCATGAATTCGTGCACTATTTCGTGCTGAGGGTCAATATACACCTTTTCGTCATTCTTCTATATTTATTCTCTGAAACTTGCTGTCCAAGTACAACTTTAGCCGGGTCTATGTGTGAGCAACCTAAAACAAAGTTCTTCGGCATTCACTCTTAATGATTTTTACACAATTTTTGTTGAAATAAGAGAAACTTCGAGGTAATTTAGTTAACATTTTTATTTAGAAATTGCCCCGAGAGTTAGTGCGGGAATTGATGTTTCGCGATGTTTGAAAATAAATCACGTGCATGATTGTGAATGAGTATTGACTAGTTATATAAAATATTACAACAAACTCTATAATCACTTAGAAATATATCTAAGTGTGTTAACTAACGAGAACGCTGAAATCTCCAAAAGTAGGTTTTTAAAAATGACAAGCAGATATAAAAAAGCAGAGAGGTACAAGACCCAGATCTGTGTGTTTGTAGAAAATTGAAATACAAGACTACTACAGCGTTTAACGTGCTGTATACTCAACAGAGCTAATAAGGGACTCTAAGAGATGCATTCGCGCCTGATAAAATAGTACAGTGACAGATTCCTTCGACAGAGTGGACGTGGGTGGATCTGGTTACGTTATTTAGCTGCAAGAAAGACGCATCCATCATTTTCATTCTTGATCCATTTATTCACATAGCCCACAATCTAAGCAGGTTGTCACCAAACAGTGTGTCCTTAGCTCGCACCTCTCTGTGTCGAAGAAAATGCTTCCAATACAGCCAACAAAAAGCATAAAATTAATATCTTACGAGATATGTAATAACATTATAATTGTATTTCTTTTGAGCTCTTTTCTGCATATATTTTATTAGAGAAATGAACATTGTGGGCAGTCACAGGATTAAGGCCTTAAGATATATTTATTATACTTCCTCAGGCACTACGCATGCAGTAAAGTAGAATTCGTAATGTTTGGAGCGATTTGCACAGCTTTGAATGATTTCAGTAAAAGATAATAGCAAAGCTATTAGTGCAAATCTCCCGGAAAAAGAGCATAATGATAAACAGGGTCAAATATTATAACAAATGATAATAACTACATATTCCAGCCCACCTTTGTGAGTAACAGTGTGCGCGCCTAGAAATCCGGAGGGTTCTTATTCGAATCTGGGTTGCTTCATTTTACTGGATTTTAGTAAATGTTGGGTAATTCCTTTGTATGCACCCTGGGCTTATGAAAGTATCGTTACTTCATTCACAGTTGAAGCTAGTTCTAACAGTGAGTAGTAGTAGTAGTAGTAGTAGTAGTAGTAGTACCTAATAATAATAATAATAATAATAATAATAATAATAATAATAATAATAATAATAATAATAATAATAATAATAATAATAATAATAATAATAATAATAATAATAATAATAATAATAATAATAATAATAATAATAATAATAATAATAATAATAATAATAATAATAATAATAATAATAATAATAATAATAATAATAATAATAATAATAATAATAATAATAATAATAATAATAATAATAATAATAATAATAATAATAATAATAATAATAATAATAATAATAATAATAATAATAATAATAATAATAATAATAATAATAATAATAATAATAATAATAATAATAATAATAATAATAATAATAATAATAATAATAATAATAATAATAATAATAATAATAATAATAATAATAATAATAATAATAATAATAATAATAATAATAATAATAATAATAATAATAATAATAATAATAATAATAATAATAATAATAATAATAATAATAATAATAATAATAATAATAATAATAATAATAATAATAATAATAATAATAATAATAATAATAATAATAATAATAATAATAATAATAATAATAATAATAATAATAATAATAATAATAATAATAATAATAATAATAATAATAATAATACCTTTACCAATGGTGAGGATATATCAGCGCCATCGGTGTGCTAGAGTTTTGTCCAGGAGAGGTTTTTTACATTCCAATAAATATACTAGCATGGGAGACTGTCGCAATTAAGCACACTAATGATCATTAAGGTTTGTGGGGGGGTTTGAATCCGCCACCTGGAATCACTACACCCATATCTAAACATCTAAACCACACAGACCAACGCTAATAGGGAGTTTTTATCTTGGTATACAAACTCAACAGAGATGCAAAAGTTGCATATACTGGAAGTTATAGCTACTATATCAATTTAGAAGATTTATCTCTTGGTAGAGACAAGTTTGGGACCAACCTTTATGTTTATTACATTTGTTGGCGAAAAAAAGATTTGTCTTTGTAGTATTTTCCTAATGGTGATGATTAGAATTAGGATTATTAAGGAGGGAATACAGCAAAGAAACCTGTGGTTTATTTTACCTCAGCCCCAAGTGGGGTATCCCCGGGAGGAAGGATGAGGCGAGAGGAGTCAGAGGGAGGCCGACCTAAGGCGCCAAGACACCGCCGACACTTCTACCATGAAAGAGACCACCAGATGAAGGATGATGTGAAATGATAATAGAGATAAAATGGGGGGACGGAAATTCCTAGGATGTAATATCTGGCGACCCGGGGAAACCATCCAAAACTGCCCATGGATCAGGTATGTCGGCCACGGAAATCGAACCCGGATCTTCCGAATGCAGGCCACAGACGAAACCGCTGTGGTTCCCTAATGATAAGCACTCGTATTTTAGTTTCAAAAATTGTAAACAATTTCAGCAGACATATGCACAGAAAACCCTACAATGTCTTCCAACTTGAAATATTTTTGCTCAGTCGCTGCGCAAAATCGGATAGGAGTATGATATTCACATAGCATTTCTAATAAAAGCTCTTCTCTATAACAATTTTAACTTGCTTGAGGTATCTGTTACGGAATCTCTTGTTTCCCACGTTATATATTTAAATGCCTAGCGTTTATCTTTCTGCACAATCAGAACAGGTTACTGTAGGCGAAAAGCTCTGTCACTGATAAATACATACACAAGTCCTTACGTATTTGAAAGTTAATGCAATGACAGTTGGCTACACTGCGTCAGTTGAAGACTCCAAGAGTAGGAGGAACTGGACAGAAAAGTCGAGGTGCTGGCTTATCTGGATCATAAATATAACACGAGTGGATCAAATCATCGACAAGTTTTGTGTCGGGTCTATCTCAGAAAACAACTAATTCATAATCAGCATAGGCATTATTGTCGGATCTCAACAATCCTCTGGAAACCAGTTATGACTGGAATTCCGTGTATGCGTTATATTCTTATCTGTTTTGAGGCTCTTTGCAACTCCCATCACGTAGCTCTCACTCTTGCTGCTGCTGATGTAGCCTCAGATTCTAAGACCTAGAGTCGTGGGGGACGAACGCAATAGGTGACGTGGATGAGGCGTTTTACAACGCGTCCTTTCACGATGAATAAAAATAAGAAGAAGAAAAAACTGCGTGAGGGAGGCGGAGTGAGACAGACAAGGCTTGAAGACGGGTGCGTGCCAAGCATTAGCACAGAACTCTTTTTATCACCAACCTTAAAACCAGTCCACTTGGTCACCATTTCGGCGTTAAATCAGGTGTTTGAAATTACAGAAATATACACTTCCAGAAAGTTTCTGTAAATGTTCCAGTCACACTTGATCTTTCTATAGATGTTCAAACTATGATTAGTCAATGTGTCATTCTAGGATTAGTAATACGAGGGTCGGCTAATAAATCCCGGGTATCACATTAAAAAACATTATTTTTTCTTTGTTTCTCAACATAATCTCCAAAAAGGCTAATATTTGTCATATCGGTGTTCTAATTTAATTAGACCATCTCTGAAGTCCGATTTATCATGGTCCTCAAAATAGCATCAATGACTACCTCGTTGCTGTAGGGCCGAAGAATTGTCGTGAAGAAACAAGATTTTTTCTTTGCCAAATGAGGTCTTTTTCTTTCCACTTCATCACTCAAACTTGCAGTACGCTTGCGTAGTAGTCCCCAGTACTTTACCCTTTTCCAAGTAACAAATAAAAATAATTCCCTGTGCATCCCAGGAAACACTCGCCATAACGTTGTTAGCTAACAAAAGTGACCTTGCCTTTTTTTTTGGAGTTGGTTCACCTGGCGCAACCCACTGTTTTGACAGTGATAGTGATAGTGGTGTATCTAAGTGTCATCCACAGTAATACGCCATCTCAAAAATTCACTGGGATTTTTACGGTAGAGCTCCAGATTCTTTGCAACTTTTGATCAGGTGTCAACAAACGCGGCACCCACTTTGCACAGCATTACTTAAAATATTACCTGCACGTTCTTTTGATATGTTTACAGCCTCTTCTATCTCAAAAAACTTTAATCTGTGGTCTTCCAGTATTAAACGATGATTTTTTCAATGATCTCTGGAATTGTGACTTCCATAGGGCATCCAGAGCGAAGCTCATCACTAGTGCTCTTACATCCCATTTTAAACTCTGCAATCCACCTTTTAATCATTTCATATGAAGGGGCAGAGTCTTTCAATGTACTGTCCATTTCCTCCTTGATTTCTTTAGACGTTAAGCCTTTCAAATGGAAGTATTTAATCACTGCTCGTTTTACCAATTCCTCCATTTTCGTGAGACCCCTACACTTGTCTTGTTTAAATGTTAAACAAGCTATTGACCTGTAACTATCAAGCTATTCTAGAGTTTAATTATATAATAATATCCATCAAACTGGACCAGTGGCACCATCTCTATGTGGGGCTTGGGAGTTATCAGCCGACCCTCGTGATGTGATGTGATGCACGCGTATGACTTTCTTTACTCTTGCATAATCTACTCTTATATATACTTATTCCCATTTCTATTTCATTAATCGAGATAAACATTTACAGAAATTACCTTATTGCTAAATTTCTTGCAGGTAAAAGGGGAATGGGGAGTAAAGAAGGCTTTAGATTATAAAAAGATAGTTTATAGACTGGTTGCTATGCTACATTCCATTCTCTTTCCATTGCAATGAGATAAAAATGAAGAATAACGTACGTATTCCCATTTGAGAAAAGTATAAATATTGGTAATGATTGACAAAAATTTTGTTTAAAAATTTAAATTGTAAAGACAATTTCATTTTTGTAGTAATATTAAATATATCTCCTACTAGTAATGCACAGTCGTTCAGAATAAGGAGAACGTCTGAAGACATTCTCAGAAAGGTTGAGGCATACATTTACCTAGGCATAAAATATATTAGACATATGAAGTTTAATCAAAATCGTTAGATTTTTGGGAAAACGAACATTTTTGTAAAGGCAGTATGGGATAAAGGATTTTCTTAAAACTTGTTGCATTCTTGGAAGATACGACTTTCCATTTTTGAATTTTGTTGTATCACTGACATAGACAAAGGGATAGACAAACACACGTTTTTGTAAATGTGTTATTTTTGGATATAGGAAGTCTCAAAATGTGTATTTCCGGTGAAATTTTGGCACAGAATTTTTGTGATGGAAAACAATACTTCCCCTACATAAGAAGCCTGCCCAGACGCCGCTTTGTCTACCACTCCAACATATGGTTCCCTGGGCTCGAACCAGGCTCGTGTTGGTGAGAGACCGCCGCCTAACTGCCTCAGAAACATTTATATTAATTTTGTTTTCAGATTTTTTTTAAAGTAAGAACACTAGAAAAATATTTTTATCTTATTATTTTTACACTTACTTTTTCTACTTGTGGGTATAGCAGTTATAATCATGTATAATTTAATTTATAGCTCTTAGTACAAAAATTTTAATGAACTAAATAAATCTCTGTTTTAAGTAATATTTTGTAATTATTGTTACTTTTTTATTTAAATTTTAGTCACCTTATAGGATATTTTAAAAAACATTTTAGGCCATCAAAATCTGGCCCTTGTTAAAACTTCTGGAACGCAAGTTACGTTATATTTCTCCTACTCGTTACCGCAGTAACTATAAATTTCCTTACTGAGAGAAATTGGTATTCATTAATCATTTACGCTATAGCCCATTAATTCAGAATCCCCACCTTTATATTGCCAATGTCTTCTTCATCTTTTAGTTATAGCTGGCCCACTGTGAGAGGACCAACGACGACATTGCCGTGTCCCTGACTGCCTCAAGACCACTGTAGGAAATCCTGTCAAGTTCAGGTATGTAATCCATTATATGCACATTATTATAATGTATAAAGGTTTTGCACTATACCTTTTAAGTTTCACTGCAGCCAATTATGCACATATAACCTTCAGACTCAAGATTTGATTACAAAGTCATTTTCCTGTGTGATAAGCTTGAGAATTGAACATTGGTTGAAAATTCTTTGAAGTATCAATTGAGTAACTGGCTAGCTAACTTTGTAAAGTGTCCTTCTAAACTTGAATGACGATCTAATTAATTATATTTATCATCCCTTGTCCATTATGAAGTTATTAGAAAATGTTCTAAATGATTTTTATATTGGATCCTCCCGTCTGCACCTTATAATTGTAAGTTCGTACATTCCGGGCTATTACTAATAACGGACTGAAAATTCTCTGACATTTACGCTAAAGGATATGACCAATATAGTAATCGGTCGGTAGGGTCGATGTTTTAGATATTCACTGTAGGTGATATTTTCTCTTTAGTGCCATTATCATTTATTATCACTAAACATATAGTTTCCACATAATAACCTTCAACTTGCAACGAAATAGAGCTAAAACTGAATACAGAGATTTTCCACTCCTAGGCCATGAGGTAACTTCTGTGGAGGAGATGCATAGCCTGTGTCCATCAACAAACAGAATCGTTTCAGTTGATGGTTATGAAATGTCGGTTTTGTGATTTCCATTTTCGTGGTGCACAATTTTCTCTTTTTATGCATTTATACCTTACTAAAACATAGCACAGAAATAGAGTAAAGCTTTCTTATTTGGGGACTATTAAAATTTAATATTACATACCTAATCAGTTTGAAGAAACGAATTACTCCAGGTGGGAAAGTTTGTACGGCGTTTTATTTTTTAGTCAAAGAAATGTGTTGGTAGAATTGGAATTCAAAAACCCCAACAAAAGCTTCTATGGTCTGAAATTTGACTACGAGTGAATTGCGTGCCACTTCCTCGTAGGCAGCGCCCGCCCCCCCCCCCCCCCTCCCGCTCAGGAATATAAAGCGGCTATTTTTATAAAGAGGAACAAGTTCCATTATTTGCTGCAAGGTATAGACCAGACCAAGCTTGTCAAAGTTGCAATTGATTGGGACAATAACTATCGGAAATAAATCCACTACACCATTCCCGTATTGAGCATTGTAGAAATCTGAAACTCGGATTTTACACAATTCCATGTAAAGAAAATAGCGCGAGGTTCGCATATTTGTATGCGCAACGTGTATTAATGGGTATATTTGTTTTGGAAATAAATTGACATGTAACGAGGTGTTCTGCAAACAGGTAACGTTTCTCATGTTTCCACCAAGATACATGTTTACAGACCAGTGTGATGATAAATGGAAAAGCGAAGGTATAACCGTGATCTTGTTTGCAGCACTGTGCTTTTTATTATAATTATAATTTATTATTATTATTATTATTATTATTATTATTATTATTATTATTATTATTATTATTATTATTATTATTATTATTATTATTATTATTATTATTATTATTATTATTATTATTATTATTATTATTATTATTATTATTATTATTATTATTATTATTATTATTATTATTATTATTATTATTATTATTATTATTATTATTATTATTATTATTATTATTATTATTATTATTATTATTATTATTATTATTATTATTATTATTATTATTATTATTATTATTATTATTATTATTATTATTATTATTATTATTATTATTATTATTATTATTACTATTATTACTATTATTATTATTATTATTATTATTATCATTATTATCATTATTATCATTATTATCATTATTATCATTATTATCATTATTATCATTATTATCATAATCATCATCATCATCATCATCATCATCATCATCATTATTATTATTATTATTATTATTATTATTATTATTATTATTATTATTATTATTATTATTATTATTATTATTATTATTATTATTATTATTATTATTATTATTATTATTATTATTATTATTATTATTATTATTATTATTATTATTATTATTATTATTATTATTATTATTATTATTATTATTATTATTATTATTATTATTATTATTATTATTATTATTATTATTATTATTATTATTATTACTATTTTTAAAAATCTTTTGCGGCTACATCCCAAATATGGTTGAAAGTTGCCAAAGATAAGACGATCGTGAAAACCTCACCAATAGTTTTAATATTAGAGTTCGAATCTTGGATTTCTTGGTTTTTTGATTAAATAACAAATATCAGCTTATGTCGTAAGGTTCTTTAGTTTTTAATGTCAGACGAAATGCCATTAAGTATTTACGAGGTAGTACCATGGGAGATTTTATCATTAAATATCTGCTAATATCATTAGAACTCAAATAATGGAGTTCCCAACATTGATATTGCTAGAATAACGCTGCATTATAATTCCAAAAATATGATAATAAATACTAAATTTTCTCTGTTTAAATATTTTCCCTCCATTAATCAGCAGCCTAAGAGAGCTCCTTAACAATAACTCTGTCTCTTTCTTTCTCAACTCCCATATGTTTGCAACAGTATAGTTCTTGTTTGGGACAGAAGATTCAGAAATGATAAGTAAAACGGTGAAATGATGCTCAAATAAGCTTCAGATTCACTGGAATGAGTGAAAACCAGAAGAAAAAAAAACCTCTTAACACTTGAAGATTCGAACACAGGCTATCCAGGATAGAAGACTGAAACTTTACAGGTACATATAATTTAGATGACTTAGATTTGTACATGACATACATTTATGGTCCGTAAAACACAATAATCGAAAGGAATATATGCCTAAAATATTTTATATACTTTAGTAATAGCCCAAGTGTTATTTATATTATGAAAATGAAAAAAAAAAAAATTTAAATTACAATAAGGCTCTTGCCATCAAATATGATTAACGACACTCACGGCAAAATTTCGAAGTCCTGTGTTTATTATACAACTTGCTTTTGTTGCCTGATATTGGCAATGTATTTTAAAACAAGCTCCAAAACTGTCAAATCGATTCCTTGACTAACTACAACAAAATAATATTTTCTGTTTCTTTAATTATCCATTGATAAATGTGCAGTTTTCAAAATTTTGGAACCAAAATGCGGTTATATTTTAAACATATGTATTTCAAACTTATCGTATGATTTGGAAATAAAAAGTGTTACTTTATCAAAGGCACTTTTAAATATTTAATTACTAAAAATGAATTTTAAAGCGTCCGTCATGTTTACTTTCTACGACTGCTTGATTCAAATTTTCTGAAGTTTCAAAATAATTAGATAAACTTCCCACGATAAGGGTAGATTTTACTGATAACTAGCTGAAAGAATGAGGAAAATTAATTACTTTCAAGTGTAGAGAAACGACTTTAGACATCAAAATTGAACTTCTAAGTTGGCTGACATATTATGTTAGTGTCTACACACACACAAAAATGTAAATTTCTCTTAAAGGCATGCAATTTTCTTACTGCGCGATTTCTGTATTCTTCATAAATTTCGAAAGTTTTCCTTGGTGAATCTCCTTAAAATTATTCCTTCTGTCAATATGAAATGCTATATTGATTATGAAATAAATTTTCATAACAATTAGTTAAGAATTATTAAATCTGTAATTTTTGGTATAGCAACAGCATGACTTATTATCACATGAAAAGTTACATTCCATGAGACATACTGCTTCCTAAATTATTATTTTAACTCGTACATTAATTTTTACCTTCTCTACCTCTTATTTAGCAGGTACAGGAAATATGTACTGTATTCCACCAGGCATTTTCAAGTCTAGGTTTCAGCTGAAGGACATGCTTTGACATGCTAACTCCCCCGCCTCCAAGAAAAAGCATTTTTGTTCGTGTGTAACTGTGAATAACATAACTAAAACACGAAATGTGCGATACGTACCAAATATGGTATTTAAATCCAAAGATGCAACACGAATCGTTTTCCAGAAAATCCCTTTCTCACAAATGAACAAATACTGTTCAAAAAACATGAATTTCTTTAATATATTAACACGAAATTTAAAATATATATCTTCAATCTTGTGGGTGAGGTCCACGAAGTCCTCTTCATTCGAGAGAAATTTTATGTGGCAAACACAAATAAACAGAAAGCTGCAGATGACTTTTAAATATAAACAGTTTATCAATGATATTAGCCATTTCATAGATATGTTATTTTTAATTTTAATGTTACAATAATGCATATGTTGTTCTTAAAGTGCATGCGATATTTCAGTAAATAGCGAGACGTTTTTAAACATCTGACTTGCACTTTACCTCGCTTAACATGAAGTATATCAGACAAAATCTTAAGAATGATTGGTTGAAGCTATATAAAGTAAATGGTAGTGAGCAGAAAATATAATGTGAATTTAACACTTCATATTTTTACTACAAGGAGCAGTTATTTAAAACCATACTTAACGTTATTGATGGTGATGTTGAGGTAGTTAAGTCTGTCTCAACCTAAGTGGACGGTTGCATTTTCTGTACCGGAAGAAATATAAGAACAGCATTTTAAATATTTCTAAGCTTTTCCCAGCATTAACATCAATTATCTCTCTCACTTCTGAGAAAGTATAGTGTCAGACCAAAACGAAACAAAATTGAACTTGGAAATGAATGCAAATAATGTCACTTTCCCCCCTCCACATCTCTGTTCGACCTTCAGAGTGTATAGGCCCGACCAGTAGCCTAAACATTTAAATGAAAAGACCGCAATTAGCATTCTAATGAGTTCTAATTCTCCCTAATTTATATTCCACGACTAATATGTGACACCACAGTATCAATACTAATGGAGTCACATTCATCAATCATTGTCTGTAAACTAGGATGCCTTCCATAACGCATTCCATTTGCTAACAATTTTCCACAAATCAAAGCAAAAGAAAATAGACAAGATGGGATTCCAAACTTGTTAACGTGGCATGTTAAGTAATTTGAAAGGTTCTTTAGAGTGACTGTAATGCTTTTAGGTCGTAATTTAATGTGAACCCAGAAAAGAATTGAGATGGGAGTTTTGTCATACAGGATGGTTACTGTAACAGCCTCCCAAGCTGTCAACAGCATCTAGTGGCAGTGTTTCAAAATATAATATTGCTTCTGCTGACATTCAAATGGCCTGCATATATTTAACACGTTCTTATCCCAATTCAAGACAAAAAAGAGGAACAAATTTTAAACAAGAAATGAAAGGAAAAAAGAATAAATAAAAAAGCTGTTCCACAAGCATTTGTTCTCTTTTTAGTTCATCAAGAGCTTCTGTATCCTTACTGTATTACTCACCAAGCGAAATAACTCCCCGGTAACGTGTGAGGTTTGCATTCGGAATGTCCCGGTTCGGTTCCTCATTCTGACTTTGGGTTACGCTCTAATCGTTAGATGAATATTGGAGTAATTCTTCCTCCCCTGTCTCCATTTATTGGAAATTTGAAGTTAAATAATTAAAAATGTTGACGCCTGCAGTATTTTATGTAACGCAAAACAAGGGAAAAAAACATTTGACGGGAAATACGGCATTCAAAATTAGAATAAATAAAGCATTTAAGGAGTATTTTTGCACTTACACAGAGCATAAAAGAAAACGTAGATATTATACGTAAAAAAATTGCCGGGTACAAACATACTAAAAATTAAAATATGTTTATTTTCGCTACCCACTTTTTATTGCAGTATTCCTCCCCACCAAGAAAACGCAGATTATTTTATCTTTGCAATTTAAAAAGAACTTCCGGCGTTGGGCTGATCACTCATCCCGGAATCTCTCTGATCAGGAAACCTCTGATCTTCAACCGGTTGCCTACGGGCCTCGAGGTTACGTGGTTCAAAAGGCCCTGTGTTCCACTTAAGGAATTACAAGAATTCATTCATTCAGTTTAACAAATGGGCCTTCTGTGTTCATTTAAACAAATTTCTAATGTCTAACTCGTCATGTTTCCCAAAGTCTCTCAGTTTTCAACATTTAACTTTCAAGCATCACTATCAAAAGTTCACAAAGACATGAAAAATGATCACATTGCTTTCCCGTTCTTTCATTTCATTAAGTCGGAGAAATATCCGACATAAAAAAAAAGTATTTTGAAATAGTCACAACTGTTTAACATAGCCTAAGATTTAGATAATGTAAAGAGGAACAAAAATTCTAATGTATAAATAATTCTGATTTACGATAGCCAGATAAAGCAGTGTTCCGGAAGCTACACTATGGGTGTTAATAAAACGAGGTTCCGTGGAACACTTAATTTGAAAAATGAGAACTAAAAGTCCAAAAATTGATGTTTTATGTGGCGAATACTGAAAAGTTAAGATTTTGACGTATCACTTATTTTTAGTTATATTACTTCAAGGTTACATTATTATTATATTATTATATAATAATAATAATAATAATAATAATAATAATAATAATAATAATAATAATAATAATAATAATAATAATAATAATAATAATAATAATAATAATAATAATAATAATAATAATAATAATAATAATAATAATAATAACAATAACAATAACAATAACAATAACAATAACAATAACAATAACAATAACAATAACAATAACAATAACAATAACAATAACAATAACAATAACAATAACAATAACAATAACAATAACAATAACAATAACAATAACAATAACAATAACAATAACAATAACAATAACAATAACAATAACAATAACAATAACAATAACAATAACAATAATAATAATAATAATAATAATAATAATAATAATAATAATAATAATAATAATAATAATAATAATAATAATAATAATAATAATAATAATAATAATAATAATAATAATAATAATAATAATAATAATAATAATAATAATAATAATAATAATAATAATAATAATAATAATAATAATAATAATAATAATAATAATAATAATAATAATAATAATAATAATAATAATAATAATAATAATAATAATAATAATAATAATAATAATAATAATAATAATAATAATAATAATAATAATATGCAGACACATTAATTTGGGAGAATTTTATAAGATAAATTGATCGTTCTGTCTAATTTATAGTTTACGTTATTAGGAGACAATGTCATATGCTGCCTGAGTTATTCGTGAATTTAAACTATATTGGGTGAATTAAATGGTAAATATCACCTCATATTTCCTTTGAGGTATAATTTATTTTAACAATTGTGTTTTGCCTTATATATAGAACATGTTTTGATGATAGGCTTGTCAGTACTCGTAGCAATTAAATGCTTATATTTATAAAAATGGATTGGTTTCCAGGATCAAGTTGCTGAGAGCTCAGATAACTAAGAGAGGAATCTCTTCAGAATGTTCTTTTATATGCTTTCTTCCCTCAGGCGTTTTGGAAACAGTCCCAAGCTCTTCCCAATGCTTTCATACCGATAGTGAAATCAGCAGCCACTAAATGGAATTTCCAGTTCATTCTTCTACCACACTTATTCCTTATTATTTTCTGAATAGACGTCAAGAACGTTGACAGTTTTCTTTTCGGTTCAGAAATGGTTAATACAGTTCTTAATTACATCTAGGCTAATCACTAGATATTGGCTGAATTGTTTAGAATAGTCAACGTGGGAAGTTCATGAGCAGTAGTGTAGATCCCAAAACTGTCAAAGGTGTAAACTCCAACTGCAAGTTTATGAAAATTTTCAGGTTCACGTTCACCCAATATTTGAGAGAAATATTTCTAGATTAGAGTAGTAGTTAAATAATTTAGGCAAACATTTATGTGAATTAATATCATGGAGATAGAAGAGCTGGTGTGTTTAAAAATAGTTTATACAAGAATAGGTTGAGTACCCTATGTAAGTGTACACAACAGATTTTTCTACGAATGTGGACGAAATTATTAGTCTTTAAGTTTGGTTCGCTGAAACATACAACAATGTCCAAAGTTCTTTTGCATAGATGCAATTTTTGGGAGACAACGACCATTTTTTTCGGAAAAATTTGGAAGAGAGGATTCTTCTGTAAGGGAAGTGGGATTAAGAGATCCTAGAGATGTTCTGTAACTCTAAAGTTACCTCAAGTGCGAGCGCTTCACAATGCAAGAAATGTATCTTGACACAGTTCCGGTAATCCGGCGACATGACTCCAGCGTAACACTTCTGCAAATTCTGAACAAGCGTGTGTACGAATCGTGATACACGCCTGGAAGCTGTCCTCTTAAACCTGCGTTTACGTTTTGTTTTGCAATCAGTGTGAATGGCAATTACAAAACACATATAAATCCAGCAATTAATATAAAATAAGAAATTTCTAAACCAAAATCCTAATGTCACACGTTCTATTTGTTATAAAATGAAACAATTATTTATCAAGTAGAAGCAATACCGGTAGACTGTATAAATATCGCTACCCTTATGGTTTTCCAATTGTGTTTTTGAATTTACAAGATCCAATTTTGTTCCAGTATTTACAACATTTAATATACGAAAGTCAGACTGAAAATAAAGCAAAATCACCTCATTGCTTTTTATTATTTTATTTATTTGAACTGAAAATTTATTTTGAGTCTAAAATATGCATATTTATTTTAAAACTGTAACACACACATATACCTACTTTAATACTTTTCTAGGAGTTCCCTAAAATATATGTTTTTTTTTTTTTTTTGTTTTTTTTTTTTTTTTTTTTTTGCTGGCAGGTTGGAGCACTGTATTTCGAGGCACGTTTAAGAAATTAATAAAACTGTTAAATATTCTCTATAATAAGTTGCAATTAACCGTAATTATATTTCACTAAAACTCGAAAAATGTCAAAACTTTAAAATTTTATCAGCAAATATTTTTATGCGATCATATCACAGTTGAACTGACTTTCATTGTTTAAAAGTAATGTTTAATAAATTTTAATGTAACAGTTTGGTGCCCAACATTATTCATAGAAAATACACTTTATCTTACCAGCGCTTCATGAATGGCGATGAGGGTTGGGTATGTACGTGATGAAACTGATTAATTTGTTATCCAGCACTTGCCATTTTTAAGGATTCCACAAATAAATGAAGAAGTTCAATTGAAATAATATTTAGATACAATCCATCTTGACATTCATAGAGTTTGCCGCAAACGGGTGAAAAAATCACCTGCCCGGCCGAACACCGGGAGATTTGGAGGCCGGCGACCGACACTGGAACGCGCCGACATCGAAACAGGTTCCTTCCGCTCGCAACCCGGGAGTGAACTTTCCGTTGGAGACGTTATATCTCACGATAGCCGTAGAAAATCGTACAACACGTGACGAATGCTTCTTTTTTATCCATGCGCAGTTTTTCCCCTTCTTATTGTTGTGATGAACACAATTACTATATGAGTTCTACCACACCGACAAATGGATACATTGTGATATACTTCAACAGTCGCATGCAAAATGTTCCAACTGAGAACCGACAAAACCTGGGGATTAACACAATGTTACGAAATTTAATGCTAAAAAGACAGCTGACTTCTTCGCCAGTCATTTGTTTCATCAAATACGCCTTTCAGAAACAAGCGAGCGTGCAGATGCTATAGAGTCAAAAAGCTCCGTTTTGTTTTAACGCCTAATTTACTACATTTTTATTCGATACCTAGCTCAGTTACTGCCAAAAATTATGGAAATTCTTTTAAAATTTCCATGCTTACTTCCGCTTATTAGGCTGCAAATTCGAATAGGTACTTAAGCAGAATTCATTGCAGAGTTCTTCTTTGCTACAAACAAATGTTTGATGTCACAAAGAGATATTTACATAATAATTTAGACAACTAAGCTTGGACTATCATCGTGGGCAGAAAGACAGTCTGCAAAGCGTGGGAGAGAATGAGGCAATGAACGGTTAGGTGAGAACTAGCTAAGATCATAGGATACCGAGCCCAGGGTGTAGGATCAACATCTTTTTTTCTTTTCTTTTATCTTTCTCTCTTTGTTTCATGCTTTATTTCTTAGAGACGCTCCTGTACATTATGATCATATAAAGCTACGTTCAAAGAATTTATATTTTCTTCATATACTCTTGTTTTCATGTGCGTTACTCAACATAAATTGCATTAAAATATAAAGGTATAAGATGAAGCGTACTTAGAAAAGTCACCAATTTT
This sequence comes from Mantis religiosa, assembly GCA_030765055.1. Lineage (NCBI taxonomy): Eukaryota > Metazoa > Arthropoda > Insecta > Mantodea > Mantidae > Mantis > Mantis religiosa. The sequence goes on from CM060950.1 coordinate 114,591,328, forward strand.
TTTTTTCTTTTGATGGAAAAGGTTATATAATGAATGGAAGTATACACCTAGCAATCTGTGAAAGTGTCTATATTGAAAATTTACATTTTACCGCCAAATAGATGAAATATTTACGGTGTAAGGGGCAAGGTAGGTAGCAAAATTCGGTTTATTTGTTAAAAAAAAACAACGATTAAGTGGTTTTTGAACTAGCGCAAAATACTCTCTACTTTGTAACATTAAATGTACCTTATTAATAATTGTATTCTCAATTACGATAATAAATGGAATATACAAAGGTAGAAATATAATTGGAAACTTATACATGTTTAACAAATTGTACATTTAAATGGTACTAGTAATAACTAAATATTATTTAGTGCAACAATAATTTAGCCTCAAATGATCTATTTCTCACATTCGGTTGGATCCGATATCTTTAGGAAAAACTTCATTAAGTGTATAACTATATTAAAAACATCAGTTTATATTCTTCCTCCAGAAACATTCAATTTTAAACCTCAAATCTATTAAGATGAACGGTATCAGTTTTAAGGCAAAATTGTGTGTCTCTGTAAGGGGGCTGGAGGCTTATTATTTTAAATTTTAGAGCACTACCTTCCTATTCTATTTTTTAAAATCTATGCTTTAGTACAATCCTAGTTTTTTGTATGTTCATTTTCCTAGTGATGAAGCTCTACTCTTTGAGAACCATTCGATATGCCCTATGTTTAAGTAATATTGTTTATGCAACTTTCTTCGTTTAAAACGGTATATAACTTCTTGAGTTAATTTTATTTTTAAGTTGTTTCACTGTTGCCTTTGAAGTATTCTATTTTATATTTTTGTGAAGCATTTAAATTTATATTGGGAAAATATGCCCTAAATTTGTTCGTATTAGTCTTTACTGGGCTTAAAAAATATTGGGATAAAACTGAGTGTGCTTTGTTGTTCAAAATGTGTTTGTTATTTCTGTGACGACTACCTGGATCTCTTCCGTTCTGTTTTCATTCTAGCTATGTGAACCAAGGGTATAGAAAAGCCTCAAGCTACCTGCCTTTTTTCTTTGAAGGAAACCTCCATATTAAAACCATCAGGTAGGTACCTGAAATCAAGCACGTCCTTGCAATTATATCGCACACTGTGGCGACCAGATAATGAATAGGTTCACAGTCTAGGAATACAAAACATCCTGGGTAGACAGGATAGGGTTACGTCACCAAACAGCTAAGGAACTAAAAGAATTCGGTTAATTATATTACTTTACACGTAATTTTTAAAAGTTCATTACGTATATTTCCTGTCCATCCAAAGTTCATTAGGGGCACATGGGACATTTGAAACCAACGACTTTTTAGTTGCTGGACAAATAATATGTGGCATTTGGAAACTCAAATTTCTAATAGCCAATTTTCAGTCTCCGGCAAAAAACTAGCTTTATATAAGCTACAGGATTCCAAATTTGCAATTCAGGGCAATTCTCTTTTGATTGATTAAAAAACCAGTTTAAAACGTTCTACAGGTAAACAAACATTTTAGAATCTCTTTTATTTTCCACTTACTGTGAACATTTTACAACAGTGTAATAAGTTTTTAATTATAGATTTTAAATTTGAAGTAAGATTATTATTATAATTCATTACACTTGTTTCGAAGAAAGATTTTGAACATTATACCTCTTGTCTTTAATCAGTTTGACGTAATTATAACTTTTGGCAAACAAATTCCACAGGATATTTTTAAGTATTTACATATTTCTGCCTAAAATGACTTAAAACTATAAATAAATCAACTTTAATATAATTTATATAGAATCTCACCAAGTATATTACTGATTATCTTGCAACGTATTAAGGCAATTGAAATACTGAGAAACGTTATTTATCAGTACATCCTAACATCGGAGACATAGAATGATGTAACTCCATTTTTTATAAATGATTTTAAAATATTCAGTTTCAATGTATACACATAATTCCTCTTCGAATTACTGTTAAATGTAACTTACAATTTATGAAATAAAAATTTATGGAGGTGCATAAACGTACTTAGTTTCTAGATTTGTAAGAAACAAAAATGATTATTATGGAAGTTTTCGTTGACTGAAAGCTGAAATTCTTCTACAGTATATTTATTCTGGATAAGACTAGTAGCTTAGTGGTCAAGGTTTAAAAGCCTTTAAAATACCTCCGAGTTTTCTTTTAAATCCTGAATCACAGCCATGATGAAGACCTGTTTTGCAGATTTAGGTGCTTTCAAATTTGCAGTCTATTGTGCTTTAAACCATGAAGAATGTAAAGTTATTAAGCTTAAATTTCTGAAAGGAATGAAAATCTAAGTATAAATCCATTACAGATCTTCAAATATCCGAGATTAAATTTATTTAATTTTGTCGATAGGAAACATTTTAAATGACTTTGATATATAGATCTGGGCATTAAACGCCCTGGGTGAGCTGATATTTCTGTTTTAGACAGCAATTTTCTATAAATAATTTATGTATTACAAAAGTTGCAGATGCGTTAAATGCTATTTAGACTTTTTTATACTTAACCTGCATATTTCATACACGAGCAAGCTACAAATCTCTAAATTTTGTTATCTATTATAAATAAACAAAAAATCTAAAATTTCCAAACATTTACAAACGTAAAACTTTCAGTTCTCACCTCAATTAACACCCATCCATCAATCAGCGCATAAAAGCATTCCGTTACATCTCTGTTTCTCTAATATGTTTACAACAGGGTCGTCCTAACTTGAGACAGAGTACATTGCACTTTCTGGACAACAATTCTGCTGTAATGTGAAAGCAATTAAATGAAGCGCACATCTTGCCTCGTACAACAAATCACTGTATTTCTAACTCTAAACAGACATTAATTTATTCACAGTTATATGCCGTATGCTTATATCTTTGGCGAGGAATAGTATGAATTATTAATTAATTCTGCGCTAATAAAGTCCTGTAATTGCTGAAGAGAAATGACGGATGAAGACTTTAACCGGATCTTCTAAATCGCAGTATAAAGTAAACGATATTTGCTAATTACGGCGTATAGAGTGCCAAAGGGCATCTTTATGCACACTTGTAAGAAATTCAAGTTGGTATGACATGTTTTCCATGACAAATCTTTGAAAAAATAATTTCTAAGTTCCTTATAATTATGACCGTCTAAATTTTATTTTAGGTTCACTTTTTACTTACAGGTTGCGAAAAAGTCGGCACTTTAATGGTGAAAAACATAACCTCACTTTCCAAAAAATAAAATAAAAAAATAAACAAAATTTCTTTCGAAGGAATGCAGAGGTTATTCGAAACTCAAAGGCGAACGTCAAATAATTAACCTTTTTTGATAAAATGGTACAGCATAATTATTATTCAGGTATTTTTCTGATTTTTTTATCGGCGGCCGTTCTCCTTTCGAACATACCGATGGTTACTCGGTATTCATTGGGTTTTAATCATTAGATCACGCACACATTCGCACTCTCATTCATACTTCCAGACTCTGGGGAAGATGAGGAATTATCTTGGTCGGAGAAAAATTCCCACACCCACTGCCGGGAATCGAACCCGGGACCCCTAGCACAGCAATCACGTGCTCTACCGGCTGAGCTACGGGGCTAGAGGGATGAGGTGTGTACCACCCACAGTCGCGGTTAAATTTCGAGATGATAATGAAGCAGATACGTAATAGTTCGAGTTTTATTGTATAGACACTTTAATAGTTTAAACTGAAACTCTTAGAAATGTGCCACCAGCGTTCGTGTTTGTTTCTGTTGCACATATATGAACAGCAAAACAAACGAAAGCTCTTTTCTATGAAACAAGAGTATGAATTAACATGAATTGAACATTTGAAAGTTAACCACATTGAGAGACAACAGAAGAAAATTTAAACTGTATATGTCCTATTTCAAGGGTTTAGAGTAATAATGCAACTATAATGTCGAAGTTTTATGTTTATAAATACCTTACCAAAGCAACAATGATTAAACTACTAATATTATCAAGTTACGGAATACAAGATTTACGATATCTACAAGTACAGATTAAAGTTGAATGAAGTAATTAAAAGGCATGAATAGTTGATAAAAATTGGATAAGAACGTGAGATGTAGAAACATCGAAGACTGTGTCTAATAAGGCAATATAGGTCGCAAGAAATAGACCAGACAGAAAAAAAAGTTAAGTGTTTCTAGTCAGATTGAGAAGTTTATTTGATACATTTTATGATTAGTTCCACATACCATCATGCACTTCTGGCGAATGTTAGGTTTCACGCTTTCACTTGTACAATCTCAGGTTATAATGAAGTTTGGTTACAACAGTGTTGGTTGCACCATGGTGATGTTGACCCACACGCATTAAATATTTCGAAGACGGGCGACTAGGGTCATGGAAACTCACTCTGGTAATCCAAGGTCGCGGTTTCGAGCTCTGCCTCAGGCATGCTACCATTGTTTCGCTTTTGATCATGGAATACGTCCAGAACACGAAAACGATCAGAGTAGCTCTTTTCCCTACTTCCTAGGAAAAGGAGCCAAGGACGAGACTGTTTTAGGTGCATTACCCGACGACGTAAAGGCAAATAAAAAGACAAGGAACCAAGAAAGGCAACGCCCAAGTGCTATAAGTAATGCCCGCGTTTTAATCACCGGTGAAAGTAAAGCTATGGCAGTCGAAGTTAGCGCAAAGTTGCATTCCTTACTTAAAGCTACTTAACACATGATCTATGGTCTTCGTCTTTTTCTGCCTATTACAAGCTCATATCGATAAATAACTATGTATAGAATATAACACGGTGATATAAACAGATTGTCTCCTGTTCGTAGAACAAATAAATATCTGTTAGCTGCGAGCTCAAAGGCGACTCACATAAGAATGAAAAATTTATTTTGGAAAATTTCCACCAATTTTATTCAACAGCCCCTCACAAGCATGACACTGAAGCGCTTCAAACCGCAATATCCTTTTTGCTTTTGAAGTTTTTACGAAATTTAATTTTATAAACCTGTGCCATACTTCATCAGATGAAAATATTTAGCCTTTTTTTTTTTTTTTTTTTTTTTTTTTTTTTTTTTTTTTTTTTTTTTTTGTAAGTTTACGTCCTCCAACGTTAAGTCATATCTGGCGATGAATGGAATGGGTGGAATGTTGTGCAAATGAGCCCAGGGTCTATAGAGCTTAGAGTCACCTGACATTCGTCTTTCAGGACAAGGGAAAACCCCTGAAAAAACCTTATCCAGGTAACTCATCCTGATCGAGTTTCGAACTCGGAACCTCTTGAACGTGAGGCAGATACTCTACCACCAATCTACGGAGGCGTGCACTTGTTACTTTAGTTGAAGAGGAATACTATTTGGAGCAAACATACAATTTTTCCAATTCATTACAGTACTGAATTCTTTAGTAAAAAATAAAATGAAAACATTTCGGGGCAGGTATCAAGAAATGCAATAGTTTAACTTTTAGAAATACTTGTGTAAAATGTAGGATGAAAACGCCGCCGTGTGCAAACTCCATAATTAATTAATGTGCTGATAAAAGGAATAAAAAAAAACGTAAAATAAATTTTAAAAAATTTTGGCTGTAGTTTCTATCTATACCTCCTGGATGCCGAAGTATAAAATGCCTACAACTCCAAAAAGGAGCGTATTTTATAAACCATTCGCAGGTTGCAATGTGTACTATGTGGACACAAAACAGCGGGAAATATCACATCCTGACGTGTGAGAAGAAAACAGAAACAATAAGAAATTACAGAAAAGACTGATCTATGTTAATATGCTCTACTTGATTGCACATTTCCTGTTATATAATAAGTAAAAGCCTTCCATTTTTCAGACACTTTATGCTGTTAAAATTCATCATTTTTCTTGCGATTTTATCTAAAAGCGGCTGAAGATTAATTGTTGTTATGGCATATTATATAGAGATGAACATCATATAAGCTTTTGCCTGTGTTTTTATACAATTTATATAAAAGTACCTCAAGAGTACACACAACAAAATAAGCTTTACATACAACGATTCTTTATACATGCTTTGCAATCGCTATATAAAAATTACGAGAAATTTCAGAACATTTTTCTTCCAATTAAGGGTTCTTTGGAACCATTTGGATTAACTTCTTCAAGTTTACTTGTTTGGCGAGAGTCATTACTAAAATAAGTAGTTTGTAGATACATGGCTCGTTTCTTTTTGAGAAACATACCGTTAGATGACAACATCGGCACTGGCCCCGTAACTTAGTTGGTAGAGCACCTGTCTGACGTGCCAGGGGTCCGAGGTTCGATTCCCGGCGGTGGGGGTGGGGATTTTTCTCCGACCAAGATAATTCCTCATCTTACCCAGAGTCTAGAATTATGAATGAGAGTGCGAATGTGTGCGTGATCTAATGATTAAAAAACCCAACGTATACGAGTTAACGCCTTCGAGATGTTTCAAAGGAGAACGGCCGCCGATATGACCATTGGAGTTAAAGGCGGGGTATAACTGAAATAAAAATATAATATTGAATACTATGGAAGGCAGATTCAGAGATTTCTTAGTGAATTCAATTCTGCAAAAGGTGGGATACTTAAATATTTATTTTATACAGAGAGTTTTATTATTTTAGATTTCAAATAATCCTTTAAGAAATGTGATCTATACAATGATGATATGAAAACATTTGTTCCAAGTTTAAAATTATCCTTTGGAATAATAGGGAAATGTTTCAAATTTTGGCTTAATTTTGATTATTCAAAAGAAGGCAATAGAAAAAATAATTATGCATTTTAAAGTGACCATTGCAGATTCTCGTATATTAAGTTTAAATATACTTGTTATGTTTAACACTATTGCTTTCTATAAAAATAAAATAATTTCGACATTCAATCTGAGCTTCACAACTATCTTACTCACAATAACTGCAGCTCATACAGATGTATTTCAGCATTTTTAACTATTGCATAATCCTTTATGGGTTAAACATTGGCAATTCGGAATCGAGTGTATACCAGTTTGCTTTAAAACTGGATGAAATCTTCAAACTGATTTGTTTAGTCTATGGGAATGATGCCGAAGAACTGTTTAATAGGTAATAAAAACAGCTGAGCAGGTTTGCCGCACACATAACGTTCAAAATGAGTGCTTGCTCTCGTTCTGTTCTTCACCTTTTGAGAGGAAATATATGTTTTGAAGAACTTATCAGCAACAGCGGCATGCGCGCACACGTGCTCAGAAGTTCTCTCAGAAAACAATTACGTCACACAAACAAAAGCTTAATCCGTGAAGCGGCTTTTGGAAATGGTGCGGTCTACTTCACAAACTCCTTATCGTTTTGTTGACTTCTATGTAATTAATCATTCTAAGTAATTCACTGCATTTATGTTTTCAGCTGTACATAGGGATAATCGCTACCCTTTCAGCGGAATTGAAATCCACTTGGACGCATTTTCTGTATGTATTATCTGCTTACATGCAAAGCTCGATAGAAGCTACGTCCTATCTTGGTGGTTTATGTGTTATTTAAGTATTTAATTAAAGCCCAATAACCATTAATTTATTTTTATTCATTACGAAATTGAGTGATTTCACAATCTAATGAGCTTTATGGATTGAAATTAGAGAAACAACAATTAGTACAATTAGTGCTGTTATCCGTTTCCGATTGAACATGATATGCATTTTACTGGAATGGGGTTGGGATTCAATCATCTAAATAATTTGAGAAGAATATTTTAACGTATATTTCAGTACTCCGCGTGATGTAATAAATGATTGATTTCTTAAGTTGAGCCAAATTTGAGGTATTATTATTAAATGCTTAGATTTAATGATTTTTTACTCTAATAGCCAATGTTAGCTAATTCACCCAGCGACCGTAGGGAGTTAGTGCTCTGATCATCTTAGAAAGATAGATTCTAAACAATTTAAAGATGTTATCTCACGCTGTGTAAAACGTTTGGCTTAAAATTTTCTCCGCCTACTTATTAAATATCAACGCGACCTTCATTACGTCTTCCAAAAATTTCAGTTTTGTAAAAGTAAAATAGTTTTAATCAGTTTTTACTCCATGCTTTAAACTTAACTTACAGGCATTTAAATTTGAGTAATTTGATACTTCCGGTGATAACCATAGTTCATCGATAAATTAATATTTCTTATTCCATCGCTATAGTTAGGGGAATATCCTCAGTGTTACCACATTAATATGCGCCGTTTGGTGCAAGTCACGCAATCTTGGTCTCCCTGTATTATCACATTGAATCGGAAAGTATATAACACGTGCTTTTTGAGAAACACACGCAGCGATCTACACATTTTTTGCCTGCAATTTTAAATCACAGTGGCACGAACTTCGAGCGGCTGAAGTTGGCACAACTACAGGACATTCATCACTTCATTCATAGCCAGTATTACATACAATGTTTACGTTACTCCCGAAAGGCACAAGGATAACACTAAGTCCTGTGCAGTTGTTTGTCTTTCTTGTATATTTGGAAGGCTACATCAACACGGAAAACATTAAACAATATGTGTAATTGTCTGCTTCTCTCACCTTGTTCATACCATCAACATTGCACTGGGTTAGGGATAGAAAGTAAAACAAGCAGTACAGAGGTGCCGAAAGAATGAAGTGAAAGGATGCAAGTAAACAAAGTGAGTCCCTCGATAACTTTATTATACGCAATGCGATGATGTATGCCTACGTTAACTTGATTTACATTTACGCGCTAAAACGCTGTAGAGAAAGTTAAAGCCAGCAATTTTGGTTGTTCGGCGCTAAACCCCATGAGCCGTTTCTAAACCCGCCGCGTGGTCTACCGGAGGACTCCGTGAAGATGCCAACTAATACGGAGAACCTCGGCGACTGAATGGAAGTCAGATGCGTTCCAAATATGCAATTTTTCCGCTTCCAACCTCCACCAGTCGCGACCACGGGAACTATTAACATCAAAATAACTAGGTGCAAAACGCGGTACTGCTACACAAAATAAATCATGCGTGCAACACTCTTAGAAGCTCGGCACTAATATTGGGAGTGGGGGGGGGGGGGGGGGCCAAGTTACATTGTAACGGGGAAAAATAATAATGGCTATTCAAATTTGTTGGGAACCATAGCAATTAGCCCATTTCTTTATTCAATCCCACGCATACACTTTCTGCCCTATGTAACTGACTACACTAAAAAGGACGAAACACGCTAAAACAAAGGTGGGGAAGGAAAGGGAGGTAAAGTGGCCTGAAGGCAGGTACCTCGAGCGAATGCTGTCCAAAGTTAAAACTTTAAAATGACTGGACACATTGCCATTTCCACTTATGTTTTATGCGAGTATTTCACATTAACTAAACTGCCGCTGTTCAGGTGTTTATCACTGCACATTTAGAGTTAGGGAATCTCAAACTTAATGCTTTTGTTTGCTTCCTACCACTGGTAGTTTAAATATAATGATAACAATGCCACGAACGCCATTATAGTTCGAGCGTCCTTGGTGAAACAAACGAAAAACGATGCTACAACAAACCTTTTCACTACACAATTAACCGTGATACATTTAGACAGGCACATAATGAATTATTCCTTGCTGTTTGCCGGTAGATATCCGCACTGACACTAAGACAGGTAATAGTACACTTACAGCTACATGGCTACTTACATTGGATTTGTTGTGTTCCAATGGACATAGAAGGATTTGGTGCAATCGCTGACAGTTGACAGCAGTACAGTTTCGAATGAGATCAATAGCACAAGTGTGAGACACGATGTGATTCGGGTACATGGTAATGGCTTCAAGAGCGGCACTGAAGGTGTGTCCGCCGCACCAGTCGAAAAACCGAAGGCCATATTTTTGCCAAATAAAAAAGAACTGATCAAAACTGATGTGAACAAAATAAATATAAATAAAAACCAAAATATATGCTTGGAATGAAACAGAACACCACAACTAAAACAAAACACTTAAATGTTGGGGGAGGGCCGAGGCCGACCTCCAGAAGACGTCTTCAGCTTTCCTCTTGTTTCCTGCGGTGCTTGCAGAGGCGACGTTGCGGCGAGGTTTCGATGAAGATGATAGATAAGCAAAGCAGCTCTGTCTCGCTCCTCCACGTTACACGGGATTCACGAGATGCGAAACTTTCCACGATCTTGTCATTTTTAGGGCATCATCGTTTTGCCATTTTTAATGCACTTGTTAATAGTCGAAAGGTGAGTTACAGGTTAATCACTTGTTCTGAAGATATGTAAACAAACAACTAACTTTGGTTACTTCTTCTGGCGTTGGTGCTGACGGTAAGTGAGAACACGCACGCACTGTCACACGGCGGCACAGGTCGGGTCTTCGATGCTCAGGCGCACTGTTGTCGCGGCGGAGCACACGTCCGTCAACACAGTCAGTCACATGTAGGCTCGACGCAAGCGCTCCCGACAGACTACCTGCGAAACGTACAGTACCCACTCTCTTTCCTTGCCGACACTTTTGTGAAGCTTAGTCCGTGTCGGACAAAGTGGGATGCTCGGTCTTCCCTTCCCCCTCCTCTTCCACTTCCCCTCTCACTCCCCTCTCTTCTCACCACAGGGAGCGAGTCTTGATGGCTCTGCTGTGGCTTTACTTCATGGGCGATAGCAACTGCTTTGCCGGTCAGAGAGCCTAAGACGTCAAGAAAAGAGGAAAAAGCTTCGGGTGTTTTGGGATGTATACCAAGTAAGTGTGAGGTGGGGGGAGAAAAGAAGATGAGGAATGGTCATGGTGGGGGTGGAGGGAGGGAATGGCCTGCCAATGTTCCAACACGAAGGAGAATGTGAATTAGAAAGATGTCAGAGGATTCCGGTCCACCGTTAAGGGAAGCACATGACAATCTTTCGTTCTACAATTTTAATTTGGTATCTTTAGCTTACAACTGTGAGAACCTCCCGCCCCCTCCTCGGTCACTTTGAGTCAGTTCTGTTTCTTCAGTTTTTACTTCAGTGACAAACCTTTCTACCTGCAATTGTTTTGGTTTTGTTGTCAATGTTTCTGGTTAAAGTGTTTGTGTAGAAGTGAAGAACCTGAATATTACAGGGGGCAGATCTACATGACGGGCGCGAAAGGAAAACATCCCAAAATAAGAGGTAGGTGCACCAATCTTCAGCCTCATTACAATGACCAAATCCTTTCCTTCGGGCTATTTTTGTTTCTGGACGGTTACACACAAACAGTTTTGTCAGTTTGGAAAAACTGCATACACATTATTCTTCACATTGTAAACAAAACTGTATTAGGTTTTAGATGAGACGCACACAGTATGCTCATTGTGTTGACCTGTCAACAGCCACCATGAGTCATCTTAAAAAGAGCGGTATTGACTGTCGATGTTTGAACACCAAGGCATTTCATCACTTATTAATTTTCAATCTGTCCAGACGAGTTCTAAAAGTTGTTATATCAAGAAGTTGATTTTGATAGTGAAGTGCCAATTTCTGTAGTCGAGGTTAAGATTTTAGTACGCAGCAAAACGCTAGAGATTTCCAAAAAGAAGGTATTCCACCGGAAAGTTTAGCCGGAATTAATATTTAATTGAGTTGAGAAAAAGAACAATTGCAATGAACACACCGTAATGACAGTTTTTATGTATGCCAAATACAAGTTAATGTTTAATATACAATTGATGATCACGTTTCTTGGTAACAGCAAAACAAACAAAAACGTTACTTGCGAAAAAGAGGAAGAAAACCGGTACATTTTCCCTTTATTTCCTTTTCCTTACGGACAAAGCTGATGTGTGTTAAACTGTTCTTGTAATAAATATTTCCGTAATTTATTTAAACTGTGATTAATAATCCAACAAAACTTATTTTATGCACCTAGTAGGCTGAATACTGGTGCATCTGCTCACTAACCCATAACTGATTTTGCTGTCTGTCATTTAGGTTTCTAGTGAACGCGAGTGCAGTTTGCCCCTCAAAGGAAACTCACCTTACCACCCACTAATGATCGTCATAAATCTATCTCCACACTTCAGAAATGGAACCCTGTCGTTGAGGACCAATAGCAACTCTGATTTTCTCGAAGTGACAGTGGCATGTTTACTCCACGTGGAGTGTCAGTTGTCAGAGTTCCAACTTCCAGTTGATCTGTTTCATTATGTGCAGAAATTCGCTGTGTGACACTATGTGGGGATCGTGGGAGGGAAATGCTGTGAAGCAGAGTGCCCACCTTAGACGAATTGGTTGTGATTTCCTTATGGACACTGCAGTTTGCGCGGTCTCCTAAAGAAGTTGGGTTTCAAATACCGCACTTTGAATAAGATAAGGTTTATTATGGAATATAGTATAATTGTATATATGACTATCGATTACATAACGATTCCTCTAAATAGACTATAATACCGCCAAATTCTTTATATACATTTGTCAAAACTAAGGAAGTTTCGCAGTAATGGACATAAGATATTTATTTAGACGAAACCTCGTACGATACCTATGACATATCGAGAAAGGTGACAACATTGTAGAACGGACTGCAAGAAGGAGGGCCAGGGTTGTAAAACGATTATAAGGGTTCGTCAAAAGAAGCGGCCTACGTGCACATGAGTTAACTAAACACACTCTAGAAGATAATGTTTTATAAGTAATATGTTATTGAACTAAGCGGCCCATCTTAGGAAATTTAATTCCTTACCTCTATTCTTATTCTTCAAAGAATTTACGCAATTTACAAAATTACAATAATGTACTGATATTGTAATGATACTAATTCATTTCTTTATTTCACCAGGCTAAAATAAAACATTTATTACAAGCTTTTGCAAATAACATTTGCCAACAAATATAAGATGTATTACTTATAATACCTGCGTCAGTTAGTACCAAATTATATGAAAAATAAAATTCGAAATAGGATAAAAAACGAATTGCTTTTTAGACACATTTTGTATTTCTTCCCCGAATGTGTCTTTGAGGACACTGAAAAATATACAATTAATGTTGCTTGTCCATTAATATGATTACACAAAAGGATCTGTAATACAAACTTGCCGGTTGACAGTTAATGAATAGGATTTAATAAAAGTATAAACCGACAGTAAAGTTCCACAGTTACTGCTAAGTTCCTTCACGACGTCTATTTAAATTTTCCGTAGAAAGGAAAAGTTAGGTGTTATTTATTGAATAGATTAATGAAAACACATGATCGTAGTTGAAGACTTAATTTATATTTTGAGAAACTAGTTTTAGTTTTAGAAGAAAATTATATAATTGTGCCATTATATATACGAGAATGCTGTTGAAGTTTGTTTAGTTTAGTCATGGTCACAGAGCAACATTATTTTCGGGTTTTGAACATTGTAGGGCTTGTATATTAATAAAATAATTTACATAGATGTAAAATAATCTGGAAATATCCTCAGCAAAATTGTGCAGACGTTTATATAGGTCAGCGCAAATCTTGCGGCATTTGTTTCATCAACATTGCCTTTTGGCTTAAGGGGGGAAAATAAACCGTTGCAGCCAGCGCTGTGGTTATTATTATCGCCAAAGTCTTTCCATCACTGAGGGTTTTCGTTGGAATTAATAGCAGCTGTGAGTTTCTTAAATACGCCGCTTTGTTATGCTGTTGCAGCCCATGAATTAGAGTTATAGCCCCAGAAATATGTACGCTTCTCAAAATTTCTCGAGTTCCAGCACAGTACGCTTATGCTGCTATTTTGAAGATTGTGTTTTAACATTCTTGCTGTAATACACTCTATGCCCCCTGACTGGAGTAGGAAACAGGAAGATTTCACCGAAAATACCTGTGTTTTAACACACTGGAGTTCAAAAATACACTTTTAGAAGAATATCGTTCGTAGGCGTGTATCTGTAACAATATACCTAACTCAAAAATGAAATTCCGGATAAACACCAACATAGGTATTTACATTCAGTATCTCCCAAAGATGCGACACGAAGTTTATATGCATTGAAGGTATTTCCACGGCAACTAAATTGCATATCTTGAATTTTCTGGAGATATCCTATGATGTTCGCTTCATTCAGAAGGAATTTATATAATTTCTATAACATATAAACCACTATTTAAAGACAAAGAAGCTTAAAACAAAACAAATACAGATCTCTTTAATATACACAACTTATTTCAAATATTTTTTCCTTGGATTCGGTAATTTCTAGTTGTCTGTATTATTAGTTGAAAGCTTTTAACACCAAGTGTTAAACGTTTCATGTGTTCTGAAACTAGTTTAGCAAAGGTTTAATCGGATGTCAATTTATATGAAGTAAATACAAAAATACGTTTTCGTAGACTAGTTTGTTGTAACTATATAAAAGTCAGACCATAAAAGTCTTATCGCTCACCTACCGAGAAATACAAGACAAATTTTGTGTTCCTCACTTAGCTGTTGGAAGCTAAGATATTATATTTTAAGAAATGATATCTAAGCGCCGTTTTCAATTATTACATTCTACTCGAAAATGTTCTTATGCGTAGGAAATATGAATATTTATTCAGGAGTATTTCGCAAAGGTCTTTAAATCACCGTCTTAAAGGACACAACCATGGCTCAACATTCAAGTTTAACTGTGTATCCAGACTAAATATGTATTTTATTTATTTTACCTATTACCAAATTGCTGTTAATTTATAAAAACTAACAAACACTTTGTAGAAGAGTGACCTCTGTCGGAAGTTTAATATACAAAATTTTTGTAGATTAGTGGACCCTTCCAGTTCTTTTTTAAATTATGGATTCCCTACACAGTTATCGGATCTAATAATATATTTATTTTTAAACTTAATTGAAACCGACTTGGAAAATAAATGACTAAAATATCGCGCGTGAAATTCCCTAGTTTTCTCACGCTTTAAGCTAATAAAAATTGTGATGCATATTCTAACAGTTTTTTTAATACTTTTTACCCCATTAGTTCATAAAGTTTTTCTTCCATTCATATGATTTGTTGATATGACCTGATAGTCGTTTGGAAAAATACATTTGTCCGTCTGAAGTGTGCTCTAGTGGCACTGTACGGCAAGTGAAAACTGTAAATACCACCTTCTTAATTTTCAAGTTTTAGAGAGTAGTACACATTTCCTTTTCAGTTTAGTTGAAGAGCTGCATTCCTAAGATTAAATAAATCATTTTAAGAAACAACCAGGATTAAAACGAAAATCATGGTGTAGCACTGGCACTGGAACATAGAAAAACTAATCCTCAATTTCCTGTCGACTTTTTTAGTGCAAAGGCACAGCAGTTGTCTACCTTGCCAAATGATTCTTTCATCAGACTCAAAGAACCAGCTTTCAGGAAATATCTGTTTGTACTTTCCATATTCAAGTGGATAATACATACTTCAGTGACAGTGATGTGCGACATGAAATAAAATGGTTTTCCTTTACATCTCTGTAAGTTTTGAAACTGCGGTTCATTTCATCAAACTGTGTCAAGTTTATCTCAGAGCTTTCTCATTGATTGGTTTGAAAGAAAAAGAATTTGATATAGCAATACAGTATTTCAGTGCATCTTTTATTCCAAATGTTTCACAATGAAGACCAAATTAACCTATTAAAATTAAAAATCAAATTTCAAAAATAGAACACATTTAAAATACATATAATAAATCTTTTTCGTTATGACCTTTCGTTACGATATAGAATATTTGATGCCAGTTTATAGTATAAAGTAATATTCAAAAAATTTGTGTATATAAAAATATACTGTGGTGTTCTGAGAATTTCCCAACTAACGCGCAAGGTGATTTAATGATTCCTGGAACAATTTGCTCCAGAAACTGAATATATTTTATAATATAAATCACATTTTTTATTTTAACTTTCTAGATTTACGATTATCGTTAACAAAACTCAACGGCATCAGGCGCCAACTTATTCCGATAGTACAAAGCTCTGACATAACCTCGTTTTTCATCACAGTTTCGCATATAGCCAATTCAAAGGTGATCAGAACAACTTTAAGGTCCTTTATATTTTTTTTCTACCCCTCGGATGGTTGCTGGAGTACTTTGAGGGGTCTATATTCTTCTGTTCGTTTGATATTGCTGTTCTAGCTAACTTTTTTATTTACTACGCATACATCTAAGTTATAGACTTTGGATAGTCTTATATTTTCGTTTCTTTTTGCTTTATAACAATTGCATTTAAGCACATTAGATATTTCTTTTAGTAAGTACTTTAAAAGGTCCTTTCTACATCCATATTGAAAAATGGAACAGCCAGGACTTAGTAAAGTTTAATTTTTGTCTCGTTTGAGGTTTCATTTTTAAGGGATGAAGAATTATGGCCTTTGTTAATTTTATTTATTTTGTGGTCTAATGTGCTGTCTACCCTTTATGACATGCATTATAAGCAAATAAAGGAATGAAACGTTTAAAATTTGTTCTTTTTCATTAATATTCTTCAATTTAAAGCGCTACTGTTTTAGTTTTAGGACTGAAAATTGAAAAACTGCATTACGAAATATATTTTAAACATTTTGTTCTGCATCCATAACTATCTTCCAATTCGCCTGTATTTATTTAGTGATTCATAAATAATAAAGCTTTTACAATCAAATTGTTTGTGTAAAATTCATATGGTAAGCTCACTGGTAACCTTCACGGACCGAGTTATACCTGCGCGCTGCCCGTAACGCGCCTAGAGGATTAGCAGAAATATTTTGAAGCATTTTAAACAGCTTTGCTTTTTTAATTAAGACTCATCTCTTGTGCTTAGAGTATAGGCTGCTTATTGACTGCAATAATATCTTCATCATTATGGTTGCATGGAGCCATCGTTACTTGTGATTTCTCGTTTACGTTCGCTCACGTACTATTAAGAAACGTTAAAGCTAAAAATATGTAAATGAGATTAGGTGAGCATGCTGTACATACATGAATGAAGGAATTCATGTACATTTATCATATGTAAAATGCACACTATTATTGAAGAATGCCAAATTCAACAACTCTGAGCAAAAATTTGGAACATTTTTATTGTGAAAACTACAGGTATGAACCTTAAATCATTGAACAATGGTGAAAGGAATAAACTTGTTTACTATAATGCTGCTTAAAAATTCGCAAATAATTCTGGTTTGGTCTTACGGGCTTTGCTTTGTTAAAGCAAGAACATATCCTACTTGAACAAATATCAGTGCCTACGCTACCAGCATTAGAATTTCGTGTTTAGTTTGACTTTAGCTGCTTCCAGCTGAAAGACACTACTGTTTTGTGTTCAGGGCTGTTCAATTCAAATTGCTTTAATGAATACGCACTTTAAACTAGACATGAGAGCTTGTAGCTAGAATTAGCCGTACCTTTCTGACAGTTATTCTGTCAGTTTGCGTTTTGAGAACTAAAAACCTTCACATTCACACAAAATAAAATAAAATATGAGCATTATATATACACCAGTATTTTACTAGGAAATAATTGAACATAATATGCCTTGTTTGGAAAGTTATACGAAGTGAATTGCAGGTTTATAATGTTCAATTAAGAATATTTCTTTATCAATTTGGTAAAGCGCAAAAATATTTTCAGATCCATTGTTGCTTGTAATTATTAAACCGAAATCTATTACATATACGCCCAGCAGTTAACAATAGGAGGAAATAGAAGGATGTATTATAAAACGAGCACCACCAAATGCTAGGAGTATTTACACTTTTCATATACCTATGGTATTCACATTACGAAATAGAATTTATATGTATACATAGTTTTTATCCGATATTTAAAACTGCTATCACTACATATACTTAGTACAACCCCTTTAAAACACTGTTTATTCGTTATTTCTTTAATTCCTTAGCATTACTGCTATTAGTTATCTACGCTTAAGCAACCTTTCGGTTCTTATGAGTTTTTATTCACATTTTAACAGAATTAAGGGCTCATTAAAATCCATTCTGTACTTTCCAAAAAAAAAACGTATGTTTCAGAAATTATTACTTCCTTGATGTTTCTGACGGAATTAAATGCAAGATTTATAAATTATTGTCAGTTTAAAATCATCAGTAGTATTATTACAGTTGGTTTGTCGTTTTAAGTCAAAGTATTTGGTCTAAAAGACACAACTCATTCGATCATTATAACTACAAATCAAAGTTGAATGGCAGTTATATATATTTGGAATGTTAAGAATCGAAATCTCTTTGAAGATCGTTTATGCACAAGGCTGCAAACAAGTATTCTCAGAGTTCTCATTTAGATGAAACTCATGCTCTTGTTTTTCTAACACAGTGCTATTTCACATGTCTTTTTATGAACGATGTTTGCTTTAGCTACTTTCTTATTATTAGACATTTGCTACATATAATGGTGGAACAATTTTTAGCAGCCCGTACAAAGAAACTAATTGCACCAGATGGCGTAAAAGGTTTTAATAAAAAGGTGTACTCCAAATATTGTGATATACTTTTCATAGAAATTTTATTTTAAATACCTACCCATATACTGAATTTAAAGCAAACAAAAGCGGAGAAATACATTGAAATTTACAATTTGATCCATTCGTATTTAAATTTGACTTTGTTTACATAGGTAAATTTAACTTTACTTTAGTGTCAATTAAAACTCTGTACGTAGGTCTTTTTATGATTCACAACAGATACCTTAAACTGTATTCTTCACATGAGAATTGCAAAGTTAGAACATCTAGCTATATTAAAGCTATCCGCAAAGAGTATTTTGCAAAATAGTTGGAAAAGCTGAGAATTTCAAACGGCCATATCGTAACGTTCTAATTTGGAATCATTAATCCGCATTTAGCTTGGAAACTAATAAGGCACGTATTTTTTATATATTTGTCTTTTATTTTATTATTAATTGATTTGTATTCTTACAAGCAGCAATTACACTGGAACGCTACTTAAGGTTTCAAATAGAATAAAGTAATTTATGAGTGTCCATTTTTAATAAATTTGCTACGAGAATTACTGAATAAAAGCTCAACTATGATATGAAATTTGGAGGTTTTTTAGTCGTAAAATATGATCAATAACTTAAATATAAAAATGTGTATGGCATAGGAAGCAATAAACTCACTATATACCTTTTACTGTTATCTTTCTGTACCACAGGTTAATATGCCCTTCGATAGATATTAGCCTAAATGCATAATAAACGGTACAGCGGTACACGCAGAAATGGAAAATCAATTCTGCAATCGTATTACAGGAAGTATATATTTTAACTATTAAAACCTGCAATAAAATGAAGCAGAAAATTGGTAGATTACGAAAGTTGTGCTTTTTTCTTATACATAAATTTTTCAGCTTTTAAATCGAAATTCTCGCTATCAATATACGCTAACCTGTCGTGGCATGTGTATTTTAGCAGTTCTTTATCTTCGTATACTAGCTAAAGGTGGAAACTGAAGCGTTTTAAGTGTATAAACATATTCAGAACTCTGTACGAAATATTCAGGATTCCTATATAACGAACATAATGAACTAGGTAGCGTTATTTAAACATGGGATTTAGCGTGGTGTACGTAACCGAACGTTAGTTGTTTCTGATGTATAATTTGCTATTCTAACTGGTGCATTCCGTGACATCCTTGGCTCATTCGAAAAACCGTAAGTGAGCTTGTTGTTAATCCAGAGAGCACCGTGCATTAAAATGTAACGAAATATCGGGATTTTGGCTGAATTCTCTAAGCGTGCACACAGTTTGTGGTGTTTATGTATTTTAATGGGAATCCTACGCTAAAGGTAATTCTTGAACACTCGATGGATGTACCAGAAACCGAGCCATTTCTGCCGCGGGGATGAATGTTTGATGAACATTGATCTCAGTTGAAAATGATACTCCACTGTGTGCGACTGAAAATATTTCATGAGATGTCGCAGAACACGTCAAATGTTTTTGAGTCATTTCAGCATGGAAGGGAAAATGATTTAGGTATGGGATCGAAATTCATTTCCGGATCAAATGTGGCCCCCCTCGGCAGGAAATGCAACCCAAGTAAGGCCTCGGCGAACTAAATATTCTTTTAGTTTTGCTCCAGATTCTCGGGTAACGAAATGGGATGTTTTTTTATTTACTCAAGCATACCTACCGCATACATCTCTGACAGGAACATATGCTCTGTAGCTTTATCACCGACAGCAACGTTTGTAACACTGAAATCATTCCTCAAGCAGCTTCGTTAGTCATTTGGATTTTAATAAAAAGTGAGATTGCGAAATTTTGGTGTCTCAGACTCAACAGTTAAGGCAATGCGCAATGTTGTGCTTCTGTACAAATAAAAAAGTCCATAGTTTCCTACTCTTTTCTTAAACATTTTACGGTATACTCATAATATGAAACACGATACACACACATTTTAACAGCTATGTTAATCTGTTAGAATATTACTTACGTTTTTCCTCATAGTTAACCAATATTCATGTTGCAAAATGAAATGCTCATTGAATCTTACGGTCTATTGTGTTACTCCAGAAGTTTTAATTTGAATTTAGTAAACAAACGTGAAGAAACTGCTGGCATTTCTTAATTTTAATTAGCTGATGAGAAAAAGATTTAGTACACGCGGTATTGAATTTTTCAATTCATTTATTGTAAGAATTTACGCTAAACTGTTTGATACCTTCTAATCTATAAAAAACAATTTTTAAATCCACAATTCTTTATAATATCTTGAAAATTTCAAGTTATTAAGTTATAAATTGCGGTCCTGGAAGGAAAAAAATACTAAAAACTAAAAATTGAAAAACATTTAATGTAAAGTGCAATAAGGTGCTTTACATAAACTGTAAGGAAGCAATTAAATAGTATTTGTAGCTTTAAGAGTGATAATATTTAGAAACAAATTGTGTAGCATGAAAATACTAGTTATAAATACTTCTAATAAAACGAACATATATTAATAATATGTAATAAGATTAAAAACGAAAATTAGAAACTATTCACATTTTTTAAAAAAAGGTTCCTTTTGCACTTCTTTAAGGATAACATGATTAGGAAAGAAATACCAAATAATATCCAGTGTTAGACTGAATATTTATTTATGTGCCTACAACGTCTCCTAAGAGATACTTCATACTTTAAAGTGTTCTTTATAGTCGTCTACATTGTTGCCAATTTTGACTAAACTTGGCACAGGTAACCTTCGACACAATACAAGAATTATCTCTTGTTTAGGGATTTGAAATTCCACTCCATTTTGCAAACTATATTTTTAATTTTGTGTGATGTCTAAAAGCTTGCAAGACTGTCTAAATATTTGTAAACTATAATTGCAGTAGCTTGAATATTGCCAACATAAGAATAATTTCTAAATCTTCACAACTTTACAGAATAACAAAGAAATCGCGGGTACATAAAATATTCCTTGATTCCCTCTCTTACATTGATGATGGAGTACTGCCGCAATCAAATTTGGTTCTACTTTTATTTTGACTTTCTTATGTTTTAAAGTGTTTATGTATGCTGGTTACTGAGAATAAACAAGGTTATATTGCAGTTCATTTAAACTGTTATAATTTTTTCCAAAGAGATTTTCTCTCTTAATAGTTACGAGGTAGCCCGAACGCGACAACGTGGAAGTCACTCAGCTGCGTTAACGAGAAGGTATCATTACAAACTGTGGTATTTGTCATTGTTCAATACTGCTTCTGCATGATATTTTTTTGGCATTTTTATTATATATTATGGTTTTTGTCTTTACAGCATTCTGAGAGTTTTAATGAACTGTTTAATTGCCTTTGTAATATTTTTAAATTTGACCAAAGAAAAGAAATTGGACAAGTGCAACTAATGCTAAACATAGTAGGAATAAACCTTAAAACCTCTGGGTACGCCGTGTATTTCAGCTAGTATTATAATATTTCTGTGGGAGACAGTAAAATATCACGATATTGTGTAAACAAGAGGGTTTTGATTATATTTCCTCAGTTCCAAAGTTACCTTAGTTGCCATTCTGTAGAATGATCTGTAAGCTGCGAGCCACGGCTTTATCATTATATTCTAACACAGCAAGTATAATTCCTATATGAAAGCAATAGGAAGGAGTCTTTGTCAATCTCTGAGAGAACGCCCATGTTCAGTTTATATTATGGGAATTAATAAGGAATATTGGCAAGTGTCATTCACAAGTAGTGCCTAACATTTAACAATATGTTGTCAGGAATGTCAAGGCTTAGTCAGTCGCGATTACCTTTAAGAACGAGTTACCCTAAGATATCTAACAATTCCTCTTCAACCGATTCCATCTCGCGAATATTTCAAGATATTGTGTGTAAAAGGGTGTGCAAGATGTAGCAGAAAATAGCGTACGTCAAATACATAAAGATAGAAACATTCCAAATATAATGTTTATCCAAAATGATGTATGTTTACTATCTTAAAAATTATAATTTATAACTATAATGTAAATTTGAAGTGACATTTGAAACATACTATATTTATCATGAGTATGGTTCAGTTTTTAATTTTAGAGCAGAGCGTAATTTTAGGTTAAAAAAATATCAATGGCAGGGAAATATTTTACTTTACTATACTAAAAATAATCTTATTAAAACAAAATATATGGAGCGCTTTGAACTACAGAGTATCTCTGAAACAAGGAATTCGTAGCCGATATATTTAAATACTACTTGAATTTGAGAATACGCTAAGCAGAACACATGTTAAACTGCTAAGTGATCGTCATTTTATTACTCATAGCAGGAGCTGATTTATTCATGATAGCTGTTGAAAGAACTCGCATTTAATTTTCTAATTTTCCTATTTTCACTTAATAATAATGCAGCACAATCTCACAAAAACATTTGCGTGGTTGCAGTACTCATTGAAATTCATTTTGGCAATTCAAATATTATAGATCTCTTAAAATTGATTTATTAATAGCACAGTAGTTTATGTGAGGTTCAGCGGAGATTCAAATTATTTTTGAAAAGATATTAATGTTTACTAAGAAATATAAATTTAAATATTATTTAGCCCAACTGTTTGTTTTATGACACCAAGTTGCAACATACAAGGAGATAAAATGTGTTCAGTCCATTGAGGATCTAGTCAGTAACTAGGAAATTATATTGCAAAAGGAATGCTTCACTATTCTCATTTGATGTTTGAACAGCTATCCCACAAAATCTGCGAAACTGTTTAATTTTAGCTCTAAATGTCAACAAAACATGCGCTACATCAGTTTTATTACTAAATTAATGCAAATTGCGGACAAAGTTGCAACATTCAATATCACATGAAATTTAATATTATTTTCACTCTGAAATTTAGGTAGTTGCTACATTTTTACCAGTCTAGATTGACATCAGATTTTCGATTAATCTTGATAGCCAAGAAAGTAAAAGTGACTTGATTACTTACATATCGTCATTATGTAAATTTCATAATTCATTTTTAAAATATGCCACACTTAATGTTTACTAAAACAATTTTCACGAGAAAACAAGAATTTCGTGAAACCTTGCGAAATAGTATATTTTATTTATTGTGACACATACATGTTTTAGTCGAAGTTGTAAAACGTTTTCGCATTTAACATTAATAACAATTAAACATGAAAAAAAAACTCGGCTCTACTTATAAATCAATTGGACATTTATCAGTGTAGAGATTTGTAAATGGTTAGCATGCTTATATTTAAATAAAATGTTTTGAGAGCATTCCTAAAAAAAATATTTATCATGCACTATAAGAAGTAGACGCTACATTGGTCCTGCGCCGTGATGTAATAGGCTAGAGCTGGTGGTTCGGTTCCTATTCACCCTACGTGCGTGGGTTCTAGAGTATCCATTGGGGTACGAAATTCTTTGTTCATGTATAAGACCAGTGTCTCTTAAGCATCGTTATGCATTCGAGGAGCTAGGATAGGTAAGTGACCTGTAGGTCAAGAGAATGGACATTCTGACTGGGAGGGTAACGGTGTTGACCATATCATCTCCCCGTATCGCGTATGCGACCGACAGTCGGGTTTGTCGGCTCAAACCGGCGGTAAAATAAGTTTATTACGAATGATTATCGGAAAAGCTATAAAAAGAAGGTATTATAATAAAAAGGTCGTGTGAATATTGTACTTCACATTGGTTTAACTTCTAAATATAAACTTAATATTTATAATGTTAATATGCTGTATATGTTAGCTTTCTCTCATAGGCACTGTTACCTCAGAATATTGGACCTACTGTTCGTTTGACCAGTGGAACATTTTGCTTTTTCCCTTACCTCAAAGAATAATCAAAGCATAACGGAACTGCTACCTTTTAGCATAAAGCATCTTGTTCAAGGAATAGGAAAAATGTGGAACATTTAAAAGTATTCATCACGTTGGGATTTCATATATTGTATAACTGAATTTTTATTTTTTAAAATTATTTTCTTAGAAAGTTAGATACATAGTACCATAAGTGATAATTATCTATTGTGTTGAACAAATCTGTAAAAACCCTTCAAATAAATTGGTTAAACTGGGACTTCCAGCACATGGGACAATCACCAAGTCTCCAAGAATGGAACTGGAAAATAAAAGGGAGATATTCTATAGTAATTGGAGTATTGCAGTTTAGTAGCTCTCTGATAGGCGAAGTTAGATATTATGTACTTATGCTTCACACTTCAAGATAGTCACGTGTCCAGTTACTTTATAACAACGTCCTTCCTGGTAGCACTCATATCTGTTACTACTTTAATTAATCCTCGTTACAAAAGGATATAATCATCCATTGTAGTATGATATCTGCCCGGCATAATGCAGTGCTCAAGAGGACTAAATTACTATTCTTGCAGGCATGGAACTTAGAGGTCTGCTGCTCAAACCCGTGCCTAGGCATTGTTTTACCACCGTCCCAGGGCTTATTTCCTTTCTTTTTTTTTTCTCGCAAATCCAAGCAATTATGCCAAGCTTCACAATACCCAAATAGCCAGAGGGAGTTGAAGAAATCATTCGCAGTCTGGCATACAATACAATGCAACACGCATAACAATGGTTAATTTTCCAATTTCGATCGCCACGTGGTGCTAGTGTCCAAATAACGTTTCAACAAGGAGCACAAAGGGGCAGCAGGAGATGGGAAGTTTGTTTTTCATAAAATCGTGAGTAAGGGTGCATATTGAGCCCTGAAGGCAAGTGCATGGCACCCAACGGCTTTTCAATTTTGCTTCACTTCGCGGTTCACAGTAACTGACAGGGAGACTCGTTGTGCAGCTGTCAGTAACCTAGGGTCGCTACGGTTAAATATTTTACTTGCAAAAGGCATCTTTACTGAAGGGAAGCAAATTCGCCACTTTCTTGCGTTTACAGATAACTCGCGTACCAATTATTTTAGCCATTTATCACCATGATTTCCGTTACCAATTCGAAGAATAGAACAAAGAGTGCCACTGTTAGAATGAGTATGTGCCTATAAATTCTGCGGAGTTGATTAAAGATCCACGCCAGGGGCAGCCAATCCTAAGCCCGTGGGGCAAGAAATGTCCCGTCAAGACACTTTGAATGATCAGTGATGGTTCAAGTTCCGTTGTGAACCTACGTATTACTCAAACTCACTTCTTTCGTTTCCGAAAACTTTAATATGGATTTATTCATGAATCTATTTTGTCTTTAGAGGCAGAAATTCATAAATACTCCCATCAAAACCACCCAGAACTTTGAGCTAAATTTAAAGAGTATTGTGGATCATACCTTTCTACCAATTTGAATGAATTTTGGACATGTTTCCATTTACACATGTTTCCTGAAATTGACAATTTTTCTCTAAGGCTTATATGTGTATTTGGCTCCATGTACACGTGTGAGCAAACATTTTTTTCTGGCATGAAAGTTATTATGAATAAATTACGTTCAAATATTATATCTTGTTTTGTACACATTAAAACTACACCTAGTATTGAGAAATGAATCAATGAAAAGCAAGTTCAAAAAGTTATATTAATGCTACAAGTATTTAAAATACAGTAGAATGTTCCTCTTAGAGTGTGCAATAAAGAGTGTTTCTATTACAGCTCATGTGATTAATTTTGTGATAACTGAAAGCTATTGCAATGTTATGAAGTTCTTTCAAATAAAAATTGAAGATTAAAAATAAATGAAAGACATTTAATACATTGTATTTTAAATATCGGCCTCCAGCTGTTTACCTGTATGTTTTACTAATACTTAACATTTTAGTTTATATTCGAAATAGGTATTAATATGATATGTTTTGTTATGTGGTCATTTAAAAAAAATTATGAGTTCACTGGCCCAAGCTCATGTTAAACTGGCCATCCCTGGGCTGTGCAAACTTCTAGAAAGTTAATTTGCTAGTGATTAGTGACTTTAGACAAATATATAGCATGCAGTGATGACAAGCCCATTGCACAGCTGGGGAGTTAACATTTATACATTGGACTTTATCTCCTTTGCTATCCGTCTTGTATAATTAATGTTCTGTATTCATAGGTTATTGCTCTTGAAATCAGTGCTATAAAATATGTACTTTATTGAAGTTATTTGATACTCTGTTTTCTTGTCTATACTGATACAGTTTTCTGCCGTTTGCTCCAAACTTAACTCCAGCCTGATTGCTTTACTTTTTATTTTTAATACTAATTCATTATATCTGCTTTCATTGCCATGGAATATAGTCCCACAGCATATATGTTTCAGAATCTTTTGGCACTAATAACATTCCCAAAGGACTAAATTTAATATATTTTCTGAGGACTAAGGCTTTACAGGTACGCTATTTCAGTTCCTTTCTTGCATAATCTGCAATCTTAAATTGCCCTGAAGTAGTCCCAATCGCGTGTCTACTAAAATTGGTAATATATTTTTGTTGTTCCATTTATACCTCGCCTTTAACTGCAATGATCACATCGGTGGCCGTTCTCCTTTTGAACATATCGAAGATGTTAATCTCCTATTCGTTGGGTTTTAATCATTAGATCACGCACACATTCGCAATCTCATTGGGGAAGATGAGGAATTTTCTTGGTAGGAGAAAAATCCCCACCCCCACTGCCCGGAATCGAACTCAGGACCCCTAGCACGGCAGGCAGGTGCTCTACCGACTGAGCTACGGAGCCAGCCGGTAATAATTGTTTTCGGCTGAAATTTGTTGACTTAAGCAAGTTTTCAGCTATTTTACATATTTCTGGTAACAACGACTTTTTCTTGGTTACTTCCTGTAGTTTTAAGCGATGTTCCATAATGCTTTACCTTGAAGGACTTCTTAATAGCCTCTCTTACAAAGTACCGAGATGTTTCGAAAGCCCGCTCTGGTTCAATGAATTGAGTAGCTACCCCTTGTCTGCTAGTTTATTGGTCTTTTTGTCTTCTCAATGCCATAATATCCTGGTACCCAGATGAGTTGAACTTCATTCCATTCTGCAAAATGTTTAGGAAGTTTAGGTTCAATTCCCAATAATGACACCTCCACAGTTAACTTAAACTTAGAAAGTTGAGACGGGGAAATCTGGTGTATACCAAAGAGACACACCTTTTTTTACCCATTAACGAATCCAACTCTGCTCGCGTTATTAGGCTAAATGCGGAACACTATCTCACCTCCTCCATTTTAGTCTTTCCCTTTCACTCGGAATGTTCATCTTTTATCCTCTCTATGTTACTCTCGCTCCTCCACCATCGCCTTTTCCTCACCTACTCCTCCTCATCCTCCTACTCCTCCTCCTCCTCCTCCTCCTCCTCCTCCTCCTCCTCCTCTCTCTCTAGGCAACTTAAGTGAAATTTTGAATACTGACAATAAATAAGACTGTGCTTTCTAGAGTGTTAGTAAATATTAAAACGTAAGTAAAACGATTAACAGTACTAACGCATGTTCTTTGCGACTGAAACAATATTGTTTTCTTACCTAACCGGTTTGCATATATGGACAACAATATCGACCCACTGACACACACACGCACACACATACACACAGCCATGTATATATTATATTATATTTAAATGCTAAATTCTATCAAACTTTTGTACATAGCGATATACATGGTTATGATTTTCTGTGACGGAACATTTTAAAAACAACGAATATTGAAATTTATACATTTGTTTATTAACTTATTTATTTACCTCTCGGAGAAAGCAATTAAGATGTCATATGGGAATTTTTATGTGCATTATGATACTTATACAATGTTTTATGGCCATCGGTTCTGTCATTTCTGTCGAAAAAGGTAACACACACACACGAGCGCGCGCGCGCGCGCATTCCTACACGAAAGAACACAACCATTTAAAATAGGATTGTGGACATTGGACTTGTTTGGAATATATAGATTTAACAAAAATAATAAATTATTAGGAAAATTTTGGTTGCAGAACTGCACATAAATTCATTTTATATATTTTCATACATTCATTTTACTTTAATCATGATAGTCCTTTTCCATTAGGAATGGCTGTATGGACTTAGTTACATGCAAATATTTAAATGAAAAGTTGGTTTTCTCAAGGAACTAGTTGTAATTCATAATTCTGATATTAACATGACTTTATCATTACTGCTTTACGGATAATTCTGATTGATTATATTACTGGCATTCGAGCATTAGGGCGATACTTATATACAGTTTATGTTAAACGTATAAAACGTTACAATAGGAAGCATAAACAATCTTTTTAACGTTTGTGTGTTAACTGTTTATAAAGTGAACCAAATTATTACTTTTTAAAAATTAAATTCAGTATAGCAAAAATAAAATTCTTGATTTTAGTACATTTTCTGTCTGTCTCATTTTAGGAATGCAATCATAGGAAGAAAATTGTACTACAAATGTCATTTTGATTATTCAAATATTTTGACAAATAACTACCAGACTTAAAGAAATGAATGTATCCTAAACAATGGTGCTTATTACCAAACTCCATAGCTTAAAACCTGTAAAAAATAGAAATATACCTCACATTCCTATAAGTTGTGACGCTTGACACGAACAAATTCGAATCACACCCCCTCCCCCGGCGTAAAAGGCAAAGATTTTATATGGTGGCTTAGCAGAAGTATGTTAAAGGTTTTCACATCCCATAACCACTGATCAGTTACCTGGAAATTGACTATTCAAACATTTACGATATTTAGTGGGTTTCGGATTGTTTCAACAGTTTGTTAGTATTGCTCTCATAAGCTATAAACGGTTCAATTAATGCTGAATTCTCCAAGTTTAATTCCATCCCGAAAGTCACATTAGCCACTTTGAGCTTGCACATATTTGCTGCTGTATCCTAAACAATTCAAACACTGGGGCAATATGTACCATGTCCATAGCAGGATTTAGCTTGGATCTTCTGTGTTCTGTTGAGAGGAGATTTTCATTTACAGCTTATCAGCTACAACGTTTCGAGCCAAATGATGTGCTGTTTTATATACAGAATGTAGATTTATGATCAGTTGGACTGAAAATATGGAAGTACGTTTGATGCGACATGTGCTATAGTAAGGTACAGACGTAGAATTAAGGATACCTCTATATACTGCGGCGGTGTTGTTAATTTCTTAGTTAAAGAAGCTGCATGTGTTTCTGGAATTATGCACCAAATACACTTTAACGCGCATTTAAGCATATCTACTTCGGTATGTGTGTATCTGTTCGTTTAACAGTTTTCCTATAAACAAATCATACAGTTTACTACCTGATATTGATGACCATATAGTTTAAAGCCCCCGTGAAATGAACAACACATTTCAGTATAGAATTCTTGGCTTCCTCCTACTGGCCCAGCTAGTGTGCAGTCATTCGCATTCGCCTTGCAGAAAGCATTCGAATTAGTTCGTAATCGTGAGGCCAGCCCACTCTACGCTACGTCTCCCGACCCTCTCTCTCTAGCAAACTAAACTATAGATTGTGCGAACCACGCCTCCTTGGAGGCATTACTTGGCCTGAAAACATACATCCCTTAATAAATAAAATTATTGCCCTGAAAACATAATTCTCTTAATAAATAAAATTATAAATCTGCAAGTGAAGTAAATGCTGATGTAGAATTGTTGATCACACTGTATACAATTGCAGTACAAATATTTACACACAAATACTTCTGTTTAAAATATAGTTAAAAGGAGCAGCTTGGCAATTTTGTACTTTGAATTCTGCATCAATTAACAGAAGAAAATCATAATTCCTTCATAACTTGGAGTAGATTGCTCATCCATTAAGGGAGATTTTCTTTAGAAATTGGCATTAATTTTAATAACGTCAGCTTTGTATTCTCAAGTTATGTAGTTTATTTGTTTGACATATATCAAATATATTGTTTAAAAATATCTGCTGGTAAATTTTAATCTTAAGATGATAGGTATACCCAAGAAAATAATCCTTTCTTCTTCATAAATAAATTTAATGGATAAATGTATATCACTGGCCTTATAAGGCATGCACCTACATTCTGCCAAAAGTTATACTGTTATTTTAAATTAGATACTGGGAATAGGTATATTTCGCAGATTTAACAACGACTCGATAGATCCAATAATGCTTTTATTTTTTGGAGCCGTTAGTTAGCTATTTGAATATTAATATATTTATAAAATTGTTATTAAAAGATTTTGTACAAACTAAGTGTTCACCCCATTCTTTGAATCTCGCAAACCTTTAGGAGCCGTGTGCTGCACCTCCTTCGTTTTCTTTAGGGCTGTAAAGCTGAAGGCTGTCAACTTCACGACCCTTTGCAAAAGTGAGCTTTTAAATAAATCATACGGACTGGCCTGCATTTAGTAATGACAAAAAGAATTGTAACCAAAAGCACACTCTTTATTAGTGGCTAGTAAAATGGTCAACATGCTTTCAGGCTCTATTTACACTTCAACTAGTTATAGTTATATTACAACATATTTAGTTTGCTCATTTTTGCCTCTTTTCCCTATATTTGCTCAAAAAGCGGTAAAGAAAATGAAAATAAAATGTTACGTTCTCTAACCTTTATGGTAAACATATTCTGCGATTATTCCTTATGTAGAATATATATGATTTCCTGAGGACTGGAACAATTTAACTTAAAGTAATTAAAATTGAAAGTAGATTTGCCACAATGCCTTAACTGTATGTAGTAGTACTTAAAATGCACTTAGGGACCTTTTGAAAGTAAATTTAACTATTTGATCTGATCAGGTACCTATAGGCATACACGAGTCAACCTAGTAGTAAAGATAATAGTTCATTCTTGGATTGATATTATTGATATTATCTTGAAATTATATTTTACTAAACACACGTGCTATCTTATCGAAAACTGTACAAGCTATATAATGTAATCTGTTAAAAGCACTAAATTAAAATTACATTTCTAAGTGTGGTAGAAGTTAAAGAATTTTATCATATTTGTCTTTAACATTTAAGGAAGATTTTGCAGGCAGGGAAAACATAATAACTAATCACTTCAACATGATCTTGTATCGATTATTTGAGTATGCGCAGTAGGTAACTTGGCGTTCCAACATGACAGAACATCAATTCAGAACTAATTTTGAATTTTCAGCTTGCTGGTGCAACATATTTGAGAACTAATTGGGGATCGTTCGGAACTAGTGAAATCGGTTCGATAACATGACTACGATCTAAAAATTTTGGACATGCGCCAATACTCTATCCTGCTGAGCATGTTCAGATTATTCAGAATCCACTGGAAGGTGATAATCAATTGCCTGTACAATCAATTGTCTTCCAGAATTAGAAACTGTAGAATAAAAGGAAGTTAAACTGCATCTGGGAGAAAATGTATTTTATTCTCTAGAAGAGCTGAAATATGCGATCATCACAAAATAATATCCCATTAATTAGAAGTTATTATGGTATGACATTTCACTAATATTCATTGTATATACCATTTTCATATTGACATTTAGATTTTTTACATAATTGTTGACATGTGAAGTCTTGTAATGTTTACAAAATGGTTGAATAAATGAATGAATGTGAATGAGCAGAGAGTGTAGGAAAT
Organism: Mantis religiosa; assembly: GCA_030765055.1. Classification (NCBI taxonomy): domain Eukaryota; kingdom Metazoa; phylum Arthropoda; class Insecta; order Mantodea; family Mantidae; genus Mantis; species Mantis religiosa. Next base: position 114,623,173 of record CM060950.1, read on the forward strand.
GAGATACACTCTTTGTATAATGACGTAAAATAATGGTTCAAATAGTGTTCCAACCTCTGAGAACAACCACACATAATGTGTGCGTTTCCAGGACTAACTGCTATGATATGACCTAAGGAGATGACTGCGGTAAAGCGTGAGGCTGGCATTCGGGAAGTCCTGAGCTAGATTCCCGTCGTGTCGGCCACTCTGACCAGGTTTCTTGCGTGTTTATTTCTAGTTGGTAGGTGAATACTGCAGTATCTTGCTTTTCACCCTACTTATCTGAACATAATTTCCTTTCTTCTGCTCCACCTTATGTGTTTCAGGGCTAGACGACGGCGGCTGGTGTGTTGCGGCAGGACGAAGGAATTTATGCTATAGAAGGAGTTCTTTATGACGCGTGGCGAGATAGCTGGAACCTCCTTCCTTCTTGAGAATGTCTCGTCTACACTCGGGACCCCCATGTCATGTGGCTAATGCAGGGTTAGTTAGCCTCAGGAGAGGTGCATGTTAGAATTGTTAGGGACCCGTGCTTGCTAGCGTAAATTGTCGTCCAGTTACTGTCACCCTTCGGGTGCCCTCTTTCCTCTGGGAGTCACTTGGGAATCACAAAGGGCCTACTATAGGTAACCTCCATGAGGTACAGACGTATACATCTGACTACTTAGCCCTAACTCAAGACATGAACATGGAGTTTCACAGAGCTGTGACAGCTTGTATAACAGTAATTTATATTTCACAGTTATCTACCAAGATTACCCAAAAATGCTCATTTATACAGTTTTTGGTGTATGTCCAGATAAATAACATATTTCCTAGCTCCCTTAAACTGTCTGCCGACAGTCTCTCTTTCTCCCCTTCTTCTTTCTTTCTTTCTTTCTTTCTTTCTTTCTTTCTTTCTTTCTTTCTTTCTTTCTTTCTTTCTTTCTTTCTTTCTTTCTTTCTTTCTTTCTTTCTTTCTTTCTTTCTTTCTTTCTTTCTTTCTTTCTTTCTTTCTTTCTTTCTTTCTTTCTTTCTTTCTTTCTTTCTTTCTTTCTTTCTTTCTTTCTTTCTTTCTTTCTTTCTTTCTTTCTTTCTTTCTTTCTTTCTTTCTTTCTTTCTTTCTTTCTTTCTTTCTTTTCTTTCTTTCTTTCTTTCTTTCTTTCTTTCTTTCTTTCTTTCTTTCTTTCTTTCTTCTTTCTTTCTTTCTTTCTTTCTTTCTTCTTTCTTTCTTTCTTTCTTTCTTTCTTTCTTTCTTTCTTTCTTTCTTTCTTTCTTTCTTTCTTTCTTTCTTTCTTTCTTTCTTTCTTTCTTTCTTTCTTTCTTTCTTTCTTTCTTTCTTTCTTTCTTTCTTTCTTTCTTTCTTTCTTTCTTTCTTTCTTTCTTTCTTTCTTTCTTTCTTTCTTTCTTTCTTTCTTTCTTTCTTTCTTTCTTTCTTTCTTTCTTTCTTTCTTTCTTTCTTTCTTTCTTCTTTCTTTCTTTCTTTCTTTCTTTTCTTTCTTCTTTCTTTTCTTTCTTTCTTTCTTTCTTTCTTCTTTCTTTCTTTCTTTCTTTCTTTCTTCTTTCTTTCTTTTCTTTCTTTTCTTTCTTTCTTTCTTTCTTTCTTTCTTTCTTTCTTTCTTTCTTTCTTTCTTTCTTTCTTTCTTTCTTTCTTTCTTCTTTCTTTCTTTCTTTCTTTCTTTCTTTCTTTCTTTCTTTCTTTCTTTTCTTTCTTTCTTTCTTTCTTTCTTTCTTTCTTTCTTTCTTTCTTTCTTTCTTTCTTTCTTTCTTTCTTTCTTTCTTTCTTTCTTTCTTTCTTTCTTTCTTTCTTTCTTTCTTTCTTTCTTTCTTTCTTTCTTTCTTTCTTTCTTTCTTTCTTTCTTTCTTTCTTTCTTTCTTTCTTTCTTTCTTTCTTTCTTTCTTTCTTTCTTTCATTCATTCTTTCTTTCTCTCTTTCTCTTTATTTCTTTTTACTTAGGTACTTGATTCATTTTTAAATTTCTCTTGCATTTTACGTTTATTAACTCTGACGTAGTACAACGCAAAGACGAAGAAAAAAGGTTTACTTAAACTATTTTCTGAATAATATAATGCTATACTACCAACGGTGAGACAATCGTGGAATATTTGGGATTAGAGGTGGTGAGCAACATCGACACAAAGGTTTGGAAGTGAGGTGGAAAGGATACAAAAACCTATTCAAGTAGCATGCTAGAGTATGCTGGCCAGAACGTAATCATTTAAATGGCATATTTATGACAGCGGCTTCTTTTTTGCAGCATTACTGTCTTGTCCGGTGGCTAGGAACCTCTACTCATGGTAGCACAGAGGTTACAGCCTTAATCCCGCTGGGTATGGTAATGTTAAAAAAAAAGAAGAAAAATGCTATAAACGTCTGATATCCTTACTGCTTCTCCCGGAACTTCACGCTGGGGTTTCACTAAATTTTATCAACCAGAAGTACTTCATTGTGCACGCGGACAAAGCAGAAATGCGTTTTCTCGCTCTAAGAAAAATGAAGGGTATAAATGAGGGTCACAGATCTCATAAAGGTAGCTCGAAACTATATCGCCATTTTAACCTTTTTCATCTGCTTGGGCATATTACGTCATGAGATTAACTATAACATTACATCATGAAAATGCTTGAAGAGGCAAGGAGAAAGGATATTGTTATAGCCATTGCTGTATCTCTTAGCACCAGACATGTTATAGTGAATATATCAGCTGTAGGAGTCTTTTGTAAATATAAATCTGAAGTGTAACTCTCTAGCATTCTCATGTCACACATATTCTACAAAATGCTCCTTTGAAGTCGTTTTGAAAACCATTAATTAAAAGATCTGCCTATAAATCTTTTATATGTTGTATACAGCAGATTGATATACTACTCGTTTGTTATAAAACAGCTGATGCACGATAATCATAACCTGTGCAACAGAAGAATGCATACACTGTCTCTAAACATGGTGTTTCAATATCTGGAATTGAGGCCAAAATATATACATGCTATACAATTATTGGCCATGGATTCTAGTTTTATTGGTACTTTAGCTTTCGCCTACCTGTACGTCTATATATCCATATACTGTAACCGAAAATGTAATGGTAATTAATGTATTATGTATGCATATATGTACCTATGTATACACATAACACGCATAAGGGATGTTAATGAACTACACCAAAATATTTTCAGAGCAAGTGGAGATATCTTAAACAAGTAATATGAGATAGCAGTCTTGGTAACGGCTATAAGTTTCTAAAGTGCCAGTACGCCACTGCTAATAATGATACCACTTGAACGCACAATACACCAATAATGACCTCAGCTGTTGTGCGCCCCTAAGCCCCACTACTACTACTACTACTACTACCAAAATGAAGAGCTGAGTTGGAGCAATCCTCCTTCTGGTGTAATGGTTATGATATTAGCTTTCAGGTGAAAGGTAAACCAGTTTGAATCTCCTTCACTTTTTTGTTTCTGTTTATTTTTGTTTTCTTGGTTTGTTTGTCTGATTGGTTGCTTTTTAATATTTTGTCTAAGCTTTTAAATCTTATGTAAATGTATGATTTTGCGTTTAATTTCACCTTGTGCAATTAATTACAATGCTTTCTAGCAAAGGTTGAATTCTGCTTAATACTTTTCACATACTGTATGTCTAAATGTGCGGTGGTTTAAAGGATGAAGGAACTTGAATAAAATAAAAACGAAATGCAACTTTTTACGTCAGATTTATAGGAACTGCTCGGAATGGCGACCTGAGTTTTCAGTGCAAAGTTTGATTGCAGCGATGGAACGACTGTCGTACTCTTTCCAAAATTCCTTGTGTGTGTCTATATCTTCACATGCTGCTATTATTCGGGCACTTAGTTACGAATCCTGCCCTTTCTTCCTACTAGAATTTATGTATTAATAAGGGTGAAGAAAAAAAGGTTAACTACAAGGCAGAAACCGAACCAATGACTTTTATACAGAAGCAGCACTAGAGTAGGCTCCATGATGCAAGAAGACAGTTGATCGCTGTTCAATGTCGCACTGACAGGTGATTAGTTTGAGATTTGAGTGATTTTTGAGGCATTAAATCTTGAGAACTCCAATAACGAGATACTAAAAACAGATATTTCTATACTCGGCACGTAGTTTTAAAGACTTTCTAATCCAATAATTTCACATACCTGTTATCAGCATATGATGCCAACTAGGCTTAACACAAGTACCTGCGTTATGTTTAGAGGCACAATATGCATTGCCTATCTCAACTTGCTTATATTAGTCACGTTTAGAATCTCTGAAATTATTGGTCGCCCCGTGGCTCAGTGGTTAGACTGCTTGGCTCTCACCAAGGCGGCCGGGTTCGATCCCTGGCGACCGCAAAGTGAGATTTGTGATGGACAACACGGGCGCTGGGGCGGGTTTTCTCTGGGACCTCCGGTTTCCCCCCGCCATCTCATTCCACCGGTGCTCCATCTTCATCTCATGTATCATCAGGTGTCACCCGCCTGCGGTGCCGTATGTAGTAAAAGCGAGCATTAAACACTACACATTTCATTTCATTTCTGATATTATTTCGGTGTAGTTCATTAACATCCTGTATATGGACTACGTGATATCCTAGCTACCTTAGTCAAAGGGATTCTTTTCAATGGGAACACACATAAAATATAAATAATTCACTTAATAAGTTAATAAGTTGCCACGAGAAACGTGTAATTCCGACAGTAATCACCATATGAAGAGGCCAACTGTACTGTTAAAAACGTTTACCTTTAATGCAAAGTTTTTTTTTTCCGGCTTTTAGGCCGTGGTTGAAAGGTGGGAACTGCTCCTGACTTTTCGTTCAAATATGCATTGGATCATCCTTTTACCTTTTTTTAATACCATAGAAAAATCAGCCTTCAATACATCACATGAAATGTAAATTACCAGAAAGAGGAGAGAGCCAGAATGTTAACGATGGAAAGCGAGAGAGTGGAAAAGGGGAGAATGGAAAGAAGCCCATAAGGCGCAAGAGAGAGAGAGAGAGAGAGAGAGAGAGAGAGAGAGAGAGAGAGAGAGAGAGAGGAGAGAGAGAGAGAGAGAGAGAGAGAGAGAGAGAGAGAACGTCAGAGGCAGAGCTCCGCATTTAATTATAACTATGGCCACTCCTAATAAGTAACAGAAATATTTCTGGTAATTATCCTTTTAGGATACGACTGTATTAAGCTAATTAAAGCAACTAAGGTAAACATGGTACTATTATATATTCACAATTTGTTGATGTCGTACGACTAGTTTTATATGTTTCTATATTTATTTATATATTTATATATGTGTATACAGGTATGTATCTATTTATGTGAGTGTAACATTTTCATTCACAAATCGCTGAACGGATTTATATTAAAATTTTCATATAACCAATTTAGCTATCAGTTAGTAAATAGGTTATATAGCATCCCTTCACTTATTAAATACCTGCTTATTGTAAAGTTTTGTGACAGATATTGCATAAGAAAGGTTCATAGGCATAGTTGTTTTGAATTTTCTATTGCAAATTTGGATAAAATAGTGTAAAAGGATATATGCAAATTTTCTTCACTGATGAGATATATACTCGGTTGAAGTTAGATTAAAAGAGTTGTAATAGGATAAAAAGTAAAAGGTGGGGCATTATATGCAGAAAAGTAAAGGCGAGAAAAAACGACAGAGGCCGAGAGGGGAAAAAAGGAAAGAGCGAAGAATCTTCGCATTTGGCGTAACAACGTAAGGAAAATGCGGATTCTGTAGTAAATTGTCTTATACAGGTTTCACATAATGGAAACAGTACATTTTTTACAATAATTTATTGCGTTATTTTATTCTTTAAGGTATTTACAGAAATGTATTACGTAAGAAAGATTGTTTGAATTATTTTTGAGAATTCTTAGAAAAAAATAACTAGTTTTCTAAGTAATGGTGTAGTTTGAATGGGAAAAGATGCTGTATATCTTTCATTAAACCCTTTGCGAAAGTCATATTTAGCAATTAATTTTGATATTCATGCGAATATAAGCTTTTGTGACGTCTCACAGAACTTATTTTAAACGCGCACTTTTTATATTACCTATTTCTCCAGAACATAGATTTCCAAAGAGGTACCTTGAAGTGTTGACCTTACTCTAAAATTATTTTTGTCAAAGATCTGTGCAATGCGACCATAAGGACGAACATGCTTACATGTTAAAAAAGTCATCTTAAAGCCTGGCTCACATCTATCATATGTCAGGAAAACTTTCAGCTGTAGAAGTCTTCCCACTGACAGTGCAGAATGAGAAAAGCACTCAGGCGTTTAAATATTTTATCATTTATACATGGAATGAAACTCTCTATGTTTGATAATTTATCAGTCTTTGCACTTTAGTTTGTTAGCTCCCGAGCTTAATGGTGATATCTGTAATAAACGTTTTAATAATGCATAGCATGTCACTCAGTTATAAGATGTCATGAGCCAAATGCTTACGTATCTCTGAGCAAAAACTGTCTAAATAAAATCTTCCGAGAGGTATATGAAGTTAATTTTCATAAGTCAGTTCATTGTTTTTGCCCCTAATGACGTCACGACTTAGCATCTGAAATAATAGGATCCTGACACCTAAGTTGTCAACGTCGTTGATCAGTTTGACACTGAATAAAACTATCAAAACAATTTGATGTGTCAAATTCAGATGCCATCCTTTGTATCCAAATACATTCAAATGTTTCAGATGGAAGCTATGGTGATCTTACAATTCCATATTGCTTCCATACCACTGAAACTCAACAGAACTTTGAATATGGACAAAGTATTGATCAGTTGAACAAATACTAATGGTCATCTCAGAATGGCTTTTGCCACAGGATAGTTATTGTAATATATTGTTTTATTTAAAGATATTGATAATTTTTGCAGTTAAATTGTATGTTTATTCCTTAATGTTAACCAGTTATATGAAATTATAAAAATTCCAATGTGTGTAGTGTTTAACGCCCGCTTTTACTACATACGCACCGCAGGCGGTGACACTGATGATGCATGAGATGAAGATGGAGCACCGGTGGAATGAGATGGCGGGGGAAACCGGAGGTCCAGGAGAAAACCCGCCCCAACGTCGTGTTGTCCACCACAAATCTCACTTTGCGGTCGACTGGGATCGAACCCGGGCCGCCTTGGTGAGAGCCAAGCGGTCTGACCACTGAGCCACAGCGTGGCCTATATAAAATTCAATCCGTATAAAGAGGACTATCTTAGAAAATTCAAGATATGCATTTAATTTCTTAGTTATAGACTTTTAATAGGCATGTTACAGTTTAATCAACATCGTTAAAACAACCACAATTCTAAAAATATTTTATCTTAACTTTAGGACAGCTTGGATTTGGCAAAATTTTCATGTAGCATCTTTCGAAGATAATGAAACATCAAGTTTGGTATTTATGTTTTGGAATTATGACACACACAGAGACCTTTTTCTGAAATTGCTCCCTTTTATTCTTGGTATCTCAAAACTTGTATATACGGTGAAATTTGTAATCGAAGTTTTGGGTGGAAATCGACACCTTCTATAACTACTACTTACGTGGTAGGAAAAATACAAATTCCTTGCTTTCAAAAGTAAGTTAAAATGACTGCTCATAATTTGCCTATCACACAGTAACAGTTTCGTACGCTGTTGCCCATACTCTACGACGAAATTTTATACATCAGTATATATTACCTGCCTCTTTAACTATTTAATTCCGCTAGCTCTGTTGAATTCTGAAATGGCTTTGGTTTTGGCTTTTTGTGAATGCAGTATAGGACAAACAGGCCTTACATTGTGTGTCCAATAGAGCCAGCATTCACAAGAGTTGGCATGTTTCTCGACAAATAGCCCAGAAATAGTATTAAGAGCCAAAATATCTGTTAAATTGTTGCATTAAAATTGAATATGGAATCAATTACTTGTTAGAAAGCAAAATGTAGTGTATTACAAAAAGTTTTCTACCCAATGTCATTTATTTTTATATAGGCTCTACAAATTATTCTTATGCAGTATGGAATAGCTTTCCATGAATTCGCCAGCAACATTGAGCAGCAAAGGAATAAGGTTACAAATTATTATTGAACGCAATTGAATTGAAAGCAATATTGAAGGTTGTTTCAGAAATAGTTGATGCCACGGAAAAAGTAAGTTAAAGTAAATTGTGTGTTTTAAAGAGATATGCATTTTCTGTGCGCTCTGCATTTAGCTCCCTTAATATTTGCCATTTAAAACAAAATTATTTAAAATTCCTTCCGACTCAAGTAGATTTCATAGGCTATTCCTACTTGCACCGTGGCAACCAAAAGGGTTTGAACCTCCTCCGCGGGGACATATGACCACAGTGCCATCCCTACACCAAGAATAGAAGTTACGAAGCGCAAATTAAACAACACAGCTGCACCACCCCGTTCGCCCTTCACAACACTTTTGACCCTGGAAAGACTGACCTAAATGTAGGAACGGGAAGTTGTGGTGAAGAAAGTATCCAACCTAGCATTTTCTTGGTGGCCAAGTATATGACCCGTAACCAAGCTATATACGTGGTTTTATATATAACAAAATGAGTATATAATACCTTATAAAATTGCAGTATTTATAGAAAATACATTATACAACGCAAATAAAAATTAGGGAAATCTTCCCTGAACAGCATGGAATTGTGTTTCAGATCTTTATGTTCCACGTATTATTTGTGAACTAAGGTTGGACATGCCAGATATCTCCTCATAATTTCTCTGATTTGCAGTTCAGATAGTAAATGTTGGAAATATCAGCCGTCTCTCAGTTCGATCGAAGGTGTATTAATAATCACGAGCAACTAACATGACACGGTTTCATCAACAAACCAGGAATGTCAATAGCAGATGACGTCACAGAAGTGTCAACTCGTTCACGCGTCCCGCTCTCCTTCCCCAGAGACAAGAAGGCAAACGCGTTTTTACACACCTGATAAAACCTCTGGTTGTTAAGCCCTTCTTGGAATTATAAGAGGAATATACACCCACTCTTCTTACCTTATCACCTGCTCCATTCGTGGTGTCGTTTTGCTTGTGCGTAAACACGTTGAGGTGATTCTAACACCTCCAGAGCAGGTCCCTCCAACCCGTCCAGCTCATAACAGTTCGTGATGTTCTTTGAGGATATGTTAATGATTTTGTTTATGTATCAGCATTGCCAGTGCAGCTAAATGAACCGCGTCTTTGCTTTGTTGAATATATCGTTAACGAAACTGCAATGTGTGAACTGGTACAGGCATTTGTTGTACAACAAAGGCTAGGCATGTGGAAGACCTTAGATTTTATTCTGGATTTCTGTGGTTCTATGTGTGCTGGTGTACACATAAGATGTTTTTAATATGCAGTCTGCTATTTAGAGCAGCCTTGTTCCTGCATTTAAATCAACAGATATTATCGCATGTGTATTTGCTTAGATCTACATTTTACAAACGCTTTTCACTTTTCACTTTTAGCATTCTGTATAGAGGCAAAATAATACTATCGTGTTTGTGCAGCTGAAGCCCTTGCAGCGCTCCATGAAATAAGCTGTTTGTGAATCTACAAAGTTTCAAACGCCGGTATTTTTTATAGCTAACGGCTGAGAGAAAAACATCAAAGAGCGTCAGTGAGCACACCAAAACAGTAGCAGTATAGACATGCCTTTTCTCTAATCTCTATATCACATAGTTCATGTAAACAAAAGAATTAAGTTATGTAAGGCTACAGAAAATATTTATAATATCGATTCATTTCTTCAAACCTCAATTTACTTCTTAACCACGATATCCTTCAAGTTATTTTTTCATGATACGTTTCCCTTTTTCTTGAAATGATCGTTAAAATGATTATTTACTTTAGTCACTCTTCTCGAAGCAGATATATAAACTTTTATTTGACTGTCTTTTGCATTGGTTTATCTTGTTTAAAAAGGTTTCCCTTGCCAACGTCAATAGGCACTATATGTCATGAGAAAGACGGGTTGCCTTGCCGCGGGATACGTTCAACTTGTCTCCAGTTATCAGTGATACATAAAACGCGTCGGGCAGAGGGGTTATTTATACTGCCAACAGACGATAGAGCCCAACTTGGCTATCCATGTGGCTTTCTCAGGCCTTCGTTTTAAATCTGGTTATGCGATGTCTTTTTCGAAAGCATCTGATGTTGACTACAGCAAAGTAAGTTATAGGGACCAACACAAGCATTTCGTAACCGAGCCAGATGTCTTGCAGTAACGCGTGAGGCTGGATACCCAGGACGGTCACTCTTCCAAGGCCTTTGTCGTGATTTCCACGAAGAGGTAAACGAATGTTGAGGTGGTTCCCCTTCTGTTGTTAATTCCTGTCCATCATTTTCTTCATTTCCTCTCATCCTACCGCTGTAGGCCAAGGCGACGACGGTAGGTATGTTCCTGTCATTAGGTGGTTTTTGCGCATAGGAAAGATCCACCCTGGTAACTGTCTCGGTATTACCGGCGTCTTCGGGTTGCGGGTAGCAAAGAAGTGGCTAGACGGTGTCAGGATTGGGTCCTAATGGTATCGTTAGTAATCCCATCCTTACTAGCGGACATCATCGTCCGGGTCTCCGCTTCATCCTTTTCACTCAAGGGTCATTTTGGAACTATAAAGGGTTCACTATGGCCTACTTGCGGTGCTAGGCCACAGATACTGGAGGAACTTCCATTTATCTACTCCTAACTTCTAAACACTTCTTAGAAAGCACAAGAAAATTGACTATACATTGTTTAAGTATGAATTTAAAAATACGGGATTTAAACTGGCTAGAGGAAAATATCTTAA